>VXBN01008891.1:3122156-3190578 GCA_013397395.1 Sinosuthora webbiana | reverse complement strand
TTTTTTTTTTTTTTTTTTTTTTTTCTCTATATTGGTGGAAATGGATTGGTTGAAACTAAGGGAAGTAACTAATTTTAGTGTCCACCACTAAAATTGCCTTAAACTGAGACAGAGTTACATTTGTTTTGTAGGGGAACAGGGCACCATGCATTTTAGAAATATAGCTAAGAATTAAGAAATGAATATGCTTTTAGCAGGGGAGATGATGAATCCTGAATGAAACCTCCCATGCAATAGGACGGTTTTTCTTTTGAGTGGGTCAAGAGTGAATGCAGTTTCAGTAACTCTCTTTGCAATGCAGCATAAATCCAATTTACTGATTTCAGCACTGGGTAACTGGATTAAACTCCAGGGCTAGCAACAGAGCAAACGTCTGACTAGATGATGAATTGGTGCTTTCCAGACTGAGAATCTGAAAATTTAAGAAATCCACAAGTCACATAGTCTCGTAGGAGATGAATGCCATTTTCCCAGCATGTGCATGTGTATCTACAAGTTATCCCCACATGAGTAATGTATAAAGATTCCTATTGCGTTTTGTTTACTGTCAAATGTGTTATGAGTCAAAAGCCCATTCAGAAATGTGCATCCTCAAATAAGTTGTGCTATCTGTCTGATAGATGAACATTTTAAGTGCATGCAAACATTAAAGGACAAATTGTGATCCATAATTCGTCCTACTGAAGATAAGGCAAAGTGGCAGCAGATTATCTATTGCCACTTGATAGTGCTAAAGACTACTGCAAGCATAGCTCTTTATTTGACTAGAATGATGGTTTTAGCTTTATGTTTTTTACATCATGCACAGAAGTCCAATACTGTATAAACGTAAAGGGATCATGATATAAAATGAGGGGTAGACAGTGGAATACATTATTGCTTTACACACCACAGGGTGATAGCCCCGAAACACAACACTTTCTATTAAAAGCAATGAAGTAAGGAAGAGATTATGTGCACAGAGATAGTTTTATGCAGCAGTCAGTGCTTTAAGATATTTATTCAAACACATAACAATGTATTTTTAAGTGTCTCAGACATCTCGTCAAAATTTACAGTGCTGCCAGCTGTCTTCTGAACACTGCAAAGCTACAATATGTAAAAAGCTTTTTTATAAATAACCCTAAATCTGAAAACCTATCCATTTTTGTCTTAGAAAACTATCTTTCAGACTGAAAGACTAGTCCCAAATGAAAAGGAGAAGTCTTCAATTACTCTCACAGGCTGTATTTCATATCACGTGCCCATATATATTTTTTAAGGGAATCTAGATGATAAACTCTTACCCTGTGATACTGTCAATTCTAGTCTATCACCTCATGTACATATACACTTTATAAAGGGAGATTCAAAAACATTTTTCTTTTTTTTTTTTTTTTTTAACTTTGGAATTGCAATAAAGTTTAGGGAAACTTAAGTCTCCTAGGTTTTCTAAGTTTGAATCTATTTCTCAGGGCCAAGATAAAACAGATTTAGGGCTCCACAATCCTTACTGCCAGTTATTTCAAGGGGAAGTCCATAAAGTTTTAAAAGCATGGAATGGTAATGTGAATACACATTTTTCACCATACAGCTGGTATTTGTGCTATATTAAATTTAAGTTAATCAAATTAGGGGAGAAAAACAAAGCAAACAAACCTTGATACTTCATAAGGGTTCTTATGTCCATTTCTCAGTTCATGTGGCAGAAATTCACAAATAATGATATTCAACTTCTCCACAAATTTGGAGTAAATTTTTGTGATGCTAAAATCACCCCTGGGCTTAATTTTAGCTTTGATAAAACTGCATGAGCATTTCCAGTAGAATTCTGTGAACATTTCTATATTTTCATTCTAGAAAAGGCAGATTTCTCATAATTTTGAGGCTCATAAAATATTCTGGGGTTTGTGTTGACATTCAGTGCAGGCTCTTAAATGTGAAATTAGCAACTGAGTAATTAATACAAACAAAAGAAGGCCATTTTCATAAAGGAAATATCCTTAATTTAATTCCTGGTTATTTTCATTAGAACCCTGTTAGAAAGAAGAATGAGCTTCTGTCAGGGATAGTAATTCTTTCAGCATTTTCAGAACCAAACACTGCCCACAATGGACTTGACCAGAAGAGATGGCCAAAAACCAAGGGAACATAGGTCTGCGCATGTTCCCTGCTAAATTTTTGCACAGGTTAATAAACAGTGGAAGGAGCAAGTCGCTTAGAGACGAGAAAGGTCTGTCTTTCATAGGCAAAGGGAGTCTTGGAGAACCATTCTCAATCTTTGGTTTTATGGAAAAGCTTTTATGTCCTGAGGCTCCAGGACTCCAGGCTCTGGAATTTTGCACAGATAACCACTGCTGCCATCTCTCACAGCACCTTTGGATTCACAAGCATAGAGACAGAAGTAACTAATTGTTACATGGTGCAGAATGATGGGGTCCATAAGATGATAGCAAAAGAGTGGCCTAACTTTGTCTATAGCTGGCATAGGAGGCAGGACTGGGAATATAGCAGTGGATGCACTCAATGTCTCCTTCCAGGTCTAGGTCTTCTAAGGTACTCTGCGCCCCATCTAGGCCCCTTCAAGGACAAAGCAGAAAGGATGGGAAGGGATACTCTGTTGTGCGTGTGTCGTGGTCAAATAAATCATCCCATCTACAAGTTCATTCATTTTGCCCTTCCTTTTTTCTTGCATTTTGAACTGTGTGCATCCATTTTTCAATGAGCTGCTACTCCAGCTGCGAAGTGTGTAAATACTTGTAGCCACCCCTGCTGTTTTGAATGAGGACTCAAAGGTATGGAAGCAATGAAACATGGGCCTCCAGCAGAGAAGGAGGATTATGCTGTTTGGAGAGTGTGGGAGAGTAAGTATGAAGCAACATCTCTCCTGGGAAAGGAAAAGGGGAGTGGAACACTTAGCACTGCTGTTTTGTGGGCTGGGGGCATGGGCTCCACTTCTCCCAGTACTTTTCGGGCTGACTTGCTGAAGAAGGCAAGATATCTGCTGATGAATACCATTGCTGATAGCAGAGAGGCAGAAAAAGGGAGATGGTGCCACTGCTGACAGGAAATTAGAGTACTTGGCATTGCCTCTCAGGAATTTCCACTGATCCCTGAAGTGAGGGTTGTGTGGCAGCACCGTGGGATGGATAACTTTGTGTATAGTCAGAGGAGCCTGAGCCAGCTCTGAGCACTCCCATCAACAACTGACAATGAAGCAAAGAGGTCTCAGAGACTGCAGAGAGCACCATAACCCAGCCAAAAAGAAATTAAAAATTCTGACTCAGGAATGTGGATCAGGCACTAAAAAAAACCCACAAAAAACAAAAACCCCCCAAAAAAACCCAAAAAACAACCAACCAACCAAGCAAACAAAAACCAACAAAAACAACAAACAAACAAACAAAAAATACCAAAACAACAAAACAAAACAAAAAAACCCACACAAACAAACAAACTAAAAAACTCCAACCAAATACCTAACAACCTCCCCAAAAATACTGAGATAAGAGCCAAGTACTAACCCTTCTATGCAGTGGACAAGAGAGAGTTCTGCTGCAAACCAAAGCATGTATTTGATCATGTAGAACAAAGCATGGGCATGCAGTAGAAAATTTTCAGCAGAAACAGTGAAAATGAGATTATACTACAGCTGCAAAAGCAAATTTCTGACATTTTTTTCTTTAGGGAGATTGGTTTAGTAAACTTAATGATGTTCTTAGAATGCAATTGTTCATGGTAGTGTTGTGTGATAATAAAACATGAGATTGTGTGAAACACTACCATGTTAATGAGTATTTGCTTACAGCAAGTACTTAACTCAGTGACCCATTTTCCCATTAATTTCTCATCAGGCCCAGAAACTACATCCATACTAGTGTGATTTATTGTAGTGAGAAGTCTTATTGTGCAGGACCTTTTTCCAGGGCAGTTAACATAAGAGATGTTATTTGATACCATTAAATTAGTTTAACTCCCAGCATAGCAGGAACTCTTCATATATTGTAGAACTGCTACTCTGTTCTGGATGGTTTTATCTTCTGAATAAAATGCACATGAAATGGATGTTATTTCATCTGTGTTTCAGGCTATGGCTGGGTACATATATCCATACTTGACTGAGTTCTACATGTGGCAGGGTTCAAAGACAAACCAACAAACAAAGTATTATGATGTTCTGATGAGAGCATATAACCATCACAACCCAGAACTCTAGTTCTGCTTGAGTGACATCTTGACCATAGCAGACTGTCCCACAGATTCATTCCATTAAGAAATCTATCAAAACAGGTGTAATTAATTAATCCTCTATATTTTGAACATTCTATAGTGTTCATTTCACCTGTCTTTTTCTGCTGCACTAATGAAAGAAAGCTGCTGTTCTGTAGCTTACTTAATCAAAAAAAGTGAAACAATGTGTATTTGACTAATTCCCCTCTACCTCTTATTTTCTACTTTGTGTTTTCCCCTGCTTTTCTCATCATGCTAGTCCCTAAAGTGAAACTGCTTGTAGTCAAAGCACTACAAGCAGTTTCACCTTAGAACTTTGTGCTACAAGGATCAGGAATTCCATAGTGGACAAATGCAAACTGTTGTTCTCACTTTTGTCTCTATTTCCCTGTTTTATTATAAACCTGCATTTTCATATAGAAGCTCAGCCCAGGCTTGCATGGAGAGATCAGATCAAATAAAATTTTGTTTTGTAGCATTCCGCATCCAACATTTGAAAATCAAGGATTTTTTTGAATGCTGACTGTTAAAATATAGTCAATATATATGCAGCATTTCAGAACACTTCTGATGCGTTTAAGGGCATGTGTAAACCTAGTACTGATTTATAATCTTTTCCAGCTGCAGATTTTTAAAGAGGATTTAATAAACTCTTAAGAGGAAAGCTATGTACAAGAAGAAAACCCAAGGAATTTTGAAATGAACAGAATACTTTTGATTTTTCACTTCCATATAGAAACACTTTTTAGAAAATGTTTGCAGGACAAATTTTCAAGTACAAAGGATTCTATTAAATGAAA
The DNA here is from genome assembly GCA_013397395.1 of Sinosuthora webbiana. NCBI lineage: Eukaryota > Metazoa > Chordata > Aves > Passeriformes > Sylviidae > Sinosuthora > Sinosuthora webbiana. The sequence goes on along the minus strand of VXBN01008891.1, from coordinate 3,185,569 downwards.
AAGTATAATGACTTTGGAACTTTAGGGTCTTAATGACTGCAATAAATTTTCAAAAATTTTATTAAACTTCCCTTAAAATTGACATTAATTATATGCTCTACTACAGGTACAACTAGACTTTTTTACTGCCAAAAAAGGTGTAATTTTGCTATTACTAACAACTTGTCATTCTTTAATTCTCTGAATTGTGAGGAGATCAAGAATGCTTTTAATTATAGCTCATGATAACCAGACCTTCCTTTACAGTAGAAAAATGAGAATAGAAAGGAAAGCTTCAGAAGTAGTTGCTACTTTGAAAAGACAAACCAACCAACAAACCAAAAACCAATGAAACCATTCATAGACCCCAGTGGCAAATATTTCAAAATTTTCACTAACATTTTTAGTTGTAGAAACTACTTTAAAAGGATGTCCACATGTACATTCACTACTGTATTTCTGTGAGATGTCTGATATTAACATTATTGTCCTTTTTTGTCTGAAAAATAAAACCATCTTGAAAGAAGGAAAATAGTCTTGCAATAGCCAACACAAGTCCACTTTGGGGAAAGCTGGAATCTGCTCTTGGCTCTGTGATTGACTGAGGTTTTGTTGCATAAAGTCTTTGTTTTCCAATCTATAATAAAGGAAAATCAATATGTCTCTACCTCACAAGGGTGTTGCAAACCTAAATTCATTCGCATGTGGCAACTGGTACAACATGATGGAAACTCAATATAAATTGTTACATATATTCTGTTACCCCCAGTGGAAGGCTTTCGTCCATGAAATTGCTGCTGTACAAGCAGTGCTGGACAAATTGCAATAGGGAAAAAAAAAAGAGGCTTAAAATAAAAAAGTTTTAGCCCTGGAAAGTGAGGCTAAATCATGAATGTTACAAAAACAATGACTAGAATTTTAAAAAGGTTCCTTCTTTCCAAAGGAGATGGGTTTATCTCCACAGGCATGGCGACAATTGAAAAGTGACTTAAGTGGAAAAATAAAGATACATGATAGTTGCCACTAGTTGTTAAATAAACCTGAATGCTTAGTTGAGAATTATAATCATGGCAGATGGATAATCTGTGAAAGGAGTCCATTTCACAAGGTTCATATTTATATAACACTCTCTACAAGAGAGTCCCTTAGCTGAGCCCTTTCCCTGGGGCAAAGTGCTGCAGTTTGCATCATAACATATGGGAACATATTTTGGCCTGTTTCCGTAGAATTTTATTTTTGATTACATCTGCTGGACTCTTTCTGGAGATGCCCTCCTAGCTTTGATGCATCTCTTTGATGCATCATTCTCCTTGATATTTTTTATGCCTCTTATCCATGCATTGTGTGAGGGTATTCTTGTCCAAACATTTTACTTTCTTATGGAGATTTGCTTTGAAAGCTGTGTAGAATGAGGTTTGGAAGTTAGGGACAGGTGATGCTCCTGTCAGGGTCATGGGCTATCTGTTCAGAGAAAATGTTTTATAAATTTTATATCAATGTATGCCCTTGGTGTGTTTTCAGGAGAGCTAATAAAACTGATTGGCAGGTGAGCTCCATCTCTTCCTTCTACTGCCTGTCCACTCTCAGCTATTGTCTGCTAGACCCTGTGACCCATGTACTTTTCTCTCATTTTGAGTGTGCCACAGATGTGGATCCACACCTCTTTAATTTTTTTTCTCTCTGCAACATTTTTTTGTAGCTGTACAAACCTATGACTTTTAAAGTTCCAAGCATATTGAGATCCATTCTTTGGTCACACAGTTTCAGTGAGGACATACTTTGCAATACCTGGAGGAGAAGGTTGATAATCCATGTGGCAGTAAATATCTGTACATCCCCACTGTGATGTGAAGGGAACAGAGGCCCTTCAGTGCTGCTATGATGTGCTGAGGGTGGGGCACAGTGGCTGTCTGAAGGCTCTGCATGGAGTCCTACCCACATCCTCATGGCCTTTGCTCCGTGCAGATGGCACGAACTATGCCCAGGCTTGCGGGTCAATGGCTGGGGCAAGAGAGCAATGCAAAGCCCACAGGGTCTATCCCAACCCTTATCAACACCCGCCTAGCTATGGCACATAAATGGACAATAATAATGGATTTAATTTTGGACCTGCCTGCGTCCCAGGGCCATGGAATAGTTCATGCAGTGGTGAACATGTTTACAAGGCAGCTGGTTTTGTTCCAATAAGAGGTTTCCCCCAGCCCCTTGGACCACACACTTGGTTTTTCAACGTTTCTTTCAGTGCCATGGGCTGCCGTGGGCTATGTGGTGATGAATGGAATCACCTAGCTCACTTCTCAGCTCTAGTGGCAGCTTTTTGGCCTGCTGGGGTGCAACATAGGCTTTGCAACCCATATTACCCACAGTCTAATAATCAGAAAAAGCAGGTGAACCAGATCCTGAAGCCATATCCCTGTTCTTATATTAACTGTTGTGGATAGCTGTGTGTGGCCTGCTGCCACTGGCAAAATTTGTCTGCAACAGCAGTGTCTGCTCTTCCAAGCAGCAGGCCTCTTTCTACAAGCAGTATAGTTTCCAGTCCCATGACCACAGAGCTATGCTGGGGCAGTTCCCCAGGAGTTTTCTCTTGAGGACTCTGTTTTGGGGGTTGCAACATATACATTTGTTTCTGATCAGCTAGAAAAAGCACAGGCTGCTTACAAAGCTTATGAGGATAGGCATATGCAACCAGCTCTGGACTTTGGGGCTGGGCTCTGTTTGTTTGTCCCATGATATTGTTCAATTCATCCCCCTTGCAGGTTGGACCACTGTTACTTGGGCCCATATAGAATTGTGGACCAAGTTTAACCAGCAGCTTCCATGTGTTTGCAGAACTCACACAGTTGTTTGCACATCCCTGCTAAAACCTGTTAACATAAATGACTTCAGCAGCATCACCTCTAATGCTGGTAGTCAGAGTGAATACCATGTTTGGACGGTTTTGGATTCCACAGTATTGTAGGGTAGCCTGCAGGACTTTTTTGACTGTGCAGGGTATGAGCATAGTGGGAATTGTATGTAAGCAGGAATTATCCAATTCTGAAAGCTAGTTGTAATTAGAAACTATAGAACTTTTTTGAAGATGTAATTACCTCTTGAAATAATATGACATAATTTATATATTGAAAATCAAATCAAAGAGCTCATCAGCTATGCTGCAGAGAACAACTGTATTACATCAAGCATGCAGAGAAGATTCCTGCATTTCAAGGGACAAGCGGAAACACTGGCAGAACTATAAGCAGGTTTTGCAATGCTCAATGCAATGGAAATAGAAAGAAATTATCCATATGTTGCACAGCAGAAATTAACAAAAGTTTTGCATCCAAATCGATAATTTTCAAGCAGAGAATGGCTGAAAAAGTGATGTATATTATCCTATTTAAGGTGTATTTTTTACTGTTATGACCAAATTCGGTGTCAAGTAAACAATGTTGAAATAAAAGGAGAAAAAAAGACCAAACAGTAACGAGTAATGAGGAGGTGTTGAAATTACTGTGATTTAAACACCTGAAGACGACATTGCATCTTTGAACAATCCCAAAGTTAATTTTCAACTCCCAAAAATCTGCTGAGAAAATCAATATGTGCCATTTGCAGTATGGTACAGATCATTCTGAGAAGGAAAGAAATACCCAGACATAAGTAGAGATGTGGCCTATTATTTTAGAAAGGTTTTAAAAATCATTGCTCTGTGGTAGATTAATATTCTTATTCTTAATAGTACTTGTGAGGTTTGGTTCTTAAAAAATCACAACTTGCAACCAAAAGACCTGATTTTCCTGTCACATCCCACTTATTCAAGCTTCTGCTGTGCTGTGAAATAAAGAAAGAGAACAAGTTTTCCCTAACATGAATTATCCTGCCAGGTGAAAAAGCCTCCCTTGGTTATGATCTACAATGCCAAGAATTGGAAATGTTCATTTAATAAAGCTAGAAAAGAGCTGAGTTCTTACATGTTTGCTTTCTCATATCCCATCAACAGTTTCTGCAATACATACCAAAATGCAAATTTCTCAGTCCTCATTTGAAGCCACAGTAGTCACTATTAAGTTATGAGCTTCATTTACAGACTGAATCTAGCAAGGATAATGTTGACAGAAGATGACCAATTCTGCTGTCATGTCTTGTTGACCCCAAAGCCATCTTAAATAGACACATATTTGTCATAACTATGTTTTCAAAGAGCAAAATGTATTCCAATTCCACCAAAATGTTCAGTATTAAACACTGGGCTTGAATTTATTTTCTTGATCTGTCTATTGTATTGTTACAAAGAATTGCATAGCAAATATCTAATACCTTCCCTTTTTTTATCAAATTCCTTAGAAATGCTAACATACCACAGAGATTTTGGGAAAAGTGGTTGAAAATATTGACTCTTCTCTTTATACTGCATATTCAAAGTTATAAAATCCAAAATAGTTGCATTTACCCATGTGTATGTACAGAAAAGCTCAGTAAATTTTTAACAAGCATTTCCTCACCTGTTTTTCAATTCAGTGTAAGCTTTTACTAGTGCACTATTTATTTAATCTAAAAGACCTAGTTTCCACCCAATTTTTAATTTTTTCACAATAAATCTTAAAGAAAGGGCTGATCATTTAAAGGTTTTAGTATTTGGAGGGATATCAACGATTTCTCATTTGATTTCCTTTAATATTTTAGCCATTCATTTTTCTCATTTTTTTAACTTTTTTTACAAACTCTTGATTTTTTTCCTATACAGCAGACATGATGCTGTCAGATCCATCAACATTCATCATGCTTTCAAAACAGATGAATCACTAAAATAGTAGAGAAATTGTTTTTCCATTGTCAGAAACAGATTGCAAAGATATTTGCTTGTATTCTAATTAAAGATTCCTCTTCTCAGGGTATCAGGAAAGCAGGCAGTGATTTCTGCTGTTCCTCTGAGCCATGCTGCTTTCGAACCACAGTACTTTGCTGCTCCATTCATGTCTTATGTCCTTTGTCTGTGTCCCCTCTCTGATGCTTGGGTCTATCACTGTCTCTTCTACTGTACTGTAACAACTGCAAGTCCTTAGGAAATCCTGCAAAACAAACACAAAAACAAACAAACAAAAACATACAAAACAGACACAAAATTAAACAGACACAAAAAAATTGCTAGATACAGCAAGTTGCTGCTTATCTTTCTGTGATCCTCTCTGCACATTTGGAAAGCTCTACTTGGTATTTATAGGGGGAAAATTGTATTAAGTTATTTTTTACTATCAATAGTTATGTTTACATGGAAAGCTGCAATAATACTACATTCAGGTGATTTTTTAATTTGTTTTTCATCAAAATTGTGTCTTGGTGAAGGTTCAGGTTTTAGAATTTTTTTCCCCCTAAAATCTGAAGCCCCAAGAGCAAAGAAATATATAACTGTTTCTGCTCTCCCTGTTCTTTTTGTTTTTCTCTTGGATAAGCCTAGTCAAGGTTTTGGATTCATTTCTTTTCTCTTATTTCCTTGATAAATGTTTTGTCCAAACTTTCTTCTTAACTGTAGTCTGACATTCTTTGAGAGGCTCATATAAACAAGGTCTGAATGCAACTGGTAAGCTGAGGAAGTCATGGAAATTTTACCCTTGATATTCAGCTAGCTGAATAATCTGCAGAGCTGCAGGAGCAAAGACTGTGGGAAAGAAAACACACATAAAACTGACAAAAACAAATTTACTGATGAAAGGACTTAACTGGATTCAGATATTTGGAATGAACCACCTCCCTATTCTTTCAGAGGAGCTGTAGGAATATTTCCTGCCTTTGCAGTCTGATTCCTGGATATGTACATAACTTCTTCGGAGATGCTAGACAGGAACTCTGTAACCTGTCTTTATCTCAGCTTTTTACGGCTATGACCCGGAAACCAGTACGTGTTTTTAAAATGAAAGGAAGTCATAGGTCAGTACGATGGTAAATACAGTAGAAGGAATAAAATCTGCCTTTGAACTGTTCTAATTGTTTATCTGAAGAAGGGTTTTATGTCAAACTGTTCAGATTCATAAATTGTGAATTTTTTAAAAGAAACAACACTCTAGATATTGTCTGTAGCCATTATAAATCCAGGTACTAGAAGCCTTTATTTTGTATTTATATTAACATATGCACAATAAACTAGTGACATCACAAATGGAGTTAATATGTCATTTCATGAGACAGTGTCCTTTGTGAGCTGAATGGGAATGTTACATAAAGTAAGAAAAAGTTTATGCACTGTCTCTGAGGCACAACTGTGTTTTCAAGCCTTTCAGTCACTTGCACAGAAACAGCAGATACTGTGTTAGACACATAACACCAAATTCAGCAAATTTTGATTGCCATATTCCTGCCACCAGCTTATTAAATGTTTTCAGATACTTTAAAATGGAATGGTAAAATAGCCACTGCTAATTATACTCACCTTATTTATTTCATGTAACTGCAGCCATGCTGGTTTCGGTTTGTTACATGAGGTTTTTAAATATGTAATAAACTACTATAGTAGCATAAAAGTAGGCAGTCTTTCAGACACATAAGCCTTTTCTGAGTTCTGCTTACAAACCTTCATTTACTTGTGCTCCAAGTCTATGACACATTCCCTTACAAGTATGAAATATGTCCTTTTTAATGCATTCCTCCAACGTCCTCCCCAGACCTTTTCTGCAGATATGTGATGTTCTCTTTGAGCTTTAAAAAACATTTCCCATTTAAATCAACATCCATCAGTGGTTTGGAACCCCTCTCTGCTGTGGGATTTTGTCCTTTCCTTTTGGTTAGTATTATGTACTGACAAAGAACAGAGCAAGGACACTATGTTAGATTTATAAGGAAATAATGTCAAAATGGTTAATGCAATTCACCAGTTCAATAAACTGGATTACATTTTAGTAGGACAAAAGATCAACGGAAGCCTATTTATATTCATCGGGTGAAGGCTGTACCAGCAACCACATAATGCATTCCCCGTCTTTGGGCTCATTAGCTATGCCTATTAGATTTGTTAGGTATCATAACATCCAGATGTTTCTGGAAAGCTCAGCTGACATTTTATCCATGTGCAGATTAAATATTAATGGATAGCAGGTAAACAAGTGCAATAGCTAGTCTTGGGTTTTGAGCATTTTCAACACTATCAGGGTTTGGGGGTTATTGTTTTTTCTCTCTTCATGTTTCTCTGAATGAATGAAAAGACAGAAAATCACCTCTAGAAAGCACAATTCTTGTCGAAATAAGCAGCAAAGAGCAGTTTTCCATCTCTCTTTGACCAGGATCTTTATATGATAATTCACACTCAGGGCACATATTAATCTAACAAAAATGCTGCCAGCTATTACCAAGAAACTTCACTAAGCTCAGACTGTGCTTTTATTTAGGTAGTTGAACTTTTGAATGGACAATGTGTGTTGTAGATAGGTGATTTTGAATGATGACCTGTTCTTGCCATTCTTCACTGGAATGGTATGTAAGGAGTTTGAGAGTCCTCCCACACTATCTTCTCTGCTGAATATCATGCAGTTATGGCTATTCTGATCTTTCTTTTCCAAAGCGTTGTACTTAGTGAAAGGCTACAGGAAGTGCATATGGTGTGTGTCAGGCACAGCATCACTAACCGGTCAAGGGAGGGGATTGTCCTTGTCCCGCTCTACTCTGCACTGGAGCAGCCTCACCTCCAGTGCAGGGGGCAGTTCTGGGTGCCACAATATCAAAAAGACACGAAGCTATTAAAGAGCATCCAAAGGGCAGCAAGGATGGTGAAGGGTTTGGAGGGGGAGCCATACGAGGAGCAGTTGAGGTCATTCGGTCTGTTCAGCCTGCAGGAAGAGGAGACTGAGGGGACATCGCATCGTGGTCTTCAACATGCTCATGAGGGGATGCAGAGGGGCAGGTACTGATCTCTTCACTCATGACCAGTGAAAGGACTCAAGGAAATGGCATGAAACTGAGCAGGAGGTTTGGGTTGGATATCAGGAAAATGTTTTTTGCCCAGAGGGTGTTTGGGCACTGGAACAGGCTCCCCAGGGAAATAGTCACAGCATCACTGTGACAGAGCTCAAGAAGCATTTGGACAATACTCTCATGCACATGCTGTGACTCTCAGGGTGTCCTGTGCAGAGCCAAGAGTGGGACTTGATCATCTCTGTGCATCCCTTTCAACTCAATGTATTACATGATTCTGTGAAGTGTGAAATTTCATCTATGCTGTTATTATCACTGTAGAGTAATTGCTATACACAATACACATTTCAGATCTTGATCACTCTGTTTCCTGTTTTCATCAAATGCTTTTTTCAGGAAAAACTCTCATCCTAAGTCATTAGCAGAGAAATAGATTTTGTTTTGAATACTTTACACTTCACTTTTCCTCTCTAGAACATATCTGCAATTGATATGCACCTATACTTTTTCACTTAAACCAGTGGAACTATTCTAGTTTACACCAAGCAAAAGAGTTAACCCATTAATTTGCTATGTTAAAGTGAGTACTGGTGGCAGAATCTGTTTGTTATCATCTTGGGGTTCTTAACAATCCTATGCAGTAGTAACTGTCTTCTGAACAGTCCAAGGAGATTTAAGGAAGATGACAGAACCTGACCCAGTGATTAATTCAGTGTTCTCCAAAGTAAAAATGATCCTGCCCGTTCATCAATAGACAATATTTTGCTGCCAGACATGCCCTAAGACATTTTCTAAAAGACAAAAAATTTCAGATCCTTCAGGAAAAAAAATAAAAAAAGAGTCAGGAAATTCATAAGAGAGTTCAAGTGAATTCCTTTGTATAACCAAGATTTAATTGCTACATTTGCATAACTTTGTCACCATGTGGGCTCTCTGTGGACTGTTTTTGTTTGTTTGTTGTTTTTTTGTTGTTTTTTTTTTTTTCTTGTCAGCTGTGAGAGCCTGGGGAGTGAGCTTTGTTGTACCGATGAGGACTGCTGTGCTCTGACATTCACATTTTATGAGAATGCATGATTTAGACATGAGATTTGGTCCATCATCATTTAAACATTGTAGTGGGTGTCCATGCATCAATATTCACAGCAAATGTCACCCAGGCGTCTGTTTTGAATGATAGTGTAAATCCACATATGAACCAAAACCAACAGCCCAGAATGAGGAAAGCAGTGTTATAGCCCCAGCTAAAACAAAATTGAATGGCTGCATTCTCCAAAACCAGTCAGTCTTGTACATTCAGGTATGAGCAATGTGTTCAGCTAATCATCCGTCTGCTGGTTGGGGCAATAAATAAATTTTGAAATCATAGCCATGTAGAGCTATAAGAGCAACCAAAGTAACTTTTGTCTAATTTTGAAATATACTCAGGTATCATAGTTTTGACTTTTTGTCTTGAGTGGCAATGTTTTGGCTTTTCAGACTATTGAGGAGTAACTTATTTTTCTTCACTTCACTGTTTTCCACTGCTAGATGTTGTGGTGTGAAATTATTAATTTGTAATTTTGTGTAGAATGGTTTTTTCCAGACTACCCCGGGTTCTAACCCCTTTGGTTTTTCCCTAGTTGTTGGTCCTGTCCATCTCCCCGCAACCGAGCCCAGACGCTGGTGAGAGGCTGGGGTGATTGGCAGAGCCTATGACTTCTCCGCCCTGTATCATGTATCAGACGTCCTGTGTATTGTCTTTCTGTCTTGGTCACTCCCTCCTTACCTGGTATTGGTTATGGCTCACCCTTGCCCCTCCCACACCCCTCATACAAAAGCTGAAACCAGAACCCCAGGGGGCACTCTCTGGATGTGGCCCTGTGGGAGCAATAAACATCTAGTTTCAACCCTCCTGAGTTCTTCCACGTCCTCTCTATGCTTCAGTCTGAGGTTCAGACCCACCGAACCTAAAGGATACAAAATTGCATGAGTGAGCAAGCCGTAAAGGTCTCCAGACACCACCACAGCTAGACTAGTGAAGAGAGAGTTAAAAAAAAAAAAAAAAAAATCCAGTGGGGGTGAAAAACAGAATGGAAAAACCAACAGAAAGAGGTGGTATGAAGAACAAATTTGAATATAAAAGATGTTCTTTTACCTATTGTGTGTTTTTTTTTCCCAAGTCAAAACTGGATTTTCTTCTAAAATATTAATTGAAGATCCAACAAAAAATATAAATACAATGCAGAATTAAAAAGACAATATTATTTCAGCTTTATATTGTGTAATGAGAACCAAACTTTATGATCATAAGATGTTTTTTATCTGTGACCCCACAGAATGAACAGAAAAGCTGACATTTGCTCCAGCTTGACTCTTGGGGTACTTCTACTCCAAAATAAAAACAAAGGCATTCTTCTATGAGTGTAAACTTCTTTGAAACAGAACTGCCATGAGGGCAGCATAACAGATTTCAGTCAAATAAACAAGATCTTTCCACTTATATTTGACTTATTTTTAACACTCTCAAAAAGAGTTGAAAATTTTGAAAACTTTTTGAAGCCTATTTCTCATCTGGCTCTCTGAAACAGGTTATATCAGCTTAACAAAACATTTTTGTCAGACACGTAACAGCTTTCACAACCTTTTAATTTGTCCTCACCTAAACAACTAAAATTACATTGAGGATGATTTTACTCTAAGTTTTCAAAAGAACAGCAATTCCTTTCCCAATATAAACTGTTCCAAATTTCCTTCAGGTAATCTACGGACAGGGAGAAAAATAAAGGAAAAAACCTATCATTAATAACATGTGTTCAATGAGGTGTTTTATAAGAGGTCAGTATTTCCAAATGCACCTCAAATGTAGATCAGATGGTAGTACTACATACAGCAATATGTGGTGAATTTTATTTTTAGGCATTCTCTTCTGACCATGTTTGAGATCAGTCTGTCCTTTGCTGTTTTAAAATCGTCTTGATGTTTTTTGACATTCTAAATCTCAAACCTTTGGGGAGGGGGTTTGGAGGAGGGGCAAACCAATAAAAGCTGACAAAATTAATTACACTGTATTACTCATCTTAAATGTTTAATTAGTCACATTGTACCTGATTAGAAACAAAATTTCAGCATCCTCTTAGCCTATAGAAATTGGAGTGCAAAGTGACATTTAACACAGCAGACCATTCCAGTTGCAGTGATTTTTTGCTCCTTTATAGAAATCCAGTCTCTGGAAATGCTGCCTCCCAGTAACCATAGGAACAATGTCCACTGTAATTTCTTAAAGAGGAAAGGCAGACAAAGTAATTTCATATATAGGAAAATATATGAACATAGTAATGTCCTAATTATCTTATATGATATCTCACATTACCTCTTACATTTTAATATTCCCTGTGCCTGAAAGAAGAATTAAACCAGTGACCTTTTCTTCCACTGGTGATTGTGATACATGAAACTGCAGGTGGGTCCAAGATTATTTTTTTTTTAAGTGGAAAATGATGAATCCTCGTCACACAGGAGACAGCAAACTTCAGCCCCAAATCAAATCCTGCTTTCTATATATCTCTTTATCTTCGCAAACTGCTGTCATTTGACCTCATCATGAAGGAAGGGCTTGGTCTACCGATGAAAAATTCCTCGTAATGGGGACAGGGTCTATCTTTGAACTTGTATCTGCTAGGATGTGAGCTCAGCTGCACCATTTCAACACTTCCACGTGCTGCATCTATACTTTCTTTTTGTGATACTGTCTAGGAAGAGACAGGCATGTCCACCACTCTCATAGCATCACCAGGAGAGGGGTTTTGATTTACCTTTACTTCTACTTTGATTTACTCTTATCAGACAATTGGAGAGTATTCAGTAAATTATGTCTCCAAGATTCAGCCTGAAAATGCACCTAAATTGGCTCTCAAAGGACCAAAGCCATACCCCTTGCTTAATGATAAGCTTCCTCTAAGGTCTCCTTTGGTTTCATTATTTCTCTCACAGTCCAGTAATATATAGTGGATGGGGAAAAGAAGTTATTTCCCCACTAGACTTCTGAGCTTCTTCTCTGGTCTCTTTTTCTCTGTTCTACTATTTAACTTCTCAGTAATTCCTCTGAGCTTCAAAGCACAGATTCTAGTATATAAGCCAAGGAGATCTTGATGAGAATTGATTTTTAGCCAGCGAATGTCACTCCTTAAATGCCCAAAAGCAGTTTAAACTCAGACTTAGACAGAATGTTAGTGATGGCAGAAAAATCTGACCCAACTTACCTTAATGTACTGTTATTTAGTTTCTGCTCCAGAAGTTAGCACAGGTAAATGCATGGCAGGTTTTCTCAAAATCAAAAAAGGTTTTAAAAATACAGGATACTCCTGCATACTGGATTTTCAGCATTAGAAAGATATAAATATTTTCTCTCTGCTTTTATTCAGAGCATAAAATCATGAAAAGATGTAAAGATTCTGAAAAAAACTAAACTGTCACATATAAATCACAGAATCAAAGAGAAAGAGAAATATTTCAGATTAGGGAATATTTCTACAAAAGAAAGGATACATGAAACATTTCACAGCTGTAAGGTAGTTCTTAGGAAAGATGCAGCAGGAGTGGACTTTGATGATTCCTGTGGGTCCTTTGCAGCTTCAGGACATTCTATGTTTCTATGATTTTTTTTTTCCTGTGGTTCAACAGACACTAATTGCCCCAGCACACAGGGACAGCAGAGGTCTTGTTTTGCCTCCATGGCTGTACAGTGTCTTTCTGTAGGCTGGCTTCCTCTATTGTCCATATATGCCTTCAGGATGCCATGAATAACTCGCAGCAGAAGGGGAGGGAGCTGGGCTCTTCTCAAACTGTCTCAGTAGGGCAGCTGGAAGGACTCTCACTACTAGGAATACCCTAGAAATTCTCTGGGTGGTTATTCAGCAATATGACAGGAGGATATTTAAGCAAGAGGATAGAATAAATAGCTTGCTTAAAATTATCACACTGAAGTATTGGAACAACCTTCAAAAAATAAAACAAACTGTTAACATTAGCATTTACACTAAAATCTCATATACATGTGGTTTGCTTTTTTCCTTTCAGCTTTGCTCTATTACTATTTCAGTTTAAAGAAAGAAAGAGCAAAAGGCTGCCCCTGTACCTCTTAAACTAACAGCCTCAGTAACCACATTTGTCTGGTAGATAACCTTTTGCTTTATACCTAGTTTCATCAGTCAGTCATTCTCCCCCCTGACAGCATCTCCTCCTCCCATTTTATTGGAAACTAATGAAATAGTCACAACAAAACTATTATTTGTGGTTATTATGTTTTGAAGGATACAGACCTGAAATGACAAGTTCAAAGACAGCTACACGTGTTGTAGCTCTGGTATCTTTGCAAACTCCTTAGAGGGTACACGTGACATTTGATCCTCTTACTTTCTTTATGTGGGAGTTTTCATTACTAAAGCCACTTGCCTTTTATGTTTGAGCATATTCATATCCCCTAAGCCAAACAACCCTGCTGTAGTTCCTCTCCAGAGGCAAAGAAATTTGTTTGCAAGGTGTTCTTATTCTTTGTGCTGTTTCTTCATTTGCTGATTTAATAACCTTCTCTCTCTGCTGGTTGTGCTATTCATTCATGTTTTTTATCCGCAGCGAATAGGATCCTGCAAAGAAAATCTGTAGAGCACAGGAAAGAGCAGGGATTAAGGAAAAAATTGAAAAATACTTTTTTTTCTTCACTACCTTTTAAATTAGTTATGCAAATACATTTATTTATTTCATTTGTTTATTTCCAAGTAGACAAATGTAGAAGGGGAAAACAGCCTAATTCTGTATATTCTTTTGATATAATTCATGGGGAAAAAATGATTCAGATAAGATTTTGTTTCATCAGCTAGCTAATAGATACTTCTATAATATTTTTGACAAATATAGAAGACCAAATTTTTCTTTCCTTTGCAGGGCTCATATTTTCCATCTCCATGGTTTAGGTCATGCTAGCAAGAGCCATTTGTTGCATTTTTCTTCTTCTTGCCTACATGACAATTTTAATTAGAAGATGGATTTTTTCCTTCCACTCAAATAAAAGTTTATAATCAGTCTTTTGTTTTGCCAAAGCATGTGTAACTAAATCTAATTTGTATTATTTCTGCTATCTGTAACTGTATATGTAGTTCCTAATGGTTTTCCTTAGCTCTATTTTTCAGAGGTTTGACCATATTGGTACAAAATAACAAAAATTGCAATAATTTATAATGAAGGAAAGCATCAGATTGAGGAAATTAAATTTATGTTTAACTCTTAATTTTCTTTTGTTTCAATGTTTCATTCTTTTAATATAAGTTGATTAGACTTTTGAAATAAAGCCATTTGACTTAAAAACAATCTTATTGAATAGAAATATATGTAAAAATAATCCCCCTTTTAAGCTAGAAATCTTTGTACAAAAGTGCCGATTATATTGAATTGTTCTTTGAATTATTTTGTACTTATATCCATAAACAGGAAGGCACTGAATATTATCATGGCTCTGATGTAAGACAAAGCACCCCAGAAGGTGCCAAATGGCTTCACTGTGTTTGAGGTCAGCAAAAACTGAACCTGAATTCCTAGCACTGAATTCCAGTTAGACATGATTTTTACAGACACTAGGTTTCCTTGAGTGTTCTACTGTTTATAACTCTCTGGCAAAGTTACCTAGTTAAATGTTGTCTGTAGACACACTCTAAAGTCTGGACCTGATGTCATTTTCTTTTGCACTAATGTTTTCAGGTCAGCTTCCCAAAGCTGTGGAGAACAGCAATGGTGCAGGCACTGCACATAGCTGAACTTTGGTAGGGACATTCAGCAGGATGAGGAAGCTGCCAGGGGGATTTTGGCAAACAGCACCATCAAGATTTTCTTTCTGGCATGCCTGGAAGTTGAACATCATAAATCAAGATCTCCACTTTGTTTCCAGGCAGCAGAAGCACCACTTGGATGTCAGACTACCAGTTTTAGACTCCAAAGTGTTCAAGGTGTTGTGCATCATGATTTAAGTGTTCATGATGTTTGAAAATTATTGGACTTTTCTCACAAATTACTGTCACCTATTGGGACTGTGATGGCCAAAACTCATTTCAAAAGCAACCTCATTAAATTATCTCATTTACCAGGGATAAATTCGGTCTGATACGGGTTACTTTTACACTTTTATCTTGTCAAACTGTGTTTATTATCCCTTCTTATAGTTCTAAAGGCAGCTGCTGCTGCTGTTACTTCCCCTAGCTGGTAACAGCAACAGTGTGGGACAGAGAACCATAGGATAGGCTGGTAATGTGGTCTTTCCTTCCCACTTCGTTGGGTATGGAAGTTTCTTTCTAGCTTTTAGCATTATATTTATTCTGCAAAGTACACATGCTCAGGAATATTCCTAAATGTTATTGACATTGGTATGATTTTAACATGTACTTCAGTGCCTTGTTCAGATAAAAAAAGCTCCCTTCCTAATTAGCTATTTCTATTTAGTCCTTCTGTCCAAACATGACACAGAAATGGTGATACTTTTAAGAAATACTACTGTCAGATTGCCCCATTTTCCCAAGAGCATTCAAAAAGATTCTGGCATGGAGGAGAGCAGAAAGGGACTGAAGGCTAAGAAATCTAGAAGAAAACATATGAACAGTATAGCTCCATTAGCAAAGTGGTCCTTGGAAGAGTAAGACATGAAATATATTCCTATAGGAGGACAATAATGAGGAGAGAAAACATCAGCTTCAGGAGACATAAAAAAGGGAGATTCTTATGGGTCTGTCCATTTGTGCTGTACCACAGCATATTTGCCTGCCCACACAAAAATGTTATTAGCACATCCTGATATCAATGTTACTCTGTCAGGAAATGTTCAGGTTTAAGGAAACAATTATCTGAGCTCTCCTGATTTCTGCTTGTCCTGACTCAAACAAATTCCATCATAAATTCCTGCACATTTTATATGCTTATTTTTGATGAATGTCCCATTAAAAAACAACAACAACAGCAACAAACAAAAAACCCCAACCAACCAAAAAAAACCGAAAACCCTACAAAAAAACAAAAACCACAAAAAAACCCACACCAACCCCAAACATACTCCTGGAATATCTCTTGAAATCAAATAAAGTTCTGGACATCCAGCAGAAGACATCTAGAGAAAGTGATACTAAAAATTCAGTCCTGCTTCTACCAAGAAGCACCCAATGAGGTGAGGAAACTAGGCAAAGTGAAGAGAGGGAATAAATAAAGCAAATAGAGATTAAGTTAATTCAATACAATGCCAAAACAACCTTTCTATAAGGCTCCCTGGTGAAAGCAGTGTTAGGTCGTTTGAAAGTACAACCTTCCAGGAATTACAGCAAGAAAAGCAGTAAGTATTCTCCTTGTGGAATTATTTTACCCTGATGGATAAACCATTTTGCTAGGACAAGAAAGTGGAATCTATGCTTAATTTTATCAGCCAGAACAATCTTAGAATTTACTTGTCAAATACTTACCTTGTTAAAAGAATGAAAATTACTGAAAATATTCAAAGTACAATTCAGATTATTAAGTTATTTTAACTTTTAATGATAAGGCAAGATTTTGAAGCTGCTTCAGTAAATGTCTCCAGGGAGGATTGGTTACCCTACCTTCTCCAAGTGCAATATTTTTCAGAAGTCAAAGCACAAAAAGTGTGCTGACCATGATGATAAGATTCAGCTGATGGAAATACGTAGCCAGTAGCAGTATGTAGACTTCAACCTGCTGGCTGTAGCACACTGAATAGGATCAGCTGGCCAAATTTCTGTCAGTAAAAATTGAGATATATTTTTATGAAGCCTGTCATGTGACTCTAGACACAAGCTGTAGATATGAAGCTGTAAGTCTTTTCATGTCCCTGCAAAGATATTCCCTATTCAAGTGAAGAAGCCCCAGTTCCTCGTGCTCCATCCCTGACCACCACAGTGTCCCTGCCCTGGGCTTGCTCCAGGTTATTGATGCCTTTCCTGCACTGGGCAGCCCCAAACTGAACACAGGGCTCCAGATGTGGTCTAACAGCTGCTGAGTACAGGGAAGGTTCCCTTTCCTTGCTCTGCAGGCTGTGCTCCTGCCAATGGAGCCCGGGGCACTGCTGGCCTCCACTGCTGCCAAGGCTCACTGCTGGCCTGGGCTCAACTGCTCCCCAGCTATAACACAATCAAAGATCACACAGGCTGCTCTGTCCCAGTGCTGTGCACTGAGCTGAAGAGATAACGTGCTACTTCTTTCCTGCCTGAGCTACTGGATGAATAGTCATACTTGGAGGTAGTGACTTAAGAAAATATTAATCTTCTAGATAGTACTTGAGGAACTGATACTTTGATATGTGCGTGAAAAACTGACTATTATGAAGATGTTGATCTGTTTTGTAAGATAAAATGTTAAGGACTATATAAAATATAATGACTCAAGAATGTATCACTTGAAACATATTGCGGTGATTTTTTAGACCTTTTTTAAGTTTGAAGATCACTAAATATTCTTTTTTTTTTTTTTCCCAGGAGTGGGGAAAACTTTGACTAGCAAATTTAAATCCACTGACTCTGGGTCTCATCTTCTTAATTATCACTTAGAGAGCTCAAGGGTTCAAGGAGCACTGTTTGAAAACCAGTGGTAGATATCTCAGCAAGAAAATACTCACCTCAGACCGTAAGTCAGGAGGCAGCTGGAGTTGAAGGCAGCAGTGGCAGATTTTGTGGGTTCATGTATTTTTGTGTGTTTTTCTTGACCATCAAATTCAAAACTAAGCTGTTTAACTTAGATCTCTAATCTTATAATACTTGACAGCACTCTGCAGAGAATAAAATATGCTTTGGTGCATGATCCAAATGCCAAATGAATACAGAGATAGAAATGAGATGTGCACATGCACCTGTGTTCATAATCCAGTCACAGGGTTAATGCAGAAAGAAGACTGCACCTTTCTATTGCCCCCTTGTTCCCAGTCAGCTTTTCTTGTAATGGAAAATAAGCACCTCCTGAAAGATAAAACCTGAAGGAAATGGTTTGCCAAAAGAAGAGAGAAAACTGCCAGTCCTGCTCCCAGAAAAGTGATGAAACGCTGGATGCAACATTGGCACCTCAAAACCATGAAAAAAAATATTCTAATAAAATCAATGAAAATATTACACCTTGCCTTATGTTTTTTCAATTTTTATATCTCTAAGGTGATTTTTTCTTGGTTGCTCTAAGCCAAAGTACAGTATTTTTGGTTAACAACTGCAGAAAAGGAACATATCAACTTTAAACTTGCTACTGCAGGGCCCAAGTCTTTGGCACACACATGAGTTTGAAATTCTTTCCCTGCTTTTTGAAATGCTTTCCATGTGTAGAAGTCAGAGACATGTCTTTGAAAATGTACATAAGATAATAAATTAATATTTTTAACCTGTGAATAACAGATATTTTATCAGGAAATACAACATTAGGTATGACTACATAACACAAACACATTTACATATCCAAATGTTGAAAAGCACAGACAGAAAACTGATGCCGTGAACCAACAATGTTTTGCTAACCATAAAATACAAAGTAAGCTTAAAATGTGTTTCTCTCCTGTGGTTGAGTAACCAGATCTTTTTTCTTTCTTGCTCACTCTCTCCTGCACTCACTTTTCTGCTTTCCAACATCCCTTAGAGAAGAGTTTTGCCATTGCTTGCAGTCAGATGATTCAAGCTTGAATGCAAGAACCCCAAGTTCTTCTGCCTTGAACTGTCTCATTGAAGAGGGGTATACAGACAAGGGGCAGATGGTTCTCCAAGCTTCCCTTTAAGCAAGAAACATTATAGCTTTCTGCCCCTCCCCAAAGAGAAAAAAAAAAAAAAAAAAAAAATTGCACTTTTCACAGTTACTGGATCTTAACACTCTAATTCCCCATTTCAGCCAAATGTTCCTCCAGTCTCTAGCCCTGTAAAGTCCAAGCACACATAAAAATATAGGCTCATACCTAACATGTTCTTCAAAACACACGTTGTGCTGCCACCTGACAGTAGCAAATCTGGGTGTTTAGCTGGTAGTGGGTAAGGAGTTAGATCTGGAGTTTAAGCTCTCTGCTTCTGACTTAGCCACAAAAGGCTCCTTTTATAGTTAAAGGAGAGAATCAGACCCTTTAGGGAGCTTTCACCCCATCTTAAGTTTGATATCTAAAATGGGCCAGAAGAAGATGTTTTAAACATGCCCTTGCATTCCCTGCATTGCATGCAGTGAGCTATAGGCAGCGAGGACAGGTGTATCACAGCTCTTACCAAGCTACAGCTGTGGTGCATTATCCGGCTGAGCAGGTGGCTTACAGCTGCTTTTTCAAGGCTTCTGAAGTTTGTAGGAAAACAGAATGTACTCTATTGAGATAAGGGCAAAATAAGATGGGTAAAAAACTGTGGTAAGATTGACTAAATCAAAAGTGAAACATTTTCATCTGTGCTGGTCATTTGGGTCTCCCTCTATTGTCACTTTACAGCAGAACAGGAAACCTGGGCCATCCATCTACACTAAAAGACATGAGATTAATCATACTCTAAACCCACCAGTTTCTCTCAATGGCTATAAAAAGTGAGATGATTCACCACCCCCCCACCCCCCTCCTTTGGGACAGATAGGAAACACTGCACTAGTAACTGTAAAGGGTTTTCACATCAAGGTTTTCACATCCCTCTGAGACCATAATGGGATACAGATTTCAAAGGAGTTATTTGGTGTGAAATATGTTCACTTGAACATCCTGATAATACTGACCCCAGAAACTGAACTTAAAGAATTCTAAATGTATAAGTTACTAAGAGGCATAAGCTGGCTTTTATTTGAACTTCAGAGTATGCTCCACGGAAAATCTTCAAAGTCAGGCAGTGAAAATTATACAAGATTTGGAATGACTTACAAGGAAAGATTATGGGGACCCTAATTGCTTATAGGAAGGACTTATACCTAAAGAGGACAATTCAGCATGGAAACGAGTGTAGAATTTGCCTACAAAAAAAAAAAAAAAATAAAAAGTTACTAGATGTTGGAAAACTGCTGGGAAAGAAACCAGTGAATGTGCACAATACAATTGGCATGGACTTTCTACATCACCAGGATTATTCCCCCGTAATCTCAGTCACCTATTGCAAAGGAACATCTTAGTAAACTCATCTTTAAACAAGGCAAATTCTCTGCCAATTGAAAGACTATCCCAAATCCCCAGTTCTCTAATGAAGAAAAAGCTTATCTCAATTTTTATATTAAATTTATCAATGGCTCTCATGTACCCTAAAGCTAAATGATGATACACCTGATTTGACTGGATACAGCTGTCATGCCTGTGATTTCATGTACCATTTCTTTTATAAATTATGGACATATCAAGCATTAAAAGCCTTTCATTTTTGTCTCCATTTTGATTGCATAGCTGTTTGAATTTCCACAAATATTTTTCTCATCAATCCTCCAAATGCTCAACAGCTAGAAATTAAGCTACAGTGTATTGTAAACCCATAGCTGCATTTTCATCCCTATCCATCAATATCGTGCTGCTGCCCCATATCATCTCTCTTCCTTTTTTTTTGTTATTTGTTTAATGTCCTTGAAATATCTAACTCGGCTTTTTTGCCATGCTTCATTTTCCCTGCATGTTTCCTGGAGGCTCAGAAAAACCTCTTCCTTGTTTTATAGTATCACACAGAGCAATACCTAGCCATACAATCCAGACCATTTTAGACCACCAAACATCCTTCTTACTAAATATTCTAACAGACTTTTAATACAGTGATGGTTTCTAACAGCTTTCAAAGACTTTCCTTTCACTGAAATGCAGAGCAAAAATTATGTGAAATCTTAAAAATTATCTCAGTATTAATTACTGTTTGCTCACCCACAAACTTGGTTAAAAAAAAGAAATTTGAAACAAATATGCTAGTTTTTGATAGATAGAGTGAAATACATATGAAAATAAACTTAAGAAGGAAATTACAGGTTGCATTTAAGGTAAGGCCTGTTGTGGAAAAGGACTAATGTCTAACATGGTCCTGCCTGGTGAAACAGTCAGAGCATTATGCTGTAAGGGATGTGACTCATCTCTGCGTCATTATAGATCAGAAAATGAATAATTTCTTCATGATTTGCATTTCAGGAGGGGTAAGAAATTTTCCATGGGGAAATGTTGGAATAATTATTTAGCTAAGTTTCATTCAATAATGCAAGAATAGTTTTTGTCCAATCAAGTAAAAAAATTTATCTTTTCTTTACTCATTTTCTTTAATTTCATTTAAATTTAACAATGTAAATTTTAATATAAACATTGTATCACAGCACACATGCACATATATAGGATATTAGTGACAACCTTCCACATCACTGAATCTGGTTTTGACTGAAAGGAAATTGTACATATATATCTCTATATGAATTCTTTTAAAGTTTTCTTTTCTCATACATTTTTATTGTTATCTTTGTTCCAGTTGAGAATGAAAACAAGTTCAGAAATGTCAGAATTTCCCCTCTGAGACAGACTAGTTTTCAACCACCTATTCACTTGCTAGCAATTTGTCATCTACTAGCAGTCTCCCAAGTCAAGAAAATATAGCAGAGTAAGAATTTAAATACATCAATGGGTATTTAACCAAGAAATGGACAGATTCAGGTTGTGATCAGCATAGTGCTTCCATGAAATACTTTAATAATTAGTAGTATTTGTACAATTAATTAATAGTGTTGTAAAAGAAAAAAAAAAAAAGACATTAGAATATAAATTAAACACTTAGGATTCCATTTTGCTCCAAGATAGGTAACTCATTCCTGTTACCTTCAACAGGAATTGCTTCTATTAAGAAGCATCATAAAACCAGCAAAACAAAACAAAAAAAAACAGATTGAAAATGGATGTTTGTGCTAATTTTGCTAATGGTTTGCAAACAGCCTAGTCATTATTTCACACAATAAATGCTATGCTGCTCTGTGTGTTCAGATAACTTTGAGTCATCAATGTTGCTTGATAATTCTTTCAGAATTAGTGGTCAGGAAGCCTCAACAAAATACTGAGTTTCAGTTCAAATGCTAATTCAAAGTACTTTTCATCTGCTCTTAGATTATTTCTGTGTGTGTACAGAAGTTAGGCTTGTAATCACAGAGGTCTTCCTTTCTTGAGAACCAGGAAAGCAGATCAGAAATATCTTAAAGACTTCATCCTTTTTATTCCTTTATATTTTGACTTCACTAAATTCTTATTTCTCTTGTCTTAGGGAAGAGAAGGGTACAATATAAATAAAATTGAATGAGAACGTGTTATTGCCCAACACAAATCTGGACTAATATATTACCATTGGTAGC
This sequence comes from Sinosuthora webbiana, assembly GCA_013397395.1. Taxonomy (NCBI): domain Eukaryota; kingdom Metazoa; phylum Chordata; class Aves; order Passeriformes; family Sylviidae; genus Sinosuthora; species Sinosuthora webbiana. The sequence goes on along the minus strand of VXBN01008891.1, from coordinate 3,163,411 downwards.
CCATTTTTAATACGAGACATGACAAAAATGGGATTTGGAAGAAGAAAATTACAGGGGATTAGTGACAGAAGACAGTAAAAATTTGGTGTTTGTTTTTGTCTGAAAATCAAATAGAAACATCTAAGGAATGGAACAGAATAGATTTTTAAAGTTAAAACCTATGTGAACATCTTCATAAAAACAGACCCATAGGACTGAGTGGTCTTTGGGGCTCAATTCCATGCATAAGCACCTGGGCCACATGAAGTGTCCTGAGGCATCTGAGGCACACTCACAGGGCTAGCAGATATCATCAGGCACCTACAGGTGGTCCAGGCCCTTCAGGGAAGCAGTGAGAGGCCAAGAACAATGCCTGAGGGTGTCTGGGATGGCACCAAGAGGCTGTTCAGGTCACTCAGTCTAGGCCTGGCTCTGGTACAGGACAACCTCTATTGACAAAAGTTCTTCTTCACTTTCTATCTGTATGGGTTTGTCTCCTGGCCAGTATAAGGCATAGTGCTCTTCCCACAAAATCATCTAGAGCCATACTATTCTGAAAGCCACCCAAGTGTCCTTCAGGGGAGCAAACATATTTTAGCTGCTGTCATCCTTTGTTCATGTGTCTGCCCCTGAACACCACCATAAGCGTACCCTGTGTCCTCTGTGTTATACAGGTATTACCCAGGCAAAACTCAATTAGCCCTACCAACAAGTTGTAAGTTAGATACAATTTTCCTAATTAAACTAGTGTGTTGATACCTACTATCATTTTCCCATATGTATATACTGTAATTGCATTACCTGTGTCATTCTTTAATAGTTTCAATAAATTAGAAAAGCCTGGAAGTTCTTTGAATGATGTATCTTTCAATAAGACAACAAGAAATTAGGGAGTCATGATTAGATCATTTTCCCAGGTTCCTTGTTTGAACTTCTTGGATAAGAAGTGTTGCCTATAGGTTCAATAATGATCTAATATAATGACCACAATTAATATTGTATGAAGAATGTTGAATTTATGAACTACAAAATTGGGTTCATTCCCAGTTAGTAGCTGTGGTGACAAACCATCCTGACTAAGCAATTCTCAGGGTATTTCAATAGAACATTGAATAAATATATCATTCCTCATTTACCAACTTTGACTATTTCAAATGATCATGTATATCTGCTAACACATGCCTTTCAAAAGAAAAAGATCAGCAAAGCTCTAGTAAAATATATGCAACATTTTAATAAGATGATAGTAGGTCTGTTCTGTCCTGCTGATGCATTTTGACATTGATTTTCTCTAGCACAATTTAGACCAAGTTCTCTGAAATAACTTTGGTCAATTTTTTTCTCATGCTCTACATGGATGTATCAAAAATGAAAATAATTTGACAGCTGTAAGCATTTGAACTTTTACAGAAAGCCTTCATCATCTGAAATGTTAGAAAACTACCAAATTAGATCTCCCTTATAATTCCTAATGTAATCTTAGGTCACAAGACTGAACTGAATTAATGGTCTCCCAAAAACCTTCAAATATAAAAATTCACCAGAGGTACAGAATATGCCCCTTGTCAAAATCTCTGTAGAATATAGAACTGGAAATTATTCCTTCTTCTTTTCTCTTTCTCTGCAACTACAATCTGAATTGTGCCTCATCCTGAACAATATAGTGCTGAATTAGAAACCTCAAGAATTGAGGGTAGTTGTAATTAAATGTTATTAAGGAGCTTCATTAAATTAAGCATCTAGATCAGAACATCTGTGCTTGAAGCATGAATCCTGTAGAACTCATAAAGCTTGAAATAAGCTTTGACATAGGATTAGGACACACTGTTATGGGCTCTAAAATTAATACACCTTTTTTTCCTTTAGATTTTGGAGAAGGTGAAAAATATATTGTTTAAATAAAGTTCATCTCTTTGCATATTAAGCATAAACCTTATTTTAATGTAATTAGCTTAAAGCATCAGTGTGGCCTGTTTTTAAATGAGAAATTATATATTAAGTATCCTTCAGGACTGGCTGCCACATAATCCTTTACCCATGTATGTATCAGTTGTATATTAAATAAGCTCTGGAAGCATTGTTTCACAAAAGCACATTTGTGTGCCAGCAGAGCTTTACCACTGAAAGAGAGAGTACGTCACATGAATATCAAATTGAATTGTCTTCCTTCATATGTGAGGTATTGCACCACACTGTACAATCGGTGTACTTGAGTCACAATTTCCCACTTCTAAAGCTGGACAATAGCAATCAAATAAATGCCGTGATGAAAGCACTGGAAGGCCTTCACTAGCTGGATTCCTGATTGTTCGGGACAAAATGAAAACACAGCCCAGACCAAAGAAGAGGCTCAGAGACATTTCATCTCTGACAGCTGAACACTCAACAGACAGGTTTTGAGAAGAGGTGGCCTTGACCTTCTATAAGTCTCCTGTCAAAATAACTGATTGGTTTTCATATAGACTGTCCATCACATTTAACCCAGCAGGATGCGGTAGAGTTCAAGGTAGGGAGCCAGTTGGAACAAATATGCAGCACAGAAAAAGAGAGCATGAAATTGAAGGGTTTAGGGCAGCAATCTAACACTCAGCAATTCCCAGGAACCTCTTATCTCAGCAAGCTGTGAAGAATTTAGTTTCCCATTTGTTTCAGCCTTCCAAAGACATCTTGTTGGCAGAAACAGTTTCCAGATGAGTCTGCCAGGTCCACATCAGTACTGGATGGTTTTCAGCTGTGAACAATACAGCAAAAATACAACTGCCTGTGACTGCACAAACCCCCCTTTCACTGGAGGCTTTTACTGTACTGGAAGATTTTCTGTTAGATCAGTTTGGATTCTCTTTGCCCTCTTGTCCCAGAAGTGGAACATCTGCAGTAAAGGAAGAATTTTGCTAACTCAGCTTGTTGTGATTACTTTTTTTGGCATACTTTACTGGATTTTCTCTGTTCTTACTTGCCAAATTCAAACTGTTTTGAAACAGTTATACTCTTTCTGTTGTTCTGCAACTTTGTCCACTTAGTCCACTTAGAAAAGAGAATTACTGCGGTCATAAATAGACTACCACATAGCTTTCAGATTCTCTATAGCATTCTTCTGGACTTTTTTCATAAAAAAAAATAAAGTCACATTACTAAAAGACAACTTCAAATCACTAATGTAATTCATACAGACTGTACAAAGACATCTGTAATTAACACAGTAAATAATGTGTCTTTTCTTGAGAAATAGAGATCATTTTTAGAAGCATAAAAAAAAGGATCTGTAAGTCTTTGGTTACACCTTTTTCAGTATTCGCTTTTTACCTTCAAATAAAACCACATTACAATCTTTAGCATGTGTTTTATTTTACATTGCACAATGTATATGTATACGTATAATATATATATGTACAATGCATAATATATGTGTATAATGTATACACTGCTGCACAAAAAGGGAATTAATGTACAGAATAAGTTCCACAATTTCCACACAACCTTCTGTACATGTATGCTCATCTCTGTAGGTAAAGATACCTCTTACATTCATGGAGGAAATGAGAAACTCCTCTGACCATGTCAGACATAAGGTGAGATTCCTGAAACTGTGAAAATAACACACTTTCCCACCATACTTGTACATTCAACCCTTTTGTCTTTGGTTGTTCAAAAGATATTAATACCATAAAGCATCAAAAAGGCATCAGAAAGCATGCTGCCTTTGGGTTATGGCACAGGCATGTGTAAGTGGGTCTTTGGTGTCGCTTTCTGTTACCAACAGTTCTGTACTGTTTGTCAAGGGAAAGGTAAACAGCGTTTCCAAAGGTTCCTAACCCATTGGATCCGATGTCATAGAGAAAATTAAAGACCAAAAGCCTTCAAAATACAGAGTCAACATGCTAATATCAGAACAAAAGTGGGCAGAGAAATTCAGATTCACACTAAAGGCCTTTTTGGATACAGTGTTCAAATAGTTTAGCAGATGTCTTAGTGTGCATGACATGCACAGACATACAGAAAACCAAATACATAGTGTATGTTGCATTACACACATAAAGAAGAAAAAAAATTGTTTCCAAATATCCATTTCTTTTCTCCAGTTATTTTGACCCTTTCACTGTAACCCAAGCAGAATCAGCACTAAAGGTATGAATGCAGAGTAGTCTATAGGGATGCAAATAAATTACTCAGAATTCAGTATCACAAAATTATCAATTTCTGAAACTTGTTAAAAATCCAAGATTGAGTACAAAGGACAGTGTTAGGTTATATAGGAAATTTGTCAGTCCTTTGTAAAGCACATAAAATGCTGTCCTCAAATGCATCACAGAAGACATCTTTAATATCTGATATGAAAAATTTATGGAATGGGTGGGTGAATGAGTGCTGCAGTTCATTGCCAGTCACTCAGACATGATGGTGATAAAGGTCTGTAAGTGTCAAGACAGATACTTAGCTCTTAATTGTGGGGATAATTCAAATTTAGGAAAGAGGTGTGGGTCAGTTCTTCTATTCCAAAGTGAATGGCTTACTTCTAATTGAAAGCAATACTAATTAAGATAAAGGGCAGGACATTAACGCTCAGTATTAACATTATGAGCCACACCAGCAATATGCCTTACTTCTGATGTAAGTAGTTATTTATGGTGGCTGTGGTGCAGCAGAGCTCTCCCTCACATACACATCAGTATCAGATTCCAATGTACACAGCTTCAATGGGGGAGTTAAAGAAGAAAATACCAGCTGGGGAGGGGTCTATGTGCAGTGGAAACAAACTGATGAGAAGACAACTGTGCAGGTTTATCTGGCATTTCTGAAGTCAAACACTCCTTTCCTCATGCTTGACAGCTTTCAGGTTTCTCCAGATTTCACAGGTTATGTCTAAAGGGAGAGGATGGCACTTAAACCCACCACTCCCTGGTGACTTCCAAACATGCCTCACTCTTGCTCTCATTTGCCGAGGGGACACCTCAGTAGCTGGGCCAGAAAGCCACAGCACCTTTCAGTCAGAGCCCTGGTGAGGGTGAGGTGGTTGAAGTGTCTGGGAAGCATTGCAGCAGTCACACAAGGGTCACCTGAGACAGCTGTGGTCTTGCTGGCCCATTGTCACATTGAAAGTTTAGAGTGGAAAAGTCTCCAAGGCTCCACAGTCCAGCCAAACTATTTTTTGAATTACAAGACTGACAGCTTGAATTAAGACCAAAAGTCTTTCTAGTGCTTTCTAGTATAGCTCAGCTGTTTTCGTATATTGGGCTGGCCATGTGATGCCAAGTGAAATCAATGTTGTACTCCTACAAACCCAAGCAGTTCATTCCTTTTCAACCCTCTTAACAAAGATACTACCTCTCACTTAACCAAGTATAACAGCAGTGTAAGATTTCCACAAACAAAAATTAAGTTAAGAGCTATGATAATTGCAAGTATTTGAACAAGATTAAATACCTTTTCCTATTAACAGGGACTCCTATTGGTGTCCCAAATTGTGTTCCAAATGCTATTTCTTTTCCTGTCTTTCAGTTTGAACGATGTATCACTCATCTTCGCTTGAAAGCTATTATTAATTCCCTTATGTTCCCACATGCTTATGTAGTTGTATGTCCTATTCACTGATGGTGAACAAAGTTTAGATCTATTCTTAGATAAAGGGGGCTTGGAAGATAATAGACCAAAGAAGAAACTGTGCATAATGATGCAGGTTGCATTAATATGTCCTTTGATCACAATCACCTTAGCAGAGATGATTTTTCAAATTCCAGGAGCAGCAGAGGTGAGCTCAGGTGACCATTTTAATTGAGAATTATGTTTTTCTTAATCCCATCTCTGACCTGAGATGGGGTTTCACAACAGTGTGGTCAAGCCATGTGAACTTACTTCTTCACCACAAGGCAGGAAAACCTGAATCTTTTGTGATTCTCTAAACTGGCTTGACTTTTTAGAAAACATATAAGGACAGGCTTGGTATCCTTTTTTGCTATTTTCAAGCATAACAGAAATCTTAGCTGAAATAACTTGATAAAAAATACCAAATTAATAGCAATATTTTTTTAAGTTTTCTAGTGGAGACCTTAAGAAAATCCAGCCAAAATATTTTCCTTTACTATTAATGTTCCCAGCTGTCTGAGCCTGACAGCACTTTTCTGAACATCGATATATACAACTTGAGATACTGGTTTTAATACCCACATTTGCTTAGATCTGGGGTAATGGAAGTGTTCTAGGAACCATTTTTAAAGAAAAAATATCTGTCCAGCTCCCAGAAAATATAGTCATTCATATGCTGTCACAGCCGTCTGTGCTTCACTGTACTGTTTGATAAAATGGTAAACTTTTGAGCCCATATTTTCCAGTGGTACGAAGTTCAATAGATCACCTGAAGAACCAGTGCAAAAAAAATTACCTCATAGGTACAAATAGTCAGAGCACATATATTCAATTTTCTAAAAGAGGTTTTCTAGCTTTATCTGGGCCAGTAGATTTTATTTAGGAATCACTGGAGTATTTTTACCACCTGTGTTAGAGAGGGAGTGAAATAGATCCTTATGATTGTCCCCTACAGCTGTGAATATCTACTTGCATGTAATAAAATTGCTTATATAGAAGTACTCACAGAAATACTTCTCCAGTGCTGAGATCTCAAAACATATTGAGAAAAAAATTAAAGCAATTGATCAAGCTTTCTTTCCAAGCATTTTTCTACACACTGCATTTTTCTGCTCTATAGCACTGCTCCAACAGAAAGGATGGGGTTTCCCTTCCAGTAGGTCATATAATCTAGTATGTATGAGATGTTTCTGGAAAGAAAGCAAACAAAAACTACCTTGCTTTTTAGAATGAAATTTTGAAATTTTCTCCAGCAGCGGAGGGAGTTGAACTTTGACATCCCACATCTTTGGAGGAATGCTTTATCTCCCATAGGGTGTTATGCAAATAATAGGACAGGTTGCAAGAGACAACACCACCCAAATAAGTACTGGTGGTTTTCTCTGAAAAAAAGCTCCCAGGTGAAATTAGGTATTTTCTTGACATCCTCAGAGAAGAGTCCAGGAAGGGAGGAAAGTAAGAGCCAACTTTATCATTCACCACTGCAGACATGATGCTCAGGAGAAGGTGAGCAGCTTAATTCCTGGCTGACCAAAACCCTTCTTGTACTAAGTCCCACAGAGAGGCAGTGGGTCTGCCTAGACAAGATGTAGCTCATGTTGAATGCCTTTACTAACAGGCTTTCTTCCTGGTGGGGAAAAGCAAGAGCTTTCTGGGTTGTCTGTAATGGTTATAAGCTGCAGACAGATATGTAAGACAGACCAGGTCTCCTTTCCAGGGTGACCAGTACTAGATGTCTCTCCCAGCACTCTTTCAATTGTACTTCAATTCCTGAAGCAGCATCTGTCCTCTTGCCAAATTACACTGCTATTAATTTTGGAGCTACTGTGCTCTTTTATAATAGGTGTGAGAAATAAGTAGATAATGTTTCAAAGCACACTGAAAGTAAGGTAAGCCTAGAGACTCAAAGCTAGAATGATTGTTGAAAGTTGAACAATTGTTATTGTTCTACTCTCACAGTGTTTTTCTGAAATCTGTTTCTGATAAGTGACAACACAAATGAAGATACAGCTTTTTTTGTCCTCAGGTAGAGCCACAGTCATTCATTTCTAACTAATGGCATAGGAGACCATCTCAGAGGTGGGTGTGATATCATTACACAATTTGAATAGGTAGCATCAAAGATTAATGAGGACAACCAAAATATTTTGTCTTGCTTAACAAATTACTGTATAAGAAAGAAAAATTGCAAAATAACACTCAAGATTTACACATGATCTGGACTAAAAGGATACCTTTCCATTGACTTGAACAGGTTTTGTATTCAGCCAATTTGATTCTATTTGGTTTCAATAAAATAAGACAACATGGCAGTGTTCCTGTGGGATTTTTCTTTTCATACCCTCTGTAAGTCCCTAACAAACAGATCTTTAAAGACGTTCAGTGATAATATTGTACCTGTCTGACCAATATTGTTTGTCCTGAATTAGCTGACCTTACAGTCCCTGTTTCTCACTCACTGAAGTCCAATGCTATGGGCTGAATAAACTCAGAAATATACTTTTTTATCTCTTGTGGAATGAATTCTAGTTGGCAGACAAAATTTAAATTTCAGGATTGCAATATTTTGCCAATCAAGACAAGAGATAATTTCTCCTATCAATTGTATCTGATTGTGTCTCTCAGCTGAAACGAGGAACAAAATCATTCTGAACATTGTGATAATAAGTATTATCAATCAGGAAGGAATAATTACAAAGAAATAGAAGTAAATTAGTTTTGCCTCCTGACAGCACTGAAGTGAGAAATGAGTACATAGGAAAGGGTGCACAATAGGTATGAAAAGAGTATTTGAGTGGAACAGGAATGCACTTGGAATGTAAAAGAGAAACAAAAGTTCAGAGGCAAGTTTTGAGAAAAAAAAAAGGGTTTTTTTCCAATTTAATTTTGTTTCACTGCTGGACAAACTAAATGGTTACCCAGAAGAAAGGGGTTTCATACAATTTTAGATTAAATTACATTTACTTTGACAATTTTTTTTCCGGTAGAACTTTGTTGGCTTTAGAATTTGCCTTCTGTCTCTCAGTAAAGATGGTGAGAAGGGTAAAAATCTGTGTCCTATTTCAAAGATTTCTGGGCAATTTAAGGATTGTAAAGTCAGATGAAATGCTACTGTACTCCCTGTTGATAATAAATAACTTCCACAGCTCTAGCTATGACATGACTGCCTATTGAAATCATCTATCTAATATTAGCAGGTCATTGATGTGTAGATAGTAAGGACAAAAGAGGAATAATCCTGGGTCCTCTGAAGTCAAAACATATTTTAACACTGGCATTGGTGAAATCATTTCTTCAGACTAAAACAAGATTGTGGAGACTGTCTGACTTCTTAAAATCCTAGCTAGCACTAACACACAAGAATTGGTCCACCAAAAATATCTCAGGTTATCCTTCAAAATGCCGTATTTTATTTTATGAATTTCAGGAGTAATTGCAAATACATTTTGTTCACCACAAAGCTCCATTACACTAAGAAAGCAAACACCTCCCTCATATAAGATGCATGTCATACCTTCTATAACAAATTGCTTATATTGATTTTTCTATAGAGACTAGGAAAGGTAGGACTTGAAATCCCCAGACAGATGGAAATGGAAAGGAAGCAGCTCTCTCAGGAAATCTGTTAACAGAAAATCTGCATGAAGAGATGAAATTAATTAGAACAAGAGCTTTACTTCATGCAAGTAACTGCTTTGATTTATGCCATCTAAAGCATATCACTTCAAAATTCAGTCAGTAGTGTTTGAGTTGATGACTTCTCATGGAAAATGTTATATGCCTCTTTGAATATCTGTGCATCCATTTTAAAAGTACCATACCAGAGAAAAATAATATAAACCATAGATAAATTATACCATCATTGTCAGAAAAAAAATCAGAAAAGTACGGAAGGTAAAAGCAATATTCCAAGGATCAGATCAATTTTCTGCATACTAAAAATCATTCTCAAAATGAGGCTCTACCTTTTCTGAAACACATAGTTAATAAGTTTTTTGGAAGACTACTGTTGTTAAATGTGTCAAAACAGTAACTCTGTTTAAATCATTTTAGAGAATTTTAAAAATAATTACTAATAAAACTTGTCCTGTGGAACTAAGGAAGGGAAGATTCTTGAGTTAATGCATTCTGAAGTTTGTGACTTCAGAACTTTAAAGATGAATTTACAAAGCATTTACAAATAGGACTTATAAAAACGTTGAATAGATCAGACAACCACATTTCCATCAATGTTCTCTGAAATAAAGTTCCATTAACTTCAGAAAAATTGTTCCTACATCAATTAGGTGTTTTTTGAAAATAGTACAATCTGTCTCATCAGCAGTTCAAAGCTTGACAGAATAAGATATTGCCATTTGTCTCTTTCCTTATCTTTTAAGAATCTATTTCTAGAAACTATAACCTTCAATACCATAATGGCATCTATTCTCATTGCCCTAAGCCATATTTATGGCCTAAACTCGGATAGTAATATTTCTTCTTCCCTATTGTTTCCTTTCATTTCAAAAAAGGGAAAAAAAATTCTTATGTATAAAAATTGCTTATTATAGATGAAAATTTCTAATAAACTTGTTATTTGTTAGTAGTCAGTCAAAGATTTTTTTAATAAAAATATTATTTACAAAGATTTTATGTTCGAAACTGTGTAGGCTTTCCAGTGTATTCTTCAAAGACAAAATCTGCTTAATTATTTTCCTTCTTTTAGTTTGAAAAAGATTAAAGAAATAAGTGAAGCAATATCACTAGCAAACAAGTTTGGCTCAAGCAATGATTTAGATATGTATCCAAATATAACTAAAAGATTTGAGACAGATTAGACAAGCAAAAAGAAACAATCAGACTACTTGGGGGGTGATAAGTATTCTAATTTCACAGATATCTGTAATTTGTTGCATTATTGTTTAACAGTTTGTTGTTTGGTTTTTTTCTTAAAAATAGGGATGCAGCATGTTACTCTTTTAAACATTCAGAAAACTGTCAAGTGAGTATAAAAATACATTCATACAAGATACAGAATTAAATATTGAAGCACTCACCCATTATTCTCTATATCCATCCTGTCACCATAGCCCATCCACTCTTCACTTTGCCTACCTCATTTTACCTTGACAACTCCATTTCTTTCCTATGTGGTTAATAGAATTTTAACTTGAGATAATTGAGTTCTGTAATTAACATTCCAGACCTCTGTGCTAACAAGAACTTGAAATACAGGAGAAAACTGTTTTTTTTTTTTCTCTCTGGTAATCACTTCTTCTGGCAAATGATAGTGCCAAAGTAAAAAAGGAGGGGAAAAAAGAATAAAAAAGTGAGAGGAAGAGTAGAGGTATTGGAAATCTTACCTCTTACTCTGCATAAACTTATTTTGTCCTTATTAAAAGCTTTTTTTCAGAAAAAAGATTTTTTTTTAGATTAGTCCTACTTATTTTGCTTTATCTTTAAATCTCACAAAGTTAATTTAGATTTGACAATTGGAGAGTTTTCCTAACTCTAGAAAAGCATATTATTGATCTCATATTACAATTTTTTTCATAGAAGTAGGAAAACCTTTTAAACAGACAAGATAAATCAGCAGAAATTCTCACTTTTGTATTAACTGCAAAAATATTAGGCAGAGATAATTACAATAACATTAGTTTTAAAAAGGAATCTTTAAAGACCCAAGAATTGAAGTTATTTCAGGAGAGGTTTAGGTTAGATATTAGGGAAATGTTCTTCATGCACAGGGTGTTTGGGCACTGGAACAGGCTCTCCAGGGAAGTCACAGCACCAATACTGTCAGAGCTCAAGAAGCCTTTGGACAGTGCTCTCAGGCACGTGGAATGACACCTGGGGATGGTCCTGTGCAGGGCCAGGAGTTGGACTTGATCCTTTGAGGGTGCCTCCCAACTCTGCTTATTCTGTGATTCTGTAAATAGAGAGAGTACATTTTAAAATTTAATTATAGAGGGAAAACCATATTTTCTGTCAATTTAAAATTAATCCCCACAAAATTCGTTATTCATTTTTGCTAGCCACAAAACTAAACTGTTGCAATAATGTACTAGTGCCATAAAAATATGTATACAAACACTTGAATTGCTTCATTGTTGTCTTGGTCTTAGATATCATTTAGGCCTCAGAATGGCAATATGCAACTCCTCCATGCTGGGTACAGGAGTCAGATGCAATCATGTACTCGTTTGTGCAGACACTCTCTGATTTTGCAGCTCAATGGCTCATGCAAGAAGAAGGGCTGTCTGTAGCTCAGTTATTCAACCATGAGCATCTCAGCAGAGATGAGGTCCCTCTCACACCTGCACTGAGGGCTCGTTACTCTAGTACACACAAGTACTTGCAGAGTTTAAGCCAGAAAAGGAAATGGAAGAAAATGCTCAGCCTGCAGAGGCTGTGACTGTCAATCCCATTCTTCAATCAGACATCAGCTCCTCCAGTCCTTGATAATATTTGGTTTCATGACCGCTTAATTATATTATTCCATTTAAATAGACTTGGTTCAGACTTTCAGATGCTGTAACAGCATTTTTGCTCTTGGAGGAAGATTGATCTCTGTTTGGGGAGCTCCTGCACCACAGACTCTGGATCCTACATCTTCTGTGGAAATATGGGTTACTGTTCAGCAGCCAGGCAGTTATCTCCTGGTCCCCCCACCTCTTCCTCATGATCCTTTGTATAATGATATAAACAATTAAACAAACCTTCTCAGAAAATCACTGCAAGGCTTCCAAGCCACAGAAAGAAAGTAAAAGATAATAATTAATAAAAATTTTGTTGCCAGAATCATAACTAGCCAGAGGTTAATTGTATGTGTAGGACTAAAGAATCAAGTCCCTACATTTAGCTACTGCCCCATGTTACCAAGCATGACATTTCTGTACACGCAGCTGGCAGAACGACCCTCCGTGCACTTTAGCACTGCCTACTGTAAATGGAAGTTGCACTCGGTTCTCTAAACAGGGAGCGTCTATGAATCACAAATTTTACTCTTTCCTTCAAGATTAAAGAGGTTTTGCTGCTTTCCTTATCTTCAAGTACTGACTGATACGGCCCAACACAGAAAGCAAGTTTCCTACCCCACCAAAACCTTTAAACAAGGACCTGCTATAATGTGTCTCCCTGGTTTGTAATTATTGCAAATGTTCATCTCAATAAGCAGAATAACCAGAATGTTTGACAAAGGAAAAAGTTTTCTTTCTTTTCTCTTTGCTGCTAACATTCCTTTCCAAACACAAATACACACCTGAGTCTCAGCCATTTAAAAACAGATGCCAAACAAAGAAATATCACTCCAGCTGCTTTATAAAAATGCCATTTGCCCATGTGTTATTTTGGCTCTGTGGATAGCTTTCTCACTTTGGGAGTGAAAGACTGTGAGTTCAGTCCCAGAGCACTGTGTGATTACAATGCAGAGCGCTGGCCAATATTTACACCCCTAAATGAACACACATCACAGAATAACCAGCAGTAATACAAATCCAAACACCTATGGAAGACATCATTGAGATGGAGATAACAACCAGGACACTATCTTGAATAAAATTCCTACTGCACAAATGAGCAATTCACTGTTGTATAAACACCTCTGAGATTCAGAGAAAGGAAATTACTGGTTCACAAATTACCATGAGTCTGTTAGAGAGCTAATATTGTGCTCTTCCACATCAGTTACAAGTAAAGTTAGCAATGTGGTTCATTAAAAAACATCAACAACAAAAATAGAGTCAACAAAATTTGACCAGTAACTTCTGCTCTGTTCCCAAAGAAATTCTGATTGGGGGTATTTCAGGCTGATAAACTAGAAATGTTACCTGTGGGCTCAATACTCAAAATTTGTGGGAACAGCCAAAAATTACATCCCCCTTCATGGTGTTAGCAGGAGGTTGGAAGGAAGGTCATGGTGAATAAAAGAAGAAAAAGAGGATGTAGGACGACAAAGGGTGTTGAGAGGCAAAGGGAGGTGTAGCCAGGGGTTGCTGGGCTGGGAATAATGGATGGAAGGGCCACGGCCTCTCCTTTGTTTGTGAAAAAGAATGCATGCCACGGGAGAGGGGAAATATTACATACCAACAACTTCATCAACAGGTCATGTTATAATTACACATCAGAGCAAGGTGACATCATCAGCCAGCCAATGCCAGCTGCTAATTATGGTGTCACTGGAGTTCTGCTGCGGGTATTTACAGCCTGCTCCTTCATGGGCACTGCACTATGAATTATTCATGAAACAGCCACCTCTGTTTGATTAGTCAAACAGCTCTCACAATATACAAACCCAAGCTTAAAAGTGGATTTTGCCAGAGCTCATTTAAGCTGTCATATAAATACACCTTTTCAATTTATGAATAAGAAGCCCATCATTTTATCTTTTCTTTTCATGGTGTACAAGCCAAAGAAATTGCCATAGTAAAGATTTTCTTTCCTGATACTTCTCTGCCATTGCAAGCTAGTTGCTGAAAAAAGTAAAAATCCTTGAAATGAATGCATCTTTTGCACTTCTCAAATACTATCTGCCTCCTGAATAAAGATTTTCTGATTTATTACAGAGATGTATTGACACAAGGTGAGAAAAAAGAAAATAATGGGAAACATTTGTATGCTTTGGTAAAGTCAATTTAATTAGCATGTGAACCACACAGATAAGTATCATCACTTCCTAATGTACTCAGTCTGGACACCAATCACACCAAACAAGGCAAGCTATTCAAGCTAAGCCATTTGTCACAAAGTGAATTAAAAAAAAAAAAAAAAAAAAAGCCATCCAAAGCCAAATACAGCAAACTCAGCCTACTCAATTATTGTGGATTATGGCTGTTTCTGAGGGCAAATGAAACTATTCAGTTTAATCGGCCTTTTACAAGAAATGTACTTGTTCTTATAACCGCACTGAAAAAATCATGTAATTTACATCACTGTCCTGAATACAAAACAAGTAAAAACTTAACAAATTTTAAGCCATAAATACATTTGTCTATTTTTACTTATTCTAGTATACAAAGGAGAGGTGAAATTTACTTTAACATAGAGACTCACCTCATAATTTCTTTTTACCAGATTGCTTTACACAAACCTGTCTACTTTTAGTCAGGAGGAGACAGTCCTTTGTTACACATCCCGACCCAGGATTTTATTGAAAATGAAAAATTCTCTCACAAGAAAAGATTTCACATCAAGATCTTTTTATTTTTTTTTTCCCCAGAAAAATGCAAAAAGTAAAAAGCTATTATTTAAAAATATGCTATCATTTACTGAGTTGCATTTAAACATTTAATTGTGATGTTGTTCAAAAAGAAAAGTTATCATTACCAACCCTTTCATCACCATATTTGGGCAAGTTAAAATTTCCTTCCTAATCCAAGCTACCAGTGTGTCTATATAGACAGAGTGGTCCTTTAGGTTGCCAATGCTCCCAGTCCATCAGCCAAGAAATTAACTTCTGCTACAGTGCTCTCTGCTTACTTCCTACAGTATCATGACGTTCACTGAAGAAGATGTAAGTATCTATATTATATTGATATAAAACCTTGTATTAATTGCAGACCAGGAAATGTGAAAGACTTATTTGACTTCTATGTTGTTCCAGTATGAGTATTATTCCAAGACTGATTGTTTCCCACTAAGGGGAAAAAAAAAAAATCAAGCTAAATGTTCTTTGGGGAAAATGTCTCATAAGTAATTTTCAATCACCCTGCAATAACAGTAACAATGACAAGAAAAAAAATAAATACCATAAATCTTAAATAGTACTATAAAATTATAACACTTTTCTTTCACATAAATAAGCAATACTAAATGCGGGGAAAAAAAAACTTTGGTATTCTAAACTTTGGAAAGCATACTCAGAACTGGTCACAAAACAGTTCCAAAAGAAACAGGTCAATGAACAAAGCATTTGCAAGAGAATGAGTTAGAACCAAGTGAGGAGTCTCACAGGCCTAGTCCACTAGGCCTAGGACTCTGGGTTGTAATTTTAGTAAGGGAAGTTCCACCGATTTACAGGAATTGAAAGGAAGTTGAAGATCTCACAAATAGTTCAAAGATAAAGGATACTCCATGTTCTTCATCAAACACCTTGATTCTTCCTTCAAAACATACTTAAAATTCTTTCTTCTCCAAGATCACCTAGCCCAAGTGTTCAGTTGTGTGGGAAAGTTTGTACACAGAAGGGTTAAATGACCTGTACACTTCATACCACCTGGCCTTCCAACCTTGGGAATGCACTTTATTCTTGATACTGAAAATTTTAAGGCCTATTTCTGTCCTATCCCTAAATGAATGAATGAAAACCCCTGTGAAATGAAGCAATGTGCTACTAAATTAGGTTTGATCTTTTAGTCCTTTAGAAAATGTTAAAGCTGGCTACATTTCTAAATTTTTGGCAGTTGTTCAATAGTACATTACTCTTTCAGGTTGGCTTTGGTTTTTTTGGGTATTTTTTTATGCTTTCCTAAGAAACTGTCTGGAGTACATTCATTTACTGGGACAAAGAGATGACCTAGAGTAAGATGAGGTATTTTAATTGCCTCAGAGAAAAACGAGTGTTACTGTTCAATTGGCATTGTAAATATCCATTCACTTGTAAATACATTTTTGTACAATTATTGTTAGCTAAAGGCAATAACTTTGTTTTCTGGGTATTGAATAAAGGCATCTGCCCCAGTACAGCACCTAATCAAAGTTCTAGGTCAAAGACTTCTCTTTTTAAAATACCCTCCAGCATCATCCTTTCTTTACCTCAGAACCTCTCATTAAGAGCAATCCAAAAATTGCCTAAGAGAATTACATTAGGAACACTGATTACTGAAGGGACCTCACATATAGAGTTTATCACATTCGTGATGCTTCTTTATAAAGAGAAAAAGAAGGATAAAAATAAACAAATAAGAAGAAGCTGGTCAGAGGGAAGGAGCGGCGTAGGACTTCATATCAGGCTGTGAAATCTCTTGACCTTCAGTGTGAAGCCACAAAATAAAAATAATTTATCAAAAGCTATCTCAATTCTATGCTGTGTAAACCTCTTGAATTTTTTCAGGAGCCTTTGTCTTTCAAAATTGCCTTTCTATTGGTGAGCTCTAGCTATTCTCTGGGAGCAATTTCAGGCAGTGTATCATCCTGCCCCATGCCCTGCCAGTGCACATCACTTACTCTGGTGGGATGAGTCCATGCTGCACAGCCAATGCCACCACACAGGTGCTTGAGGACAGCCAATTCTCAAGCTGTCTCCAGATGTCATTGATTTGCAAGTCATTTTAGAGACCACCCAGTTCTTACACCTCACACTGGGGTACAGTTTTGCCTTTAAGACAGATGCAATGCACAGGGGCATGTAGGTAACTACTGGATGACATGAACACAAAGCATGAGCATGCAAAGGAAGGAAAAGCAGAGACAAAACATTAACTGACTGCAGTCTATTTCCTGTTCTCCTGTCCCACTTGTCCCAGCTGACCCTGGCAAGTAGGGAGATTTTTTAGATTTTTTTTTTTCTTGTTTTCCTACTGTGACTAATTGTGAATACATTAAATTGATTTTTCCCCAAATTGAGTCTGTTTTGCCCATGATACCACTGATGAGCGATCTCCCTGTCCTTATCTTGACACATTGACTTTTCATTTTATTTTTCTCCCCCAAACCTGTTGAGAAAGCAGAGTGATAGAGCAGCTTGGTGTGCACCTGGCAGGCAGCATAGAGACATTGCATTCCTGTGGATTGCTTTAGATAGAAGAAAACATCCTTTTATTCTTCTTTTGTGTTGTGATAGCTTGAGTGCTCTGTATGGGCAAAGCAGCTATAATGACCTGCTTACAGTTGCTGTGAGGTTATTTGCCACCCATCCCATATATCTCAGTATATAAACTTCACTTTTCAAATAAAATATAAGAAAGGCTGGATAGAAATGTAACAGAAGTACCCTTTCATTTGTTAAATGGCGTATTTTTCTCTTATACCTTCTTTGTTATTTTACCAGTGTTATTTTCAGATTTTTATATACTTCAGGTTGCTTTCCTATGTGTTGATTGCTTTGCAGAGCTGCACCTGAAATATTTAATGAAAACAGAGTGTACAAACACAGAGCAGAAACTGCGTGTTCCTCCAGTGCTACGTGACCTCTAGAATTGCTTTTCTTCTTTTCATTAATGGCCAAGAAAATAATTAGGATAGCAGAAGAACATTTGCACCATTAATAGGACATTCCATTACATTTAATCACAGGAGTAAACAGAAGATAGAGCCAGGTTGAGGAAGACTCTACTGGAAACAGTTTTCACAAAAGCCTCTCCTCAGAAGGAGATTACAATTTGCAGATAAGAACACACATATAGAGGACAATGATCTGATACGTATCTGAGCTGGACAGGATCGCAAATATATTCCTCTACTATCTATAGTCTGTGTTGTATAAGACTTAATGAGCTTCATCTCAAAGCCCTTGAGAGAAAAAATGTGTCTGTTCATGGCCTGAAACAATAGTTCTGCAGCTCTCATCAGAATTCAAACACCATCTTTCTTAATATGCCATGGCCCAAATATAGACCTGGTAAGTGAGAAGGACCCAAGGTCAATGAAAAAATGTTGAAGGGCAGGCCTTTTAATGTTTTGGTTGAACTCTGCCTCTTTAGTCTTGGATTCTGTTTCACATTCCTTATGGAAACAGCAACAACGCTGAGTGCAGTGGAAATAATATGTGTAGCTCACTGGGTAGCTTAGGCCTGAATACAGAATAATGTTCTTCAGAACAAGGGACACTAGAAACACAGAGGAAGAAATGTGTCTGAAAGGTTAACAGCTGCTCGGTTTTCCCATTTGAAATTTGTGGAATGATAGAAAATACAGCATGTTTTTAACAAAGAGAAAAATATAATGCAAGAAAAAGATCATAATGGTCAAAATAGATCTGTATTACAAGGATTTCTAGATGATTCTATCTTGTCCTTTAAGCTGAGAAATAGAATTTACAGTTTCCCAGGAACACTTTACCACAAAGAAGACAGTTTTGTTATTTCAGAAGTTTTTGATTAAATTTTTCATGGATTTGGAACTTTTATATAAATCAACTGTGATAGTTGACAGAAGTCACACAAAATTCTGTTAATATCTGTATTCCCAAGAGTTTGCCAAGAAGTATACACTTCTACTCAGAGAGTCCCACCTTCCTAAATATTTCCAACCTGGCAGTCATTGAATAAACACTTTTTTTTGACATGGCAGCAATCATGGTCCATTGAACATAACTGCAAATCTTTACAGGAAAAAATCTACATCTAAGTCAATTGACTTCGACTCCCTTTATGGTTAAGGGAGAAAAACAGGTATCTATAGCATCCATACTGTTGACCAATTTTATTTCTGCTCTAGAAAAATCACAGTTTAGAGATGTCAATTTCTCTCTACTCACTGCAAAAGGAGCACAAGATGTACATGTGCCCTTTGCAGCACCCTAACCATTTTATTGGTATATTATCCTTTCATGATTTCTTTCTTGCACTTCTCTTTCAAAGGCTACAGAACACTTGTCTATTTTATTATTTATCACTCCTCCAAGAGTTTTGTCATTTACCTGCAGAAGCTAAGATTTTAAATTATTTTCTTTCAGGATACAGATGAAAGAAAAATATTAAACAGCACAGGACGAGAGCTGATTTCCACAGAGCTCCACTAGAAACCCACCAGTGTGATGATGAATCTTCATTGCCAATGGCATTTGGCATCTGTTGGCTAGACAATAGTACGTCATGTTGATTTTATGATTTTTTTTAGTGGAAATGTCAGGCAGCATAAAGTCAAAACCAATCAAGGATTCTGTTACATTGACACTAACACTTTTATCAATAGGTATCAAATTGTTTTGACAAAATCTATTTTCAGTAAACTGTTTTAATTGAAATTGATCATGTTATGGTCCTATCATAGTTTAAGGATTTGAATCTTCTACCATTCATTTTATGTTTTTTCCTGGGGAAGTGATCATGGGAATTGACTTAAAACATCCTGGGTTATTGACACTGGCAGGATAGAAAAAATGACAAACCACAGTGGATCTGGACTCTGGAGGGCAATTAAGAACCTCTGAGATTAGAGTCCTTGACCTACTTGATTATGCTACACTTACACTGCACTTGCTTGCTCCCACAGCATTTTCTTAGGTGTTGACTTCCTTTCCCATCAGGAAGATTGCTGCTGCTCCACAAACATCAGGCAGGAAACCAAGCCAGTCCCCACCATGCTGCTGCTCACACTTATCTCTACCAGGGATTACTGGGCAGGGTTCCTGGGTGTCCCCTGGCATTTGTCCCCATGTAGCTGTCTGATCATGGGATTTTTCCCTATTTCCACAATCTTCACCACCTCCTTTCTGGGTTTCTTTCCCTCCAAGACCATTTTTCTCTGGGAACCCTTCTTTCCAACACCATTTTGCCTTTGCAGAATTCTAAGCCCTTAATTTTCCTTCAATCTAAAGAGTGTATGTGCCTAGTAGTCTAGGCACAATGTGTGACCAGCCCCCCTAGCTGGGTGGTTCTGTTTCATGTCTTCTCATTAATTAGAGCATTTAGGACATGCCACTTTGGTTTAGTCCAGGTACCATCAAATTTCCGAGCTAGCTTGAACAAGTTGCAGTGGCCAGGGACAAGCTTCTATCTGAGAGTTGAAAAGTTCAATTATGAACATAGACATACATATTTGTTTATCTGCTACACATTACTGTTCATAGTGAAAGCTAATTTTTCATTTATGACANTTTTTTTTTTTTTTTCCATAGTTAGAAGTCATGACTTCTTTCAGGCCTATAAAACTTGTCTACTGTTCCACTGTTTTAATTAATAAATATTAATTGCCTAGACAGATTCTCAGTCAGCTATTTAATGATACTAGAAAAATAATCCCAAAATAATCCAAATATAGTAAACTCTTTTCAGCACAATTTTAAGTCAATATTTGAGTAGAAAAAAGTGTATCACTGTGAAGTAATATTTAATTTTCTTCCTCCTCCTCCGCACCTTAAAAAAAGAGCAGAAGATTTTGATGAGTATTTCTCCTATCTGTTCAAAGCTACAATCCACTTCACCATAACCTTGCTGGAGGGCAAACAAACAGCTCAAAACAGAAGTCCCAAAGGCCCACTACTGCCAAAACCAGAACTTACAGCTGCACATTAGCAAAAACTCTTCTGCTGCTACTTCTTATTTATATCATAGCTTTGATTGTGAGTCACAGTCTCACCTGTATGATTTTAGCAGCAACTGGAAGGCATTCGCATCATCAGTAGATCCTCTAGACTGCCTCTTTATTTTATTTTCAAATAAAAATATTACAAGGTAACAGCTGGGTAATTGCCAGAGCTGTCACCCTCGAAAGGGCACTGACGTGATGATAACACAACACTCCGTCTGGGTGTCCTGTTTTTTCCAGTTACCCAGGGAAAGTTCCCTGCTCCTCCATGTTCTCTATGATACGGAAGTAGGTTTCACTTACAATAAATGGTCTGAGCTTGATTTATGGTCCTTATGGTGCAGCTGCTGTGATCATCAAGCCCTAGACAGCAGCAGGTGCACTTTTTATATATAACTTATTACATTTTTTCTCATTTATTGACCCTCATTTTCATTCTTGTACATTCTTTTGTCAGCCTCGAGCTTTCACCAAGTAAACAACCTGCCCAAATTATGTTTTCCCTACTGGGTCTCAGTTTTACTACCTCCACGCCCACATCAAGTATTTCTGATATTACAATTACTTGGATGATTTTGTCTTTGCAACGTATTGCTGTGCCAGTTTTTCAGGTGTAGCTCAGCCTTTGAAGATTCTGCTCCCCTTCAGTTATTTGTCAAGTCTGGCTGTCTCATATACCTTCTCTTTAGTAACCCGTGAAGTCCAGCCAGTGCTCATGGCACTATCTTCTCTCAGCTTCTCACAGATACCCAGCACATCCAGCAATTTCTCGTATCTGGAGGTTCTCCTCTGAGCATGTTGTTCAGTTTGCTGAACCTCAGATCAACACCCACTCACTGGCATAGATGTAGAATTGTAACCCTAAAGAAAGACAAAGGACATTTTAAAATCTTAGTTTCAGAATCAAAAAAATAAACAGCTATGCTAATGGACATTTCCCTGTTGCTAAACAAACTTAGAGTGAAGATGCTGTGACAGGACATTGTTGACCTAGAGAGGCAAATCTCAGCTACCCTTGTGAATCATGGGGCACTAAGCTATTAGAAGTACCTTGGTTAATTGCAACATAAAGCTGAAGTCAAAGGAGACTCCAAAGTGTCTTTTTTGTAACTGATTTTTCATCTCAGTAGCAACTGGGCAAACAGAACAGACAGATTGGTTTGGAAAGAAGTTATGAAAACCCCAGTGACGTAAAAGAAAAGGATTTTGTAGCAAGGTGCAATACAAAATAAGTTTCCATATGGATTGATTGTGTAAAGAACGACAAACTATTTTTCTAACTGAAACCTTAAAAATATGCGTGAAAAATGCATGTTTTAAACTAAATTACACAAATTTTCTACCTGATCATTATGGGATTGGAAATCTCAGAGGATTTTCAGATTAGACATCATGGATAATTCACTTTAAAATAGACAATCTAGGTATTAAACACTTATGAATAAGTGTTACAATGTCCCTAGAGCCTTTGCTGTGAACCAGCTGAAAACTTCATCTTAATTTTATCTATAAAATAAAAATTTGGTTTGCAAAACAGAAAAGAGTTTGTTATTCTTTTTTTCTAAGAAGAAAAACATTCTATGATTAAAGTGATTTAATCCTGGAAAGGGTGTTTGCTTTATGTATGACCATTAGCAGCAAAGAAATCAGTCTCAGAGCAGTTAAGCAGAGCAGTTAAAGCCAGGCACGTAGACAGCCAGAGAAGGAGGCTGTGTGAAAGACAAAAGGCTGGAAAAATATTTCCACCTATTTACAGTGGTTAAATGATGTGTTGCTAAGTGATGTTGTTAATCTCACATGATCTTATAGAAGTCCTTTACATAACATAGACCTACTTTATCAGATCATCCCAAAGCAGACCCCCCGCAGCCTGTCAGCTCCTGAGGCTGGCTCAGGTGTACAGACTGGGATGGCAACTTGCTCATGCAAAGGCACCCATGCACAGTTACTGATGCTTGGGGGTGTTAGGGAGGGCTTCCTGTTGCCTACATGTAACTGCTGGAATTGAAATGGGATACTGCAGACTCATAAGAGCCTTTGTGAGACATTCACAGCCCTGAGAGATGTGAGACATTCATTGCCAGCTGAGAACCATGAGGATCTCAGCAAAAGATACCTTATCCTAGGACAACTGAATCCTACATCTGCTATTCCAAACCACCTAGGTACCACTCTGCTACAAGCAAGATAATGTTGCCTTATCTAGAAGTCAAATCTAAGTTACCTTTGGCCTTAGCTGCCTAAC
Source organism: Sinosuthora webbiana (assembly GCA_013397395.1). Taxonomy (NCBI): domain Eukaryota; kingdom Metazoa; phylum Chordata; class Aves; order Passeriformes; family Sylviidae; genus Sinosuthora; species Sinosuthora webbiana. The sequence continues at coordinate 3,140,442 of VXBN01008891.1, read as the reverse complement.
AAATGTAGGGTTACCATTTCAGATTTTTTCTCCCTTAAAATTAAATTTTAAGTCAAGCACTGTTAAATTTTCATACGGAAATGAAAAAAAATTATAAGGAAATGATTCCTGTGAGTCAAGCAATATGAAAAGTTCATGTATATACAGAATAAGCACATAACAGCATAGTCTGTTGAGCAGTTTGATAAAGCATGAGTTCATTAACATCAATAATCTATTTATTAGAGAAACAGACAGGAAAATCATGAAAGGAAAGTCTTATCAGAGATATTATTCTACTATGTAGAATCCTGAATGTGCTTTTCACTAGAAGAAGGGCACAAATAATCACAGTTAACTTATAATATGAGTAGGGACAGATGTTTTCTAAAATGTAAATAAAATGTATCTGAGAAGCTATCATCAACAGGAATTTGTCTTTCTTGAATTAAGTGTATAACTGATTTTGCTCTCTGTAATTATGCTTTTCACTGTTAACTATCCCAGCATTAAGGCAGAATTCATTGTATTCACCCCAAAAAAGACTTAAAAAAAATCATTTGGTAGCTTGATGATAAATAATAGAGTTAAATATTGTTGACTTTGAATTTTAATTCTTTGGGTTCCTTCTTCACTCTACTTGGCTTTAACTCTTTGATACCCAGTAGAAATAGTGATATTTAAATAAATTCTCCAGAAGAATCTATTTTGTTATTTGTAAAAAAATTATTTACCTTTTTCCACAAGGGCATTATCCAGTGAGCTGATCTCACTTCTCTTAATTTTTTTTTCTTTATTTGGCCCCTGTAGGAAATCTTTCCGTGAACGGCAGGGAGAAGGAATTCTGCTGACCTGAGATATTCTAGAATACGTGGTTTTATTGCAAGGGTCGTGGGTAAAGAGGGTCTCGCCTTCAGCCACCAGCCTCGGCTGAAGGGAAGTCCCAGACAGAACGAGGGAAGAGCAAGGAGGTAATAGTTATGAGAGAAGGGAAGCGGGGGAGCAAGGCAGCAACGGTCAGAGAGCAGAGAATAGGGAGAGCAGGTAAGAGCCAGTAAGAGAGTGGAGGATAGAGAGGAGGTAAGAGCAGGAAAGAGAGCGGAGAATAGAGAGAGACTAGAGAGCGGAGGTTAGGGCGGAGGTAAGAGAGAAACTAGAGAGCAGAAGTTAGAGCAGAGGTAAGAGAGCAGAAGTAAAAGAGAGAGATCCATGTTACAATGCATTATATCTTCTTTTGTGATGAATATTCTAATTTACAGTGACCAATCAATACAAGACACAAAATCCTATAGAATCTACATATAGCCTATAAGAACTACTACATTACCATACTGTGTTATATTTTAAACTCTAAAAACTCGTAACTTTGCAGGGGAACCCCAATAAAGAAGGGAAGTCAGCAAAGCAAACGCAGATACAACCAATATGGTCAGTGCTACGTTTCTCCTTTATTCTGTGTAAGATGGCAGGTTTTATACACTCTGTATAGTTTACACTTACAGATGATCTCTCATTGGCACACAGAACAAGAAAGAATGCAAACACTTGTTGTTTAATAAACTGTTTAAGGTAGCTGCCGTGTCCACACCAATTACTATACTATAAAACCCTTTGACCCTTGTCACACCTTAAGTGAAAATATTAACTACGACACACTCTTGGCTCTAATTTTATCTGCGCCACAGAGGCCTTGATGTGAGGCTTGGTCCAGCCTGAGGCCTGGACCCAGTCTGGGTGATTCAATCACAGCAAAATCCCCTACAAAAACTACTCTTTAGACTTCTCTGTTTTGCTACATCGACCTTTGGATCCCTTAGCCAGCAGAAAGGTATTGTTTAATCAAGAGGGATTCTTCTTCAGCTGGCTAGGCTATTGTTTTCAGGTTATATAGTAACTAAGACTCAGTATCCTACAGCTCAAAGTAAGCTTCTATTTCTATTTCGATTATAGGTTTCATATTTTCAGAATCTTTTGCTAAACAATCATATTTGTAAGGTTTCCCTGATTCATCTTCCCCAACAGGCCCCCAAAGTGCTTTTTTTTTAACCTTTTTTGGTTGGGAAATACTTCGCAGCTGTCCCTCTAACTTAGGCGGATTACAGTTAGAAACTTTTATTAATGTATTAATGCAATTCTAGTTTGTTGTTTTGCTGTAGTAACAACAAAAAGATCTTTTAATGGAAGAAATCACTTGAAATCTCTGATTAGTCTCAGGAAAAAAATCTAACTGATATAGCACAAGGATGAGAAATCATCATAAACATGAGTCATCTCTTGAGATTAAATCTCAAGCTTCATGACTAGGTACAAAAGATAAGGACCTCCATTTGATCAAGTGCCATTTCAGGCAGGTCATCCCTCTGTGGCTAACAAAAAGCAAGCAACCTTACTCCTTTGTTCCAATATCTCTGACAATGCCATATCTATTGTGAGTCCCAGCCTGGTCACAGTAACCTCTGTGTCACCATGTGTGTCAGTCTGAGCAGACAAGGGGGAAGCTTTGGGTCCACCTTGCCCAGCAGAACCAATGCATACAGACAGTCAGCAGTCTCCATCCACTCTTTCTGAAAAGAGTCCTGTCATCATCTGTGACCAAAGCAGGCTCAGAGTTCAGAGAGCAAAACTGTGGAGAATGGAGTTTTACTGAGTGCTCTGTTCAAGAAATTACTCTTCACCCGGCATCATATTCCTGATTAACTGAACTGTTAACTTCTCTACCCCAAAGCAAGTCTTCCTTTATTTTATAACCATTTAGAGCTAGCTGTCCAGATAACAGCTGAGGAAACTGGAGTTTAAACATGTGGGCTACTGCCTTTGATCCGTATTTCTTTTCATGTCCCTGCCAGTCATTTCCTCTCGATGTATTTCTCTTTCTCTTTGGCCTACAAACATTCCAATGGTTTTTTTTAGACTATCGTCCATTTTTTCAGTTGTTGGTTATCCCTTCAGCTTGAGGTGCCTTTTCTTGTACAGAAACAATTATTTTAGGAGTGTTTGGTAGTACATCCTGGTGGAAGTGTTAAACTCAGATTTGCAGTTGTTGATTATTTGCATGTTTAAAGATGTATGGTTTCAGAAAGTCTGCTGACATCATACACAGGTTTAAATCCTCTGCAGGTGTCTTCAGGATCTACTGCCATTTTCATCTGTGCTCTGGAAAGAAAATAAATTATTGACTTCATCTTCCTGCTTCTGCTGCTGTCATGACACCAAATAAAAATTAATAACTCCAAAATACGTGGGCCTGGTTTAGTCTAACATTAGCATTCAATTACCATGCTTTGTTGATAGCTTTTTAATTTTTACCTTGGGCAATTTTATGTTATTATGATATTCATCCTGGTTCCAAATATAAATAAATTGCCCGTGTCAGTTGCCTCAACACAGATGTCATATCCTGCATGCCACTTTTAACTGCAAGCCCCTAAGAGAAAAAAGAAAAAAAAATAGTCACCTTTCTCAAAACTGACTGGCTTACCTCTTTTAGAGAAAAGGAGAAAAACGTTAGGAAGAATTTAAACCTCCAGTCCTACCAACTCATGGTGAATGCCGACGTAGAAGAGTGAACATGCTATAACCTGTTTTGCTAGCAGATCAAAGGACTGCCCAGGAGAACCTGGATGGAGGAAGTCAAGAAAGACATTATTAGTGGCTGTTTCTCCATCTTCATCATTGGACATGAGACTACTCTGACCCTGGTCTTCTGGAGACCCCTCATACTGTGGATCATTCCAGGTAAGAACCTAAGATATGCCTATCTGAGGACAGAAATAAATCCCATCCTGGAATACCACAATGTGTCTGCTCACTGTATTTGTATCACACTAAATCTCTTAGCTGACAGCACTGAGATCATAAATAGCACATGTAAGAACCCAAACTTGGATTACAATCATTTAGCACAGTATGATTATCATTTCACTTGAATTGTCATCCTTTCTCTTGTATGGGGTAATTTCTGTTCCACCAGAAGTAGACTGGTACATTTTTTTACCAGAACTCTTTTAAAGTGTACCTTTTTTTCTTTTTTAAAGGATTTGGAACACTGAATTTGACAATTTTTCATTTTTTTATCTAAAAACAAGATTTTTTTATTCACTTGGTGAGAGTATTTTTAATTTCACTGAATTGTGGCAGTGGATAAGCTATATTGTTGGGGTATTTTTTTGAAGTTAGGTAGCACTTTGCTTTATGAGCTGAGTGGAATTGTATTTGCCATATTAGTGGATAATAATAGAGAGCTCAATCCACTTTGCTGAAGCATTGGTACATAGCAACCTGCTTCTATGTTAATAATGGATAATTATGACAAGTCCTTACCCAGCAGGGATCTTCCACAGTCTACATCTACGTCTTCCTACAGTCTACATCTCACTGGAAGAGCAGTTTCAGGAACATGGTGTGTTTCCAGTTTGCTTCTTTCCCATCCAAAGGATTTTCAAGGTGTTGGGTAGAGCTAGATGATGACCCAGGAGCTTACTAGTGAATGACCTTACTAGTAAAATATTAACATGCCATCAAATCTGGATACTGGTCTTGAGGTATGCCTGGAACTTGCTTTCAATTCACTGTTTGGATGGCAATTTTTTCATGATGTTTGAATTTGGGATCATCTCAGAAGACAATTTGCATGTCCCCCACTTCTAATGGATACCTGCTAAACTGTAGTTTGACAGCTTGCCACAAAAACTGACGCTGAAATCAAATTATAAACTTTCAGTGACAGCTGAACACAGCTCCAGACAAAGTATCTAAAAAAAAAAAGATCTGGGAGAGCTATAAATGAAACAAAGGACTGCACAGAAGAGGGTAAAAAGGGTCATGTGGCCTATAGGATGGCTTCCATTTGAGAGGAGCTCCATCAATTTGAAAAATTTGGTTTTAAAAGGAGGGAATAAGGATGAATAGAGAAAGATACATTAAAAGACTACCAGATCATTAAAGTCAGAGACGGTGAACAGGGAACGTCCGCTTACTGTTTCTAATAACACTAGGGAATATCCAGTCAGATGAAGAAACTGCAAATAAATTTTCATGCAGATTTAATGATGTGTTACTCTGGGTTAGAGTAGACAACTTCACAGCCACCATTATGGGCTTGAACTTTGCTAAGGGAATTATTCTTACCCTACTCTGAGGACCATTCAAGCAAGCTGTTCTTCTGATGCTGTATAAACTGATTACCAAGGGGCCACTAGGTCCTAGATTCCCAGTAGTCAGGTGGAATTGGTACCCACTCAAAGTGCACCATATCTCTTAACCAGATTATACTCATGAATTTTTTTTCATTTAAAAAAATCCCAAACTGGATGTAGAAGTGATGCTAAACAGAAAGGGCACATAAGGACAACAGTAGCTCCAATTCTCTTGCAAATGAGTGCATTCAAGAAAATCGTGACTCCACCTAAGGAGATTCCTTTCATCACATATTTCTTGTGCACCTGGAGTACTTGAAATATGTTGCTACCCACTCCATTTCCTTAGGGTGAGTATATGAAAGTGGTTTTGTTACCCCCTAAGCCAAACATAGTATAAAATCTAAGTCCTCTCACTCTCCGGTACAATTAGTTATAAATTACAGTTGTCTGTGAATTCAGTGTGCAAGCTGATTGCTGTGGCATGGATGAGGTGGTTAGATATAACCTGTGTTGCAAATTATGTGATTACTGAAATTCTGTAACTAGCTAAAGGAATTGTCTGAGCTGCAAAGAATAGGTTATTTTAGCCAGCATGATGGATGGATGGACTCTAATGAAGGAAATACCCTTTGTGTGTTTGCATTAGAGACTATGCATTACCCAAAGCCAGACCGTGTGGCCGTGAAAACAAACTTGACACTCTTTTCTATGTGCTGCTACTGGCACTTATAACCAAAGAATAACTTTTCTGAATGAGACAGGAGAAGAATGAAATAGCTTGATCCTGGAATACTCTCAGCAGGTTAATATCAGGTACTGGGAGCACTGGGGTACTGCCAACTACCCATTTGTATCCCTGGTTATGTACTGAGCAGTAGTATAAATAAGAATTTTAATGGAAAGAAACCATCAGTTCTCAGTTGTAACACTGTGACAGAGAAGTTCTTGCCGGAAGGCCTCTTCAACCAAATATCTGAGTGATGGCTTGGAAAAGGATCCTGAAGGGAATCTGAAGAACAAAGCTATCATCTCAGGTCAGAACTGACAGGCACTTCATTTTATTTTTTCTTTGACTCATTTTTCTTCTATTTTAGTTCTTATTTATCTTTTTTATTATTGTTGGGGTTGGGGGGCTTTAGTCTATGGTTTTTTCAGAAGGGGTTGGCATTTTTTATTTACTTTTTGGTTGGGAGTGGTTGTTTTGTTTTGGTATTTCTTGGTTTGGTTTAGTTGTTTTGTGGTTTGTTTGTTTGTTTATTTGTTTTGGTTTTTTTTTCTTTTCTTTGTTTCAAATTTTAAAATCAAGTATTTAGCCTGTGTTTTGCTGGGATAAATATCATTTATCTTTCACCTCAAAGTTTGTCCAGTAATTAACCTGGACAAATGAAGTGCCCAGTAAATAGTACTCTTGTTTTGACAGAAAGAGACAATCTGATCCTAGCATAGTCTGATGTATTTTCAAGCTATCCCTAGCTAAACAGTTCATAGCAGAAATGGCTTCAGTCCTTTCCATCTCCATATGTTTAATGTTGCTTTGCTTGTCTGAAACTTGGTTTGGTTACAGTCAAAACCCAGGACAGAAAAAGTACATGCCACTCCCTGCTCCACTTGTACAATGGACATTACATGGCGCTACCCTTTCAAGGGCTGCTACGTGCTACATGCAGGCATGGGGAGAAGCCATGGGGTGATTCCTGAGCCTCTTTGGACCACCTGGGCAGCATAAACCTGCCAGCTGGTCATGGGATAAAGTGATGACATCCACCCACACTTTTTTAAATTCTCAGATGTATCATGAAGCTGCCAGAACCAGAAAGTCCTGCACACAGAGATTCAGAGAGCCAGAGGAATGCTTATAAACACCCGTGAAAGATGTGTCTTGAAGGACAAGGGTTTGAAAGAGACTACAAAGAGTCAGAGCTGAAGCTATTCCTGACTTGTAACACTGGTCAGTTTTGTCTACAGCACTCTGAATCTGCAATAGTAGTAAGTATTAAGAACATTATTATGTTTTGTCACATTGTAGAGGGGGTGGCTGGTATACAGTTATTTTCTTCTGTAGTGACTTCTATCACGCTGTTCTGGATATGTGACCAAAGCAATGCTGATAACACAGGGATGTTTTAGCTGGGCAATGCTTACACAGGGGGAAGGCCTTTTCTGCTTCTCCTGCTGCCCTGCCAGCCAGAAGGCTAGGACAGAAATAGTTGGGAGAGCACAGCTGGGACAGTTTACCCCAACTGACCAACAGAATTTTTCACAACATATAATACTGTGCTTAGCATAAAAAAAAAAGAAAAAAAAAGGAAGGAAAAAAAAAAAAAAAAGAAGGGGAAATATTCAGAGTTATGATGTCTGCCTTCCTAAGTAACTGGTACAGTTGAAAGAGTTGTTCTGATTTTCTGGAGACAGCTGAATACCTGCCTGCCCATAGGAAGTAGAGAATTAATTAATTATTTTGATTTGCTTGAGTATACACCTTCTGCTTTTTCATTAATTTCTCAGTTTGACTCTTGTGATTCTCTTCCCCATCCCACCAGAGGGAAGTGAGCAACAGGCTCTGTGGGGCTGAGCTGCTCACTGGTACCACAACCAACATCTGCTTCTGGCCTTCCTTGACTTTCAACAGCACTGCATGGAGGCAGATCTGGGTCAGGCAGAAGTTACACAACTTTGTGTGAAAGAATCCAATTAACATTAAAATTTCCAGGGGGCAAGAAGCATTTTGAAATGCCTGGAAGTAGTATTTAAAAAATATTATTTTAAAATGCTACTAATAAAATCTTTCATCATTATTAAATCTATACATTTGAGAAGATATTAGCAAGGAAAATTGTAGGTTGTTTCCTAGAAGATACATAAATTGCCAAAGTCTTTAATTTATCCCTTAATTTATCTTCCATCCCAAATTTTCTTAGTATTCTAGTGTTATTCATGCCAGTAAAGAAGACCAGATATTCTAGGGTTAAGTCACATTTTCTGCCTTTCATATCACAGAATATATTCCCAAATGCCTGGTGACAATGCACATAATTACTTTTTAATTTTTTTTTTCAAGCACCTCTCATCTGGGAGTACAGAATAGCCTAAACAACATCCTTTATGAATATTACATGGAAGAGCTTCTGACTATTAAGATAAAAAGCTTCTTATTTCAGCACACCCCAAATGAAAGGAGAGGTTGTCATTTTTATAATAGAATCCAAATCCTGTTTATTTTTTTCAGATGATGTCTGCATGAATTAAAGGCATGAGTGGTAATCTGGGGTTCATGGGGTTGCACTGGAAGTCTTTGACAAAATATGTTAAAAAAAACCCTGATCAAATATGAAATGTAGTAGTGTATTTTCCAGTACACTGTACACAGTACTGCTCACCTGCAGACATAGTTTAGAGGAGCATGTATCTATGTTGGCACAGATGAGCGCATGGAAGTGAGAGTCACCACCACTGTTCCCCTGTCTGACTCTGCAAGGAGGAAAGAGAAATTGAAAGCTGGTTCAAAGGTGACTTTGGCACTCGTGGAATTGATTCTGCAGCCTCCAGTTCTGCCTCAATAGTCCTGCCACACACTACCAGCTTGTGGCCCAATCTCAGACCCCTCAAGTACAGTTGTTTCACCAGTTTATTCTCCCGTCCTGCAATCCTTTAGTATTGCTTTCCTCTGCAAGGATTCCCTGCACTGCAATGACTGAGTCAGGGACAGTGGCTGTACTGAGGTCTCTGTGCCCCTTTGCCCTCTCAGAAACCATCCCTGGTGTGTATCAGCTTCGTGGGACATTCCAGTCAACAATCCAGCCCTGGTGCTGAACTTTGAGGCTACTCTTATTCATTCTTATTCTTATTCTTGTTCTTGTTCTTGTTCTTATTCTTATTCTTATTCTTATTTATTTCTTCAAAATCTTATTCTGTGTTATACCATCATGAAAGGAAAGTAGCTTCCGGACATGCAAGTTCTAATCTCTCTGCCTACAATTCAAGTCCAAAGCAAAATACATTTGCTTAAGGCCTTGTAGTTTTGGGAATTCTCTTTGAACTGCCCAGTGCAGTTCCTTGGAGCATATTTGAACTTCCCCTCTTACTGACACCCCCTTCTCCTACCACCATCTCCCTACCCATATTGCAGTGTAAACTTTGAAAAAAAAGGAAAACTAAGCCATCTAACCTTTAATCCATATAATTGTCATTTATTTTCTGAGCATGGCAGTATAAAAATATAGTGCAGTGATGAACACCTTTTCTTCTGTTCAGATTTATTTATCTTGGTTTGCTCTGCCACAGGTCATTATGTCATCTTTAATTTCAGAAAAAAAAAATTCTCTTGTTCCCATAGATCAAAGCAGAAACCCTCCTCAGAAAAGCTGGTGCACTGGGAAAAGATGGTGCACTGGTTGTCTTCCTGATCTATCCCTGTGATTTGGTGCTGACAGTATCTGCAGTGACTGTGGCTCCAGCTTTCCTACCTATGGAGCCAGGCTCATGCCAAGGGGTCTGATGCAGATCTCCACATCCTGTAGGAGGTCCAAAGGCCCTGTGTCATTGATTGTTGCAGTTGACAGTTGCAGCAGCTGCAGGTGAAGCAGCTCTGTGGGTCCCTGCAAAGGCAGTGGTGCAGCAGCGCAGTGGCAGGGCACACGAGTACTGGACTTGCATTTGGTAGCCTGTCAGGAACATACCAACAGGATCAGAACACCAGCTTTTCAGAACCACTAAAAGTTGCCTACACTTCTCAAATCTGATCTAAATTCCATAAAAGGAGTACAGATATCCATGTTGATGCCAGCAGGATGGGGACTAGACCTCTCCTGTCTGTTAAAATCTTCTGGGAAATACAGTCTTTATAGCTCCCTGTAAATAATGAGTTTTTCCATAGAAGGTAAATATCAAGATAAATTTTAGTACATGTAAAGAGTTTTTAAACTTTGAATAATTTGTCTGACAAATACAGAGATATAAATCTAGAACAACTTGGTGTGCTATGGTATCCTCAGAGAAAGCACACCATTCTGTAGTTGTGTGATGTGGAAATATCTCTTTGGAAAAAACAGAAATAATATTTAGCAAATGGCATAGCCTAATTCTGAAAATTATAACCAATGCATGAGAACCTGAAGTTATGTTCCCTTGATGTGAAACAGGCAAGTACCTACTTGTACATGTCACCATGCACGTCTCTGGCTGGAAGTGTGATTCTTTACCAACTCTGCCCTTACAGAGCAGCAGAGAGCAGCTACATGGAAGACTGAGATTTGGAAAAGTCAGGTCCCTCTTCACACTTCTCTTGGCTACTAGACCTTACTAGGAATTGAAAAAATGAAATGATGGATGAGTTGACACTTGCGTGCACAACAAAGAAGCTACAAGAGGAAATTCTGGCTGATCTCAGCAAAAAATTCTCTGCAGTGTGACCCTTGCCATGTCCTTCTGCTTGGGCAATCATTTATATCCAATGACATTGTAGGAGCTGATTCTTATATGAAATGCATTGAATGAATCTCAACTGCTCTTTCCAGAAGCAAGATTTGAGATGTTCACTTATTCCTGTAGAGGCAGATTGTACCACTAACTGGCTCAGCAGAGAACTCTCATTGGCACATAGTTCTGCTGCACTTGATGGAAGCAGCAGATTCATCACAATCTATTCTCATTTTCATTTTTATTTTTCTATATCATAAGGTAAATTAAATGGGGCTAATGTTCCAAACCTCTCATTTCAAGTATTTTGATTGCCAGGTGGAAGAGAAATGGTTGATTATTCAGAATATTTGAAACATTTTCTACTATGAACAACTTTGGATACATTGCAAATTAGAATTCATCATTCCTGACTTAAGATGATTTAATTGTTTGATGAATGCTCATGTTTTTTTCATGCAAATGTTAGAACTTGACCATATGTGTCATTTTTATGACAGATGAGATTGGTTTGAAATTTGCATAAGTTCAACATGGGGAGAGTAGGTGTATTTATTGTTTACATAACCAGGTGTCAAAAATTATGCAATAACTAATTTTTTGCTGCCACCTTGTGGTGCCGCAGGCTTTTGATGACAAAAATGGGAGAATCAAAGCTTATGCAAAGCAAAGCCAATGGTCTTTTATACTGATTATTCTTCTCTTTTTATCTTCTTTTTCTCACATAATCTGTGATGCTACTTAATAAAGATTTACTCCCAACTTCTTTCATAATTAATCTCTTTGTTGTCATTTGTTCACAGGATCCCCATATATAAGCTGCAAAATAAAAAAAAAATCTACCCTGTATCCATGAACATCCCTGTATCAGAACAACCTTTTTTAAAGATCAGAAAACCTTTTAATTTTAAATTTTGATATTTATTAATTTTTTTTTGTCTGTTTGGCAGTGTCAGTTCCTCAGTTCTTCTAGAAAGTAAAATTTGCCTTTTAAAATTATATATATATTTTTACAGGCCATTCCTTTCTGGGCCAATGTTGTAGGTGCTTTTGGTTGTCAGTCTAGCAATGCTTGAAATAAAGCACTTGCATCCTATAATGTGCTTATCTGGCACACTTTGAAAAACTCCCTAAATGCATTAAGTGACATTACAGACCTGTTCATATTATATGCTGGCATTGATTGCTTTTATTTTCCTCTCCTGCAGTTTTTGAGAGAGAACTGATCTACTCTACTACTCTACTGCGATCCTTGTTTTGAGGTAGGTATTAGATAGATTTCTCTGTTTTCTGGTTTCTGAGCAATGCTAAGTTACGCTGCTACTGCTCCTGATGTCTGGGCTTTTTTAAATCCCCACTTACAAGAAGATTTCCTGCTGAACCTGTGCTTCAAGGCTGAAGCTATAGTGTGGGCTTTCTGATCAGACGTTTTGGTGAATCATGGCCCCTGCCCAAAACTCCATCAAAAACCCTGTCTGATCAGCAGTTTATGAAATCAAGAAGACTAGCTGCATCATGTCCACTGGTAGGAAAGTGTGCTCGAGGTAGGCTAACTCTTCACTTTTGCTTTTTTTTTTTTTGGTTTTAAAATCACTGCAAATCCATGGGGGTTTTTCAGCTTACAATATCTGGTGAGCATGCAGCATATATTAGGTGAAACCTCTGCATTAAGTCTATGTGAAATGGCTATGCTAAATGTGGAGGACTAGACTTGAGAAGCATGTTGATTTATTTCCACCAACAAACTCAGTCATGGAAAGAAGACAAGGTGGAGTGAGGGAGGGAGGCTGATCAACAGAAGATGATAAAAAATGACAGTTCTATTTATTTAGATGGATATAAATGAGGCTTTAATTCACATCTCTCATGTTAAGAACAGCCCAGGTTAGTGAAAGACGTGCCTTAGTCGTGGCAGCAGGAACAGGTGACAAATCAGTGTAGAGTGACTTCCCCCCTTCATACAAAAAGATCCCCAAAAATTCTGCTTCCTTTCAGGAGTTGCTCTAGCCACCATGTGTGTGTGGAAGATGGCTTTACTGTGGCATTTAGACTGGATCCCTGCTTGGGAACTGCGTAACTCTCATTGTGCCCTTTCACTTTATACTCTTCATTTACTTCTGCATAATCTCTCAGCTCCTCAGGATGAAGGCTACTGCAGAGATAAAACTGCAGTGTCTCTGCTGGGGAATTCTGGCACAACTGCTCAGCTGTCCTGGAAGATTTCTGCACGGCTGTTAAAGTATCTTTGGTCTGCTTGCCTTCTTTCCTGTGAGCTGGCAAGGGGTCACATCTCCCAGCAAGGTGCCTGCCACATGAAGGGACAGAATAATTGCTATTTTTCCTATGCTCATGAATATTTACCCACATGCCGCGTCCTGATGGTAGAGAATGGAAATTCTTATATATGTCTTAGTTTTCCTGTGCTTTTTCTGTTGTTCATTTGGTGTTCTCATAGCGCCTTCTAGAATTCAGCACTTCACCTGCTACTTATATTTGGGCCTTAAGGCCCTATAAGGAAAGGGCAAGCATTTAGCAGTTAGTGGCAAGTCAGGATGGATTTCAATTCTAATTCTGAGGTACTTTTAGAAACACATTTTCAGAAACCTTTGTAAAGGAGAAAGCTGTGGGACTTGATGGTGGAAACCAGGATGGAACTAGAGGACATGAGTCTCAGGTAAGATAGTCAGTGGATTTAGAGAAGTAAGGAAGCAAGGAAGGAAAAATGGAGACAAAGCAACTGAATAAAAGATAATAAAAGAGCGAGGTATTTTGAACTGATTGATTTTTATAACTGCTCTTCTCCTTCTAACCATCCCGTTTATAAAACCCAGCAACTATGAGCCCCCCCTATGAGATGTGAAAGCCGAAATACCTCTTAGTGTTTTGTTGTGCATGAGAGCTACAAAGTGGTATAGAATGCAGATGTTGGGGTCGTTTGGTTCTCAAAAGAGGGTTTTTCAGTTTTTTTCTACTGAAGGAGTGCCATCAGCTAGAGAAGTGTACCACGAAGGATCTGGACATAAGGCTAAATTAGAACTAATATCAGGAACCACTCTAAGAGAGGAAGATCCCCCAATTCATTACAATTTTTTTTGATGAGTAAAATATGTACACATGAGCAGAAAACTCTGTATTTTCCCCTTAAAAATGGATGCACTCAAAGTTTATGAATCAATCTTTTGTCTGAGTAGAGAATTATGCTAGCATAATTTAAAGTAACAGAAACCAATTATTACCACAGTTGATTATCTCTAGAAATACATGCTATCTGTTGAAAGAGAAGAAATAATGAAAATTCTGAGAGAAATATTGTGACTGCAAATATAGAGGAAAAGAGACTAAGAGAAATTTAAGAAAAAACCAAAAACTATCAGATGCTAGTGTGTTAAAAACAATAGGAAAGGACCACAGCAAATAATTGCAACCACATAATAAGAGAAAGCATCTCTAGCAGTTCAGATACATTTGGTCTGCCAAAATTCACTCTTACAGCCTCCCTCTGCTGTCTGAGCTATTGGCAAACACAGTACCACAAGGAATAACAAAATGCTAACAGTGTGAAAAATCTGACTGTGATATTGCACAGAACCTTGAAACCGTCTTCAATAAAAGGAGAAGCAAGACAGTGACCCCCCAATTTAAATGTTTTTCATTAATGAGAAAGTGGTGGTGTGTGGAGCAGCACAGCAGACCATTGCACTGACTGTCAGAGTGTGTTTTAAAAGATTTACAAAAGAAGTAGGGGTGAGTTCAGTGCAGTTCAAGCCAGCTTTTACTTACGCACAGATAGTTGCTGGAATTTCAAAATTACTCTTTTCACTGCAGTTTCTAAGCAGAAAAGTTGATGATTTGAGACAGACTGTTAATAAATACATCTTCAGAAATGCACTCAAGGCACCAGTCAAAAAGGAAGCTTGGGACTTTCAAGCTGGCTTTCCCAGGTCATCTGGGAACTCAGGACCTTGTTTCTGATGCTGAGGCCAGTTAGGACAAGTGTCTGCTCTAGGGTTGTTCCTGGCAACCTGGTGGAACAGCTGCCACCGCACTCCAGAGCTCTGAGCAGGACTGTGCATTCAGTACATGGCTGAATTGGCCTCTTTCAGAGCTGATGCTCATTTAACATCTAGCACATGTCCAAATTTCTCTCCTGAGGGAAGAAGTCTGCCTTTCACTTCTCTATGACATTAGCTGTCTTTATCAAGACACAGAAAATGATAAAAATCAGTTGCTTTTATTTTTCTACCAATCATCACACACAGATTTAAACTGCTCTGCTTGTCCATTTGGATTTACTAGACCCAAGCCGTGTCTTGTAGCTGAAGCAATAGTTTAATTTATAAATATAAATCTGTTGCAATGGAATTGAATTTTCATGGCAGTCAAATGTTGTCAGAGAGAGGAGAATTAAGGCAAGTAACAATATAAAGGCTATGAACAGAACTCACTAATCTCCAAAGAAGTGACAGTTTGTTTCTTACCTCAGCAACATCTGACACACAGAGAAGGAAAATAACAGCAGCGATGAAACCCACCTGAAATGGGAATATATTTGTGTTAATTACTGTGCAGTTATCTCACAGGTTTCTGTAGACAGCCCATAGAGGCAAAACAAAAGATGGATGCAAAGTACTTTTGTTTTCTTGTGTCATCACTCTGATTTATATGTAATTTCAAGTTGTTCTAGACAAGTACAACAACTTCAGGTATGTTTTGTCCTTGTAAAACAACTCAAGAGCCAGCTAGAGTTATGTGCACTTAAGCCAGACTGCAGAGGTGGAACTGCTATAGTAGTATCAACAGATAGCTTCCCATTCAACAAAACATTTGTTCTCAGTCTCTTCACTGAACTTTTACTGTCCTGTCCTTCCCATAATATCTCTCAAAACAGTACAAAAAGGTAAATCTTTCTGCTGTTCTTGTGTTGTTTTTCTAGACTGTCCCAGTCTGGTGAAAGATAAACTGTGCTCAGTGACATATTTCCTTACCTAGGGGAGTCTCTGCAATATCTATGGGTGCTTCCATGTGTTGTCTTGGTTCTTTCAAGATACAGCACTTCCCAGCAGGCACACTTGCCATGCCTTTATACACACCACTGCTCAAACTGGAATGGTTTCCTCTCCCAGATAAAAACAAGCTGGAAGATGTGCACTGAGGTGCTATGCAGAGTATCGAATCATTAAAAGAGAAGTAGCATAACAAAACATTCTACTTAGCCATGGATGCATCCTGGGTTTGCTCTGATATAAACCATTTAGTAAATTCCTGTAAGGAGAGAAGACAAATCTTTAGAAAGCATACAGTCCACGTGTAGTTGTCTGTGTCTGGCAAAGACAGATAGCTGAGCCATGCACTGGAAGTAACATTTTAAAACAAAACAAAAATCAGTTTTCAGAATAACAAGGGACACAAACAGGATTTTCTGTGGCCCAGTAGATGTATCCATCCAAAGGCAAACAAATCTAAAAGAACCAGAACTCATCAGAATCATTCCATTCCACTGGGTTATTGTTTAACCATTAATAAAAATGAAAGCTTATAATTCTCATATTTAAAGTATCAAACACCCCAGTATTGCCTCAGGATCTGAAAGAGACCAACATCCACAATGACATTCCTTAATACAACTAAACTTTTTACAATAATGCTGATGGAGTCATACTCAAGCTTAACAACTTTTCAGTGAGAGTTTGAGATGTGGAAATGTACTCTCAGGAGCAAAATTTACAACTTTGCTATTAGCCCAAGTCACGTCTTCTTTGACTTTATCCCTTCTAATTTAAACCTATAGAAATATGCATATAAAATTTTAAAGTAAAAACTCCACTCACACACTCCTCACTCCTCAAAGGACGAGAAACAGATGTATAATTACTTTTTTAGTGTCTTACTGGCAGCTGTTCCAAAACCATGGTGATAAGAACAGTATACAAACCTCTCTAATGCTAAAGATGTAAAGTACATTGTTCAGTGTTGGACGAGGGCTGCATAGTTGAACTGCAAAATAGACATGGCTATTCCATACACACTGGACTTCTTGTAGTACAGACACTTACTGGTACAAGATATCCTCCTAGCTAATAGAATATCTAAGATTCCCCTGTAATCTCAAATTGCATCATTTAAGAAACTCTTGAATAAGAGACACAGGCTTGTTCCTACTAATTTTGGGCCAAATGTTATTCTGTTATACAACAGAGTAAATATGTCAATGAAAATCAAAATGCATACACTTTCATCAGAGGAGGGGTCAAGAACATCTCAAAAGAAGAAAAAAAAAAACAAACAAACCCTCTTACATTTAGAAATCAAGATTACTTCAGCAAAAAAAGTATATACAAAATGTATATTGATACTACATATTGTCATGCTGTAAATAGTTAAAACCTAATTTGTTTTGACAACCCTGCTGAAAATGAAGTGGCAAATAAAACCCCTGATGTATTGACACAGGCTAATCAATCATGAATTTTACTGAGATTTTTATGCATCAGTTTAAGCATTGCTTCCTTTCAGAAACATTAGAGGATGAATGAAAGTGATTTTATCCAATCAAATGATTGTGATGAATGAGGATTGATTAAGAGTAATCTGATCTCTCTTCTCAAATGGACTGCAAGTGTGCATTCAGATGCATGCATTCTGAGGTAGGAAGAATTTGTTTACACACACGTTTATTTTTACATTAGAAAGAAGAGTAATTGATGTATAATTGTATCTATGGTCCCAAACATGTCTTGTGAGACGTACTACATTACAGGTCACATATCTTAAATTTTATGTCCCAAAACTTAACATTTAAGCTGACAAGAGACTGAGTCAGATGCTTGCTCCCACCTGGGGTGTAGTGTAGGAAACCAACCCAACATATTCTTCTGTGTGTTCCCACAACAAAGTACTTAAAAAAGGTGCCTAGATCCCTAGATATGAATAAAGAAACTAAATTCAGGATCCTTAAGTACCTGTATGAAGTCTAGTGATTCCAGGCTCCCTATCAAATCAACAGCAAGCATGGCATTTCTTGAGGGTCAATTGCAGTTTCTGAGATTAAATTGTTGTTATTGTTACTGGCATCATGCTGAAACTAAAATGGTCACGTTTTAGTCATATCAAGATGGGTCAGATGATCTCTGTCTTTGAGCCAGATCTCAGAAAAGGATTTGACCACCTCAAATGGAAACATGCAAAATGTGTAAGATGCCTGTATATTGACCAGAATATAGAAGACATCTTTAAAAATCCAGACAGATGCATCAAGATTTTTATTTTCCAGATAAGGAACATTCACTCACTGCAAAGTAGAAAACAAGCAAGAATATATCCCATGGTGGAAAAGCATTAATTATGATATTGTTTGAACTCTTTGATAGTTCTTTTCCTGCTGTTTTCCAACAAAAGTAGGGCTGCTGTGCATTTTTAAATTTTTTTTCATTATCATAGATATTTCTAAACACCTTTATACATCTGGATATAAACATGCCCTGAAAAGTAGGCTGAAATGAATTGTGTTTTTCTTAGCAGAAGAAGCATCTATCAGATATGATTTACAAAGCTTACACATTTTAATCACTGCACAGAATGAAATTATATAAACTAGGTATTATCAATCTGTCCTGGTTTAGGGTAAATTTGGAAGGAAAACCTCCAAATGGGGCTCCTCTGGAGAGCAAACCCCAAATGGCCCCTCCCCCAGCCGGTCCAGGAAAAAAAACTTTCTCGGAGAAAAGTGGAAAAAACTATTTATTTAACAAAAAAAA
>VXBN01008891.1:3048283-3120629 GCA_013397395.1 Sinosuthora webbiana | reverse complement strand
TCCCTTCCCTTCTTCCCTTTTTTTTTTCCCCTAAGAAATAAGTTTTTACTGCAGGAAGAAATTGAAAATGTGGTATGAATATTCTCAAAATCAACATCTTTATATGTGTTGACAAAGGTGAAGCATCTTTCAAAACAGAGTCTGTCTCTGATTTGCTTTATTCATTCTGCAGGCAGCCCTCTGGGAGTTCTGGGGAACAGAGGATTCTATATCCTCTCCTCTTCAGCCTGTGCCTGTGGCTTACTCTATTAAAAATTTGTCCTTTCCTGTAGGATTTTCAAACACTCAGTACCAATAGGCCAAACATTTGGAAATGGCTCAGGACATCTTCCCAAACATTTTCTAGGAACCTGTCTATCTTTCCTTTGTTCCTCCCTGCAACCTAGCAAACCGGTGTTTTTTCCTGAGGTCATTACTAACTCCCAGGCAGACACCTCTCTTACAAAAGAACACAAGATGACTGAATTAATCTGCACTGGAATTTCCAATAATCAGCATAAAGGTAGTGCCCAGAGAATCTGAAATATTTAATCCTCATATATGTATTATCTTACAAGCTTTTGGTTTGAATTTCAGTTGACATCACTCCCAGCATCAATTTAGAAAGACCTAAAGGAGAAAAATAAAGAAACCTGATAACAAAAATATGATGATGTATAACTAAAGTAAGTTCAGCCTTTCTGAGTGAAAATGCCTTCACAATGCTAAAAGCTACAGCTTTGCAGAGAGCAGTACTCAGTATCTTTGAAGGGCTTCTTCAGCAGTCAATACTGAAAGGGAAAAGGAAGCACAAAGACAAAACTGCAGGATTTTATTGTCCTTGAGATATATTGTAGGAAGGGAAGATGATTATGAATCTAAAATGATTAAATACTAATGGCACAAACTTCACAAGTGATGAAACAGCCAAATAAATTACCAGAGCTTTAAACCAGACACATTTGCATTAACAGTACTTCTGTAAGACAGTTTGATAAATGTCTTGAATTTAGCAGCACCGCTTTGTCCCTATTTCAGGGACCTCTGACTTTGGTCACCTGCTTAGTAATTGGACTGGTTTGCATCTATGCACTGTGATATGTCGTCCTCTGGATGACAATCTTTGTAAAAATAGGGGTGTTTAGTTATGATTCTACAGCACAGGGTTTCCCACCATGAAAGAAAGAGCCTTAAGTTGCTGTTTCAACATATCAATAGTATTCAAATTATCAAAGCCAGATCTGCTTTTACAATTTCCAGGGTTAGCACAAATTTGAAGTTCATCTGTACTTTGGGTTAAGGATTTTCAATTTCTTTTACTACTCATGAGGAGTTGTTTGTTTTATTTTTACCAAACTGAAATTCTTATTTGCTACGAGTAGCAACTTATTCCACTGATGACATTGACATCAGCTCAATTACTTAAAATGCATGACACTATTTATTTTAGTTATCCAAACCTGATGTTCAAAAATAACTGTCATTTGGCACTAACTTACAGTAGTCATTGCAAAGCAGAATTTCTGGGACCAGCAGGCATGGACCCATGAAACAGTGCTCCAAGGACACCTGTGCAGCCCACAAACACTGCCTTATGGACAGGTTTTGAGGCCCCAAACTGTACATCCCTACAGATGGAGATGTACTCCATCTGTACAGATGCAGGCTCATCCATCCCAAATACTACAGAGAAATTTGCCAGCAAGTATTTTTGTATCTTTTTCAGTATTTACCCTTTAGTGAATAGTTTGCCAGCACCTGCTACCTCACCTTTTCTCCAGGGACCAGTCTATAAATACACAAAGTTTAGAATTTACTCAAGAAATTTCAAATTTAAATTAAAATTTGACTTGAATGGTTGGAATGTGGTTCAAGTAATTCTTTAAGAAAACATTTTTTTATGCTTCTTTCTCTATGAAGAGAGAGATCTGAGACCTGAAGTTCTACTATGAAATCTTATTAGATGTTCATTTCACGTTCAAATCTCCAGTATTTTTTACTGGTAGAAGCTCTAGCTCTGCCTCTAGCACATGCCGTCCCAATCACTTTCACACTTCAATTCTTTTTTTGGCATTCTTCAGAAAACACATTTCGAAACTTTTCTAACAATGAGGCAGCTATTTCTTTGCCCTTTGACTGATTTCACATAATTGACTTAATAGCCAACATATTGTTTAACATTCCCTTTTTGCAAAGAAATCTATTTGACAGTGTTCATAGACATATTTTTAGGGTTTGCTGAGCACATGTGGACATAAAATTGCTTGGAATTTTTTGCCAAGAACGCTTGCAGCAATGCAGCTATAAAGAACTAGTAGAATTTTTTGTTTGTTTGTTTTGTTCTTGTTTTATATATACAGATAATATTTCAAAGATTGACAGTGTTATGACAGTCCAAATAATCACAAGATATCTATGTTATGTATACTAAAGTAGGGAATTGAATATTTTTCAGAGGTATGAAGTGCTTTTTACTTCAAAAAGTCTTTTAGCCTAAGCTTTGTATAAAAAACTGAGCTCTGCTTATCAACCCCTAATGTGCAAAAAACCCAGCACAAGCCTTTGAACACTTCCTAGAGTAAATCTGTATAGGGAAGGCTTCCTGAATCTGATGTCCCACTATAGAAGCAAAACTAGATGACATGCTTGTGTTGGTGATCCCAGCACTCCCTCCTTCTAATCCTCTTCAAGTGTTAGACTATATTCTGTATTATGCTTCCAATCTCAAGAGTTTTTAAATTTAATTGGCGATTTCAAATGTGGTTCTGGCCACAGCCTTGGTTTTGTCTTTGGACTATTGCCTTGCATGTCAGAGTTTATGTATCCTGACAGATCATCCTTATCTCCATCAACTGTAGGATATTGCAGTGCATAGTCTAACTAGTATTTCATGTCCATGAAAAAAACTTAGTTAAATGGTTGAATCTGTGTTGCTGTCAGAAATAAATTGATTGGTCTGTGTTCTTAGAATAGAAGGTGGCAAAGCTAATCTGATTCTTGACTCTTTTAGGTGAAGGCAACTAAAGGCCCAGCCTTGTGGAGATCAGTGGAACAGGGTGACCATTTTCTGCAGTTCTCTGGGGCCTTCCTGCCCTTGAACCACACACCTTTTATAAAGCATTTATAAATATTTCACTAGCACCAGCTGAAGAATTCTATCAACTGATTCTTAACCGGTTTGCCTTGAACTAAGCATGTTTATTGGATGGGAATATTGATTCTTTATTTCCAGAATTTTAGATTTCACCACGGTTTTCCATTCTTTTGCTCAGTATTTAACTTTCTCTCTGTTGCAAGTACAAAAAACTTGAACCTGTGACCTTTAGATTGATTGTCTCTCCATACTCTCAGCAGTTAAAAATCTTTCCTGACATATTTTTTATCATCTCTTAACTTTTCTTGGATAAACAAGAAACACCTTGTCAGAACAAGGTGTTTTTCAATGTTCAAAACTCTTGTTGTTCTTTTCTCTTCTTTCATCAAGTTTTCAGTAGCTTTTTAAAGAGTGAAAACAGTCTCCAACACAGCATTCTGATAAATGTATCTCTAAAGCTATTTTCAGACATTGCAATGCTTCTCTATTTTTCTTGACACTCCCTAAGAATTATTTTAGCCATCTAAGTGTCACTTCAGAGCCAGTATTTTCCTACCGTAGTGTCTAAATTCTCTTGACTAGCAACTTTGCAGGATGCAACTCCTCCTCCTGTTACAATAAACACTATGTTTTGCACCTAGCTGAATGATATTGCGTTTGGAAGAATTAAAACATGTATTGGGACACTTGAAGTGGCAATTGAAAGGCTATATTTTGTTTGAGATTGACAGCAAAATGCCTACTCGAGCTAGTGAGCCTGAGCAGATTGCAGCGGGGTAGTTCAGCTATTGGCAAGCTCCAGCATGCAGCCTGGAATCTGAGAAACATGCTCCAGCCTGTGAGACCTGGGATATTGTTAGCAGGCAGCTGAAAATTAGCCTGCCTACAGCTGTGCAGGGTATAACAGGATCAAACACTTTACTAATTGTTAAAAAGCCTGGCAACACTGATTGGGGAGTTCCTAGGAACCACTGAGAACAAAGAAGCAAAGGCAATATAGCACAGTCCCTTGCTGTTGCTTCTGGACCACATCCTCAGCTTGGTAAGAGTGACAAAATTTCTCAGTATCTCCCTTTAGTCCACCACTAGACTGATTTCTGGGCTCAGTCAGCAAATTGTTCATTGCGACAACTGCAGCAGTGTGCGTGGAATACATCGAGGGAGTAAGAACATCAGAACAGTAACAAAACAAACCAGGGGCTACACAATCACAGTGTGAACACCTGCAAAGGCTTGTCACCAATCTTCTCAGGGCACAGCTGTGTGAAAGTGACACATTGCACCTGGCAGAGCATGGACCAGTGTGGGGTTGCAAATTTTAGTTTAGAACAAATTATTAGAATAGTGTGAGTTTTAGTTTTCCCCAGATGGGCCCCTTGGTATTGGAATGCTTTCTTATCTTAAGTAGATAACAGTCTCAGTGTCATCTCTAGGCTTTGCCTAGAGACAGACTCTCATTTGCCCCTCCCTGGATGAGGTATACCCATTTTCTGAAGATGCCCCCCTCCCTTTTTCCTTCCTCTATCCATCACTGAATCTGATATAGTCCAGAAACCTCCAAGGCCTCTGTCCTGGATTGGCAGAAGTCTTGGGTCCACTCCCCTGTATACCTGTGATTTGCTACTAACTATGTAATGTAGTAGGCATTTATTGTATTAATTGTTTCATTGGCTTTTAGTTTGATTCACCTCCTTTCTTTGTTTAAAAAGTATAAAAACCCCACCCTAGCCTAGGGGAGTTGTCTCTCCCGGGGCATGGTCTGAAGAAGAAATCTCCCCATGTCCCCCAAATAAACCTTTGTTTCCCTCCCAACTTCGGAGAGTCCACTTTTCTTGAAACACCACAATCATGCCAATGAAGAAGGAGGTGCAGCTGAGCCAAGAACTCACAAATTGGTTCTGTTGAGACGTGCCGTGGGCCGAGGAGCGGGCTGAGGGCAGCCGGGCTCAGAGAAAGGCCACGCACTGCAACAGACCAGTACTCTGATCCAGCTCATTCAAGGTGTAAACATACATTCCAGGATGAATACAAAAAAGTCCCACTGAGCTAATGAAGCAGAAAAATTCATCCACAGATACTTGCTAAATGCCTTGGAGACTCAACTAGGGAACAGCAGGGAAGAAAACCAAGGACCCACATATCTGTGTGTCCCAGAAGATCTGGTACATGCCCTAATGGAAGGGAAAACTCTTCTTTAACATCCATCTAAAGTGAGTATTCATGGTGTTATGGAAACTGTGAAGAAAATGGACCATAAATTGACTATAGCAAAAATTTCATCAAAATTATTCTGAAAGTTGTGTGAACATATTTCATTTACTACTAGCAGTGACTGAGGTAGTGATATCCTGTACATAATGAGAAAGTTTCAGTCAGGACAGGACAAATATGGACTGGACAATAAAATAAACGGTACAACTCCCCCCCTCCTCCCCTCCCTCTTAATATTTAACCGGCTCATACAGGCACTGCACCTGCAATATCTCCTCCACTGGCAGATGACTTTAATGAACATATGATGGGTGACTAAAATAAATGGAAAACTGTTACTTTCAAAATATAGTCTGTGTGCTGTGATTATCAATGTTTTCAAAAAGTTCATGCTTCATTTACATAACAGTAGACTATCAGATTTCTGTTCAAATATGACATGGAGAATCCTACTTAAGCACATAGGTGTATACCACTCTCATGACAAAAATCAAAGCTGGTTTGAGATCATAGAATTTTATTCCATTCAGACATTCAAGCAGATAAACAGCAATGCAATAGATTTTTCAAAAATTGGAGCCTTCAGGTGATTTTGAAGTACTTTGTACATCACATCATATTTCTGTAATGGGCATAATATGGATTTAAGTAATCCACCTCATTATAAGTGCCAATTAGTTTTCATGATTATTGTGATATGATGTTTCTGGTACTTTAATGGTCAGTTATGTTCTATTGTTCTATTTGGTCTGTAATAGAAACTTTGACACAAACTTTGCTAAGCAGAATTTTCTTTTTATTGTCAGAGAATATGAGAATCTGAAAGAGTCAGCTATGATAAAAGTCAGATATCAAAGAGATGAGCCTTGTGGTTTGACCCCTCCAGATCTTTCATCTGATCAATATAGAGCGGTAGCCACATTCACATTTTATGAAGAAATGCTGGACTTGTTCCATAGAAATTATATTCAGCTACTTTTTGTTTAATACATTATTTACAGTTTTATTTACTATTTTCTCTACAATATTATCTACCACTGTTTGATAAACTGTCCAGTTGAAGAGCTGACAAGCATCGTCTCCATTTTTTTCACATATTTGAAATTTATTATTTATATTGAAATGATGACTGTTTTACTCATATTTAATCTGTTCTCTGAAAATACATCTGAAACAGTGGTATCTCTGTATTTTGTGAATTAGCATTTTTATAAAGAAATTATATACATAGTAATTTTTTTGTTTGCAGAGACCAAATGTTAACAAAATTGAGCATGTCTGTAGCTGATTTTTAAAGCAAGAATATTTCCACTCAGTTCCCTAGACATAGCCAGATTCTCACCGATGTGTATGAAATACTGTTTCATCTGACTTCAAATGGGAATGGCAAACATTTCAAGTAAGGAATAAAAAGCCTGTTCACCTTCTTTATAGCTTTCATAACCATTTAGTTGGGTGACCTAAAAAACGTTTGAGTGCAGATTATGTGAGGTAGAGCAAGAGAGAAAGAGGTAAAGCATCATAGCAGTCACATTTACATGACAGAGAAACCAAACAGTCCTGCAGCTGGATGCAGCTTTGAACATTATTGAACCTTGAGTAAACAAGAAAAAAAATTTAAAAACTCATGTGTAATCAGAAGTTATGCCCCCATGCAGTACCTCCTAGAGAATCTTCAAAATACTTTTTTTGCTTCTTTTCCCAGCCTTTCAAATTATTCCTGCTACATCAAGCCACATTTCACTGCTGTAAAATTTTGCGCTTAATACCTGCAAACACTTCAGGCAAACTGAAAACCTTTTGACTAGGGAGGAACCCTGTAATATATATGATAGGTCTCAGATTCTCTTCTACTAGTTTCTGTTACTGGCAGCATTTGTGTGAAAACAGTTTTGTTTGCTTGTTTGTTTGTTTTGTGACTATCGCACAACTAATGATTACTAGAAGCCTGGAATTTCTCACAATTTGATGAGGTTCAAGCCATGCTTCCAGAACATTAGCTGCCTAAAGGCTGGGAGCAGGCTGGAATCTGAACATAGATCTGAATCTGAGGCATCTCTCTTGGCATCATCTCCAGAGGCATCACCTCCTCCTTCAGAGGACTATGCATAATGGAGAGTCATCCCCAAATCTAGAAATCTGGCATCTACATTGCTTTTCAAATAATACAGTGTTAATTGGAGTAATCCATGTCTGCCAGAAAGGCAGGCCCTTTTCTCTTCTTTTTTCTCTAATGTTCTGCTGTTTAGATATAAGCACTGTGACAGATCCTGCATGCAAAATATGGCTTATATAAAGCACAAAGCACAACTGACTGCTTGATTACTGCCATATTTGGATGAAAAACTAATTAAATTACCTTTGTTATCTTTCAAATGATTTCATATTTTCCCTGAACCACAGTCAGTCATCCATCTGGGAAGTAGGATCAGGATTCTCTGCTGGAAATCACAAGCTCAGTTGGAAAATATCCATCTAAGAAATCATCCTAGATGGGATTACAAAGCTAAAAATTTTTGTTTGCCTCATCTAGAACATTTTTAATTCATGTGGATTGCTTATATTAGCATATCATGGCAGGAAGCTGATAGTCCTCAGCTCAGAGTCCCCCTGCCTACAGAAGAGGAACTGCCTGACCAGGGACTGATAGATTCTCTAAGGGAGGAGTTTTCAACATTCCCTTTCCAGACAGCACAACAGAGGAATAGAGACTTGTAGGAGATATTGCTGTGATTGAATCACCCAGACTGGATCCAGGCCCCAGACTGGACCAAGGCCTCAGCATCAAGGCCTCTGTGGCGCAGATAAAATTAGAGCCAAGAGTGTGTCGTAGTTAATATTCTCACTTAAGGTGTTAACAAGGGTCAAAGGGTTTTTATAGTATAGTAAT
Organism: Sinosuthora webbiana; assembly: GCA_013397395.1. Lineage (NCBI taxonomy): Eukaryota > Metazoa > Chordata > Aves > Passeriformes > Sylviidae > Sinosuthora > Sinosuthora webbiana. The sequence continues at coordinate 3,112,455 of VXBN01008891.1, read as the reverse complement.
TGGTGTGGACATGGTAGCTACCTTAAACAGTTTATTAAACAACAAGTGTTTGTATTCTTTCTTGTTCTGTGTGCCAAATGTAAACTGTACAGAGTGTATAAATCCTGCCATCTTACACAGAATAAAGGAGAAACATAGCACTGACCATATTGGTTGTATGCTGCGTTTGCTTTGCTGACTTCCCTTCTTTATTGGGGTTTCCCTGCAAATTTTGGAGACTAAGTTTGTTAAGACTTTTGAAATTGTATAAATTATTAGCATTATTAGCGCATTTACAAATATTCAAATATCCTGACATCTAATCCCTTGCTAGAAAATATGCATAGTATGAAATATTCTATTCCTTAAAAAAAAAAAAAAAAATTATATCAATACCATTGTATTGCCAAATCTGAGAAGCTCTGAGGATAAAATACAGGTTTCCAAGCAGTTCTCTGTAGATCTCTTCCCTGTAAGTATTTATTTCCAGCACAAGCAACTAGCAACTATCTACTTTTATGTCTCCTGGTGTCCCAGTCCCCACCTATAAACACAATCCATTTAACCTCCTCCTGTCTTCAGCATCTCAGTAATTTCACAGAAGAAGTAATGGGATTTCCCTGTCCAGAAGCAGTCATCATTGTTCAGCTCCTTTTCCAGCTCTTGCTCCTTTGTGAGCAGGGCCAGTATCCCATCACAGGGGAAGCAGGAGAGAGACAGCAAAGCTGGGAGAGACAGGGACAGAAGTTCCTTGCTGGTCTCTACACCAAGGGGAGGAAAGGCATTCCTGCAAATCCTGAGGCAGAAACTTTCCTGGCAGAGTGACTGGACAGTTATGTTTCCCCCTCCCCAACTGCATTCTATCAAAGGCTGTCTAGCAGTCCTGCATCTCTAGATATAAAAAGGAAGGGCAGTGCACAGAAAGGAGTGTGTGACAGACACGCTGCTGCAGTGATTAATGTGCTCATCCAAGCTCGTGCTTCACCACCTCGTCAATTAATCACTGTCCAGTATTTTGGAAGCCATTGAATTTTGCACCATGTTCTTACCACTCAGCAGGCTTTCCTTTGAAGTGTGATGTCACCAGTTCTGAGTTTCATTCCTTCCTCATTTTATTCCTTCACTACTAGAACATATATTGTTCTATGTTCTACTGCTGTGTCAGGTGGGTAATTTCAGTTTCTTGCTATGACATCTCTAAGGATGCCTTCCGGCAAACGCAAAATATGTGGAGGACATTTTATCCTTTATTTTGGTTGTAATACCCGGGAGATATTTACTCCCACGTGAGAGGTCCAGCTCTAACACACGAAAGGCTGTACCCATCCAGCTGCTGCTGGGAGGGAAGGAGTTGGTGGTCATCACCTTGCTACTGCCAGAGAAACACAGAAATGGAAGCAATTATCTTTTATGCATAAGAGGAAATGGAGGTCTATGGTCTGATCCTGAAAAAATCCCAGCAAAAGGGAATTAATGTCCATTTTTTTAACTGACTGTGAAGAAGAACGTATGAATAAGGTGGACTGAAGGATCCCACAAAGCATTTTAATGAGGGAAAAACTTAGAAAACTCTATAATCTAATTATAACAAAACCCTATAATCTGACCATCTATTTTTCAGCTTTCCAGGGGACTTTATATAGCTTTTCCCTGAATTCACTTTTCCTTATCTAAGGTTCTGTAGTTGGCAAGCTTCCTACAAAAACATAAATCTTCAGCTTGATTACTCTTATTAGTGATGTCACTCAGGGCATTTTGCAGTCAGAGCACCTCTTTGTGCTCAAAAAGGTTTTCAGCAGATTTGATAAGAAACACCAGGAAACAAGTCCTGTTTAAAGATGGAAAATGATCGATTATTACCTCCTCAGAAGAGAAACAGGGGGTTACTTATGTAAGTGAAAGTTATGAATAAAATAAAAGTATAACAGTACAGTACTTTAGCTGAGCAACCTTCCAGAAACGGGAGAAAACAAAACAGCACAGGGTCATAAAAGCAAGAATTAGCAGGTAGCAACAAGGTCAAATATCACCTAGAATAGGTGGCAAAGTCCACAAGACAGGCCTTGGAGACAGTGCACTTCATTTGCAGGTGAGATAAAATGGACAAGACCCCTACTCCATCCTCACAGAACTCCACAAGTGTCATGTAAACTTTAAATTAATGTATGTATGGGTATGTACATAAATGCATAAATATAAATGTATATGGTGAATACAAGCACCTTTCTACCTTGTAATGAACATTTGAATGGTAATAGGCAAGCAGAAGGAAAATGTCACTAGCACTGTTGTTGATTCATGCTTTCTCTCACCTCTCACTAACATGAATGATGAAAGGAGTGGGCCAATGATGCTTAGACCCATGTTCCTAATCTCAAAACATTCTGAAGAGTAATATTTTCACCATCTTTGGCATCAGAGATTTGTACTTTGAAGCCCAAAGAAATAAATTTTAACTGCAGTATCTTGCCCTTGGGGTACATAATTGATCAAATGAAGATTAAGTTAGTGCTTTACAAAAGTATGTTGTAATTTAGAGTCAAAATGCCAAACAGAATTTCTTATGGCTGAAAGAAAGTCTTTTTTTTTCTTGTACTGAAGGTAAATTCTTCATCATTTTTCTCAAGGATTTAAGCTATGAACAAGGCTATCTTCATTCAGTACAGGTGATAGAAACTCATCCCAAAATCTGAACTAGTTGTTACCTAACACTTAGCAAGCTGACCATCAGGCATAGTAAGATTGCAACTATTTAATCTACAAAATAGTAAACTATAGATACAGATAAGAAGTGCTTTGATTTGATCTTTAGATGCCTAGCTGTTCTCATTTTAAAATACCATTAAAAAGGCAACAACTCACAGATTAATCATTAGAGAATTTGGTAACAGTAAAAAAAAAACAAAACAAAAACCTATTCAGGTAGGAAAAGACAGATCTAATTCAAAATCTCATGAAAGGTTCAAACCCAAATGTTCAAAGAGTGTGAATTCAAAGTGAAAGTGGTTCAGAAGAGGATAAAAAGAGAGTTTGCCATAAAAAACACACACACAACAAAAGGTTTGGCTTCTACTCAAATTTAGCAGCATAAAGCCTGAGAGATAAACCTGATTGATTTCTGTATGTATTCTAGGGGAGCAAAGGGAGAAGAGCAGGAAGGTGAAGGTCTCAAGAACAAAGGTGAAGGTTTTCTTACAACTAAATCCAAATGTATTGATTATTAATACCTTTAGGCTGGAATTAAAAGGTTTATGAACATCCAAGTACTGAGTTTATAAATGCACCTTCTAATATGGCCAAGGACAGAAAAAAAAAACCTTGCCAGTTTTAATCTAGACTCTGAGAAAGTAATCAACAAGTTTAATGTTGTCATCCTTCATTTCTCAGGGTCTGGACTAGACAGTGAAGGCCAAAGCTTCTGGGTTTGTAAAACCTAAAAGTAGCCTTTCTTTTTTCTGCACTACTCCTCCTCAAACTTCTGGCAGACAAGGGTTCAAAACAAATCTTTATTTTTAGGGCAATCTTTCTAACACTTCATGTTCCTTGTCCAAGTGTGATATTCCTACACAGGGCAATATTTTCAGAGAGAATGTACACATCAAGTTTCACTTGAAGCCAGCTCAGAAAGGGTGCATGGTGGCTGGAACACAGGCTTGCCTTACACTAACCCCCAGCTAGATAGAAACCTAGCAGTCTTCCCAGTAGGACATCTGACCCCATGGGGGACCCACATTGGATCAGGCCGCTCCTGAAAGACTGCACCCCGTGGAAGAGTGACCCACACTGTAGCTGTTTATGGAGAACTGCTTCTGTGGGATGGATTCAGGTTGGAGAAGTTCACTGAGAACTGTTCTCATGGGAGGGAAACCCATTGAAACAGAGGAAAGACTTTTCCCAGAGCAGCAACAGAAGCAATGTGTGATGAACTGACCATCTCTCCTGGTCCCATGAACTCTTTGTTATATCCTCTCTCACCTGTCCCGCTTCTGAGGAGAGTGACAGAGAGTCTTTGGTGGCTGCCTGGCATTTAGCACACTACTCTGTCTCTGAAGAAAAAGAAAACAACTGCTGTGAAATGTTATGCAATCCGTACAAATGCTGTGTCTGGAAAGAAAGAAGCAGGAAGTCAATAAAACTGAAATCAAAAGAGATAGAGCTGCGGACTCCACGGAAATTAAATTGCTTCTTTTGAATTCATTATTTCATCTGCAACAGCCCTTAGAACCAGTGATCTGCCATTTCGTTCCAGATACAAGCAGCAGCCACCATGAAAAGAGGGCTCTAGCTCTAGTCTTATGTCCCAGCATGAAACTGTTTGGATTAACCAAAGTCAGCTTTGAAGAGAAGAAACCTCCAGAAAGAAAGGAATTTCTGCAGCTCTTATTACCACAATTTCTGTTCACTTTTAGTAATCTTGTGTTTGTATTCATCAGAGATTTCCATGAGAGGAAAGGGTACAAGTTTACTTCCCCTAAGACCTTCATTTTTAGACACTTTGGGCAGGAAAGCATCTGAGAGAACATGGTCACCACAAGAATACCTCTTCATGGAAAAGAAGTTGGTGGGACATTGCTGGAAACATCACTGTACTGCATATGTATTTAAAAATTCTTAATACCTCACTAATACGTCTGGAAAATTTCAGAGTAATTCAGTTGGAAGGACCATATACAGAGACGTGGATGTCCATGGATACAGGAAAGTTTAAACATTTCCATATTTTGCCAGCCTTGCCCGGTTGCAGGGGAAAACTAGGGTGACGTTACCTTGTTTTAAAAGTACACAGCCAAGATTTGACGAGAAAGCCAGCCTCTGGCTTGCTTGCATTGGTGCTTATTCCAATTATTTTTGAAGTCACTGCAAATCTTTCTATTGACATGAACAGATGAATCAGACTGTTTATCACTTAAGTGAATCACAGATTAAAACAATAGTACTTTGATAGAATCTTGGGTGGGGTCAGATGTTATAAACTCCACGAAGGTCCATCACCTCTAAGGGGCCAGCCCCCGCAGACAGATGGCTTAATAATAGCAAGATGGCTCTTTAAGTGTGTTTTGTAAAGCAAAGGTTTTAATAAAAACAAAATAACAAATGATAAAGAAACAAAAGCTGAGCACAGGTGTCAGAGGCTTCTCAGGCTTCTGACACCTTGCTAAGACACCTTAAAAAGCACTTGAGCTCCTTTGTGCGCCTTTATAAATACTTAATGTTTTAGGAGGGACAACTTGGCCTGCTGCCAATAGAAGCAGCTACAGATGTTGAAAGACATTTCTGAAGACCAACCAGTGCTCCTGTGCTGGCTCTGTGCCAATTACAATGAGAAGGCTATGGAAAATTCTAGTTTAGCTTCTTTACATGTTCAAAGGTAAACCAAAACTTTTTTCCTTAAATAGAATAATTTTCTTGGCTGTGGAAATGCACTGCAACAGTACTTGTATATTTTTTATGACAACCTTTTAAAAAATTCGTCTGTTCTGGATAGCAGAGCACTGATGTACTGCTGGGGTAGGACCATTTCTGTCTGAGAAGTGGATGAGTGGGTTTTGTTTATATGTAGTTGCATTTACTTGAACTTATTCCTTCAGTGGTTACCTAGAAGTTCATCAGAGACGCAAACTACAGCATTACTACTTCTATACTAACTGAGGACTTGACTTTTATTCTCAGCTGAAGCTCTTTGGAAGAGACAAAAGTCTGTATCAGTTCATCACATCTTGGGTCCCTGTAGGACAGAAGCAAAATTACGATATCAGACATAGTCAAACACATGAAGCGAAATGTTCCAGCACTTGCTGAGAAAATGCAAACATACTGAAAATGTAAATTGGGATTTGTCGGGGTTTTTTTCCTTCCCAAAAGTACTCTAACATAACAGAAGGAGCAAGACTGACTGCATGCCCTGACAGCATCTTTGGATTGTCCTACATCCTACTGTTGGAGTCCATTTATGGCCACTCTAATGGTCATGGAACACCCAGAAGACATCATTACTGAAACCTGACATTGTGATACACACTCTATGCCACATAATAGCAATAAATGGATAAATAAATAACATTGTGATTTCAGAAAAGATGTTGTAATTGTTGATAAAGTAAAATACAATCACAGCTAAAATATATTCAAATATTAAGAAGTGCAAACAGTTAAAGTTATTACTACAATAATGTGCGAGAATAAGACTTGAAGGCTCTGTTTTTTTTCAGATAATTTAGCGCTTCTTTATTGCTCCAATAAAGCTTAGTTCTGTGACTGCAATACCAGCTCCAAGTACCCAGCAGTTTTCATCTCTCACCACGGCTGTATGAGGGCAAGAAAACAGAAACAAGAAAAAGCTGGAAACACCTGGGCAACCTTTTATGGTGAACAAATTTTCTTTCCCAGCAAGTAAAATTTCTCATATTTAAACTCTTGACCCTTGGGACCTTATCCTCTCATTGTCCCTCCTGAGAAGAATCTGGCTCCACCTTCTCTCTAGGACTGTAGTTAGAATGCCTTTTCCTCTTTTCTTCCCCATGTTAAACACTACAATTTCTGCTTAGAAGTCTTTTATTCCAACTCCCAAATCATCAAGGTCTTTTGCTCACTCAGTATTTCTCCCACACTCAAATGTCAAGATCTTTCCCTTTGTCAGTGGATTGGCGTGATTATCACGTGATTGCATGCTAAAAAGACATTAAACAGTTCAGCCTTCTTAACATCATCTATTTATAGTTATCCTCTTACAATAAGTAATAGAGATTTTTTTTTGGTTTGGTTTTCCTCTTGATCCTAATATTCTTCTACACCATTTCTTGCTGCAGCCAGTGTCCCTTCTGGATGAATCATTCTATTAGCTGTGTGTTTTTATGAGTTTGCCTTTTTAGATTGTTGCACACATCTTTAATGTCCATTCCAGTTTAAATTGCTGACTTCAGCCAAAATATTTTCTTACTGCATTTCCAACATTTTCTCCATAACCACTAAGAATCTGTGCCCTTGACTATATGACCTTCGAGGGCTGCCATGTTGCTTTAACTTCTTTCTTTCCTTCAGTCTGTTTCATAAATCATCTTACTAAACAATAAACTGAGTTAATTACATTTCATTTACCTAAAATCTGCTTGGCTTTAATAACAGTTATTCTGCATTCCCACTATTAGAATTGTGAGTAAATGAACAGATTTAAACACTCTGATGCACACTCTTATGCTGAAAAAATTAAGATCAAAAAGATGAAGTCCATTCATTTAAAATAAATAAATAAAGAAAAACACCTTAATTTAAACAAACAGGTAATCAAGTCAAAGCTGAAAGTGAGTCCCATTTACCTCACTCCCTAGTATCCCTGTTCACTTACTTGAACAGGTAAGTGATAGTAAGCTGCAAACAGTGACTAAGGCAGCCTAAATAGACAAGTGAAATATAGAAAATGAACATTTACAATTCTCAACAAAAAAAACTGAGTTTGGGAAAATCACTTTCATTTCTTTGGATTTGGCACTAAAATATCTTTAAAGTCTCAGGTTTCAGAATACTTAATAACAGGCAGGCATCAACTTAAAAATCACTGAGAGAATTTGAAAGGGCAAAAGAAGACAAGGGTTAGATTATTGTGCTGGGTTGACCCCACCTGGATGCCAGGTGCCCACCAAAGCCTCTCTATTACTCCCTTCCTCATCACAGAAGAGAAGAGAAAATATAAAGAAAGGCTCATGGGTTAAGATAAAGACATGGAGACTGCACTCATCCATTACCACCATTAGCAAAACACATTTGTCCTGGGGAAATCAGTTTAATTTATTAGCAATTGGATCAGAGTAGGGTAATGAGAAATAAACCCAAATCTTAAAAACCACCTTCCCTCACCTCTTCTTTCTTCTGGGGTTCAACTTTACTCCCAATTTTCTCTCCCTCTTACCCCGCCACAGGGCAGAGAAATGAGAATGTGGGATGTGTTCAGCTTTGGACAGTGGCAGATCTGTCTTGGAGCAGATTGGCATTGGCTCTGCTGGAAGTGTGGGAAGCTTCTGGAAGTTTCACACAGAACCCACCCCTGTAACACTCCTGCTACCTAAACATTGCCATGCAAACCTAACACATTTATGTAAAAAATATACTATTAATATTAAATTTCAATCATGCATTGCTATGTATATTAAAAATATCTCTGCATTACTTTTAGAAACAGTCTCTGTTACTAACTGTGATGGATTCCTTCTAAAATTACTTCCTTTGTCTACTAAAAAAAAAAAAAAATTCCTGACTGAAGAAAACCAAGAAATTAATAGGAAATCATACCATTAAAATAGAAAAATATGAATACTTTAGAATAAAAATGAAATATTCTAATAAAAATGTATTTAAAGCATAAAAGATTCAAGGTGGAAATTTAGTAAATAGAGTTACTCTATAAGAGTAAGCTTGAGGTTTGGAATTAGAATGATATGAAAACACTAAACACATTAAACATGACCTTTAAGATTCAATTTCATGTGTGGGAGTGTGAGGCTAATGAAATAGCTGAAAGATCATATTTGTAAGAAATCTGCCTGCTGGTGGAAGTAATGTTAGTATAGCCAATGCTGTTAACATTCTCCACAGTCAGTGGACTCCGAGGTCTGACATGTTATTTATTTGATGAAGTGTTTTATTCTCAGGCTCCATTTTTTGTATTTCATATGTTTTCTTTATGCTTTCCATGATTTCAAGTGCAAAAATTAAAAGATGACCTTTTAGCTAGGCCAAAACCATACACCCAAAACCTGGGGAGAATTTGGACAGAGAGAAGTTTTTGCTTATTATCCTACGTTGTTAGGAATGCTCTTGTTAGTATACAAAGTGCACGACAGATATTAAAATAGCTATGTTTGTGTATATGAAAAGAAAATGCTTTTTCTTCCATCACTCAGTGCGTTATATGCATAATCTTTGCTCTATAGTTTTTTAGATTTATTTCTTCTGGCAAATAAGCCTCTAGCTCCCAAACCCAACAAGTAATTTGCTTCACTGGTGGAACCATATCATTAAAAAATACCCACAATAAAAAGAAGCCATTAAAAAATTTAAAATCTTATTGTGAAGATTGATATGGAAGTTGATTATTCAGATTGGATTTCACACTTGTTCCTCAAGAAATCACTTCTATATTGTTTCCTTTATGTGGAAGATCAGTAATGGGTTGTAGTCTGAGGGCTGTGCCAGGCTAGGAAGTTTCCTGGTGATGTCCTTGACCCACGACTGGTCAGTATATTAGGCCCTCTTCTCCCCTTAGAAGAGAATTGCCTACAGCTATAAGCTGTCTTTTCTTTCTCTTGGAAGTGGTTGTGATTGGGGATGTTATACACTCCTCGATCTGACCCCTTCTTTTTGGGGTGTCCCAGTGAGGGTGTTCAAGGCTTTCATACCAATCAATGCACATCTGTTTGCATTATAACTCCAAATCTGTTTTTCAGAGGTTCTCAATGGGGCACCAACTTCCTTTTATTCAAACTTTTCTTTCTAGCTCCTCCCCAGAGTCCCAACCTGATCTTTCCATGTTCACACAATTCACTTCAGACTGTGGAGGGGGAGTTCTACCCCTTCCACTGCCTGAAGCCTTTTTGTCCCTCAGTAGACTGTATTCTACTTTTTCTTTAGCTCTTAATTGGATTTAAGTCTCCTAACTCACAATTCCACTTTTCACTTGCACCCCTTGCTCCTAGTCTGTTCATCCTTGAGTCTCCTGAACCTTCTTATGGTCCGTGACATGGGCTACTCTTCCCAAGCTGCTTATCCTAATCTACTCTCTCTGATATCCCAGACATTTCCATAATTTTTTTTTTTTTTTTTTTTTAACCAAATCTCTCTGTCCTTCCTACTTAGGGGGCAGCAGCAGGAGAAGCAGTGGTTTTGTGGAGGAGAGGCCCCCACAGCCTCCCAGGAGACTGAAGCAGCAGCAACTGATGGGTTGGGCTCAGCCCAGGGAGCTGTGGTGGAGACATACACAGATGGGAGCTGCAGCACCTGTATCCACCACAGCCGCAGCTGAGAACATTAAAGGGGAAGTTTTTTTCAAAGCCCTGAGAATTTACCAAATTTAGGCAGTTTCTCTCAGGGACAGTGCAAAGTTCATCCTTGACAGAACTGGACCTGACCAGCTTTTCAGTTTTTGTGCCAAACATCAAAGTTCCTTACCACAGAAAATATCTCCCTCTTCCCTTTCTTTCATTCTCAGAAGCTGAAAAAACCTCGTTCATGTTAAAATTTTATAAACAAAATAAAGAATTCCATCCCCAGAAGCTGGTAAAGCAAGTTCAGCCTTCACAGTCTAAGTTCAGCAAAGTTAAAAGAAAATGAAAACAGAGACCTGGAAAAGGAAATGTCAAGAAATGCGAATTATGGGCGGTCCTACGGATGTCTCCTGTAAAAAAGAAACCTCAGTAATTTCCCTAGATTTCCCCTCAGTTTTGCTTCATGTTATTTTTTAGTACTTTTCCTTATGCTCCAAACACTTAGATATAGCAAAAACTCACTTTGTTTAGCTGTCAGTACACTTGTGTCAAGAAGGAGGGATTGTAACAGTGGAGCTGGGCAATAAAGTAACAGTAACCTTTGGATACAGTAGAAATATATATATATATTAAAAAAAAAAAAAAAAAAAAAAAAAAGCTGTACCTGTCTAAACTAAATACTAACTTTCTGTTTCCTCTGTGCATGTTGTGCTGTTGCCTTAAGACTGAGTCAATCCTTGCTCCAGACAGGCCTACTGCCTATAGTACAGTTCATTGCCTGTGAAACACAGGTGTTATTTCTACAACAGTAGGAAATTTAATTCTGCTGTGGGTTTTATAACTGTGTACAACAGGGATAAATTCAAATGAATCTTTTACAATCCATTCCTATCTTTCTCTCTCTCTCTCTTTTTTTTTCTTTTTTTTTTTTTTTCCACAGCCATTGAGCTACATTTGCTAAGTTGACTGTCCAGGCATAAACAAATGCCTTCCCTTTCCTGCTCTTATTTCGGATACATTTTTCCTTCTCTAATCTTCTCACACTGTTTTTTTTTTGTTGTTGTTGTTTTTTGTTTTTTGTTTTTTTCCTTTCTTCACTTCCTCAAGCATTCCCAAATGCCAAAAAAAATTGTTACCTTCTTATAATACCTTTCACATCTCTTTGCAGTCATTTCCATTGCAGTCCCACTGGTGCCCACTCTCTATGCTCACATGATACTTTCAATCAGTGAGCAAATTCTCCAGCTGTGCTGTTTAGCATGATGCAAAACAAGCTGATTAGTAACAGCAGCAACAGAAATAATTAGAAAAAGAAACACAAAATAATTTAAAAAAAGAACCTCCTTGAAAACTGAGGTTTCTCTTAACACTTAAACCTTCTTTCTTTTAGGAAGAAACCCAACATTTTAGAACTAAATGTTTACCTGCATATATCTGATGAACCCAAAATTCATCTTCTGGTGTACAAAGCACTGGAAAAGAATACCAGTTACTGGATTATTATACTATATTTATATTTATATTTATATTATTTATATTTATATTTATATTTATATTTATATTTATATTTATATTTATTCCCTTTTTGAAGACCGTATCTTATTTAATGGAAAATATTGAGCACTCAATCTTCATTTAGGAAACTATTTTCATGCATACCCATCATAAAGGACTGTAAAATAAAACAGATGAAAAAATATCAGTGACAGATAAAACAGAACTAAATATATTAAACAATTATTTTTAGAAGAGTGAAGCCCACATAAATTATGAAAACAGGATTTTACCAAACATCTTAAACTTTAATTTAAATGCAGGAGCAGATGTGGCTGACCTAAACTCATCAGAAACAACAACCTAAATAGCCAGTCTCCAAAACGCGGAGTATGAGAGCAGAAATTTTTGCCATTTTAAATGAGCCAGGTTGAATCCTGCCAATGTGAAACCACAAGAAAAGAAATCAGTGGAAGTACTTTCTATAAAGATTAGTGAGATTTGGACTGAACACTAAATGGAGAAGTGGGCTGTTAGGAGAAATTCTATACAGTCTCATTGAAAACGTATATATATAGATATACTTATAAGATTTTGTAAAAAACAATTCATTCTTTCCAGACACTAAAGATTTCATGTCTGGATTCCTCATGATCACATACCTATTTTTGAAGATGCTCTGTACTGTATTAACTACCTACTCTTGCTATACTTTCTGAGACGGGAAGTAAAAGGAATGACAGAATGCAGAACATAAAATGGAATGCATCCTTCAGGGGTAGGGTCCACCTAAAAAAGGTAGACATGCAAGAATGAATGGAAATATATCTGGAGCAATGGGGAAATCTGAGGTCCTAGTTACTGAAACCCTAATTTCTACAACTTTTTTCACCAGGAAAAGTCTAAATTAAAAAACTTTACAGTGTTTAGAATGAGGTAGGTACTTTCCAGCTGGGTGTTCCAGCTTGAGAGATTGATCTTCTTTTCCCTTATCTCCTTTTGACTCTGTACCTATGTATTTTATACTGCTTCGTATGAAGCATCAAGCACCAAACACAAGAAAGCCTGACTGCCTTTTAGCTATTACCCCCTTGTTGAGTTTTGAACAGAGTTTAAATCCCCGCTTGCTGAGTATTTCCCAAAAACAGATCTCTTCTTCTCTTGCCAAGTATTTTAGATGTATTTACAATAGTAAATGAAATGGGTATAGTATGCATTTGGCTTAATTATCTATACCCATTATGCGCTAGCATGTTCTCTGTCACCTTTTGACTAAACTGAGATTCCTCATGTTCACATCTAAAATAATCCAGATATGTTTTCCAATAATTAATCATGTTAAGCATGTTGGGACACACCTCATGTGCATCTGGTCAAATGGCTGTTCTTGGCTGTTCTTGGCTGTTTTACTAAGGAGTATAGACATAGACAAAATCCCTCCATTATCACAGACAGTTTAACAGAAATAAGCTCTGGCTACCTAAGCCTATTTCTTAATTCCAACTTCACAGAGATACTGAATCTTACACAAGCATCTTGGTCCACACTGAGACAGGATTTATACATACCTGAGACTTCCTGTTGGGTACACAATCCAGGCATTTAATTTCTCTTATCTAGCATGTAAGATATCTGAACACTTACTCCCACATTTTGAACCCCACTCCCTAAAGAGATGGGTGACAAAGCTTCAGATTTTATATTGCCAAGCTTTCTGAAATGCCCACGTCCCTTTTTAATTCTCAGCCAACGTATGCTGCTAGCTTAGCCTGAGTACTTGTAGCTTTGCTTCATTTCTCATCTTCTGTCATTCCTCCTCTTCTAGGTTAATTCCTTCCACCTCTCATTTCACATGCTAGTAGAAGCAGAATATCATCAGGCAGACATCACTGAGTATTTGTTTTTATCTCTTCAGTTTGGTTGGTTGCTGTTAACAAAATCCTCTCAGGGTAATTTGAGAAGTGTCCTTTTACATCACCTTTATGCTCTCATACTCTGGAAATGAACTGTAAGACAGTAATAAATAAATTCATACAAGATTGCTTTTTCTTTTTTTTCCTCCCAACAGATTGTGTAACTGCTTGTTTGGCTTGGGGTAGTATATACAAAACACCCCAAGAAATGCTTACATAACAGAAAAAGAAGGACGTATTCTAAAAGCATCTGTTAAGGATAGGGGAAATGTGTAGCTGCCTTGGCCTACTTAGTGGATGTGTATTTCTGCATGTAGGAACTGAGAAATGATGGGAGCAGGGGTTTTGATACAACAGCCCTATCCCTATCCTGAGCTGACTACCCAGTGACATCAGCCTGAGTTGCCAGTTTGGGAACAGAGGCCCACGGCTTGTTAGAGCTGAGCTCTAACGGGTAACTGTTGGTGCTCAGCCAAATTAAATCACTAAACTAAACCGTCTTGCTCTAGAGATCACCTTGCAGAGGAGACCTGTCATTTCCAGAACTTACCTGTCTTCTAAATATTTGTGACAACTGGTGTGTTTCAAGTTTCCTTCAAAGTCTCACAGGACCCCACTACCCCATCTGGGTCATTGATGATTCCTTATTTGTAGCTGTGGTTACAAAAACTGCAGTGTCATATGCCAAATGTTTAACCTTTAAAATCTGCATCAGTGACAGTAATATGTGGAACTTTTATCTGACCTCAAAACACTTTGTGAATAAGGTCATCTGGCATTTGTTCAGTTTCTTCACAGACATTTGATGGTCACTTAGAAAAACAGTTGCAAAAGTGGAAAAAAATACACATCTCCTGAGTTCTCCATCTCTTAGGCATTCCCCATGAAAGGAGGATCTTTAATATCTACCTGAAAAGTCACTCAGAGACATGCAAAAAGAAAGCTGTATTTTAATAAATTTAATAATTTATTTTAACTAAAAGCTCTAATTATAAATGATGCTTCTTTTGCAACCACAGAGCTCTGACTAAGGCCTGTTACTATACAGCCATTGAAAATATTTCAGGTTTATGAGCTAGAGCTGAGACTACTGGCTGTTCAGAATAACATTTAGTTTCCAGCTAAAATATTTTGCAGCCACATAGGTAAAAATCTATGCAGAAACTTTATGTCTTCATACTTTGATGATACGTGAAAGGCATTACAGATACTTTATGTTTCAGTTAGATGCAGTCCAGAATGGCAATAGGTCCCTTAAGCACATAACATTAATGCGAATTGTACAGTCCTTTCTGGAAACACATTCTGTGTCTTATAGCCAGATAACTGAAAATTTGTCACAGAATTCCAGTCAAAGGACTTGCCACCCAAATTCTCCTTTTCTTTCCCATAATAATCATCACCCCCAGCCATGAATGGGTTATCTCCAGTTTATTGCTAATCCTCAGAAAAAAAGTTCCTGAATTGAGGAAATGGGGTGAGACTGAGAGAGTGAAGAAGCCCATGAATAAGAAATGGGGACTGTGAACCATCTGTTGTTAAAAGAGAGGACAGATAAATTCAGATTTATGCAGGATAATTTTAAGGCCCATCTCTAAATTGTGCTTGATGGTTCATATTGTTAATAATTTATTTTACCTCTTGTTAAGGTCCTGTTAAGGACGCTGTTAAGGTCCTTAATTTATTTTGGGGATTACAGTTTCAGAATTGCTAAGCGACTCACAGTCAGCAGATGATGGAAATTGCATCAGTTCATGTGTCCTCAAAACAGTGAACTAACTGCTCCATTTTCTCACACCATTACAAAATACCTGAAATGTTATGACTTTGGCTTGAGGAGCTCTCAAATTACTGGAAAAAGATTTCATAATTTTTTCAGTAATGCTGAGCATTATTTTACCACTCTTATTACACATGTACTGGTGTATCACAGTTTTTCTCCACTAAACCATAAGAAATCTTAGAAAATATAAATGCATGGATTTTAAAATAATATAGTCCAATATTGGTTTAGTTTCCAGGTAATAGTGTTACTGACTGTACATTTTATTCTTTGATTTCTTTTCTTCATTATTTCAAAATTGTGAAATAATACATCCTTGTCTCCATTTGTGATTTTTGAAACAATGGTAGCCTCTGGTCATTGCCCTGTATCATGTACAGTGTTTTCTGAAGATACATTGGAACCACTACAGACACACATAATTTAAAAATACTTCAGGGATGCTCTCAGTACATCCAATATAGCCCTTTGAATTGCTCAGATATTTTCTCCAACAGGGCAGCCAGATAAAGGCAAGGAAGAAATGGCAGCTCCAAATTGTTAAAAAACCCGTTCCTTGCATTAAAGAAAACTACTGTCAGCCTCTGAAGATTTCCAACACATATTGAGTCACCAGAAGGATGACAAAAAGACTTGTTAGAAAAAGAGATGAATTGCTATGCTGACTTATCAGCACTAATGTGCAAGTTGTTTTACAGGATGAAAACCAGGAAAGATTTCTGCTCCCATTTCATTCTCCTACAAACCAAGTGGTAATATTTGCATGAGACTTCCTGCCAAAAGTTAGCATTTCTGAAATAGGAACCTTACAAACAATCCTGAAGTCAGTTAATCTTGACTGTATAGGAATATATAAACTGTGCACATATGCATATGTGCATGTGTCTGTGTATGTGCTCTGTGATTAAGATAGTTTAAAATTGCCAAGGAAATTCTATTCACTAGAATTGACAAAATGCATGCAACATTTGTGAGTGCCAAGTAAGAATAATTACAATACTCAGCTGGTTTCCAACAAATGAATGATCTTAACTGTTTGTTTTTCAGCTGCCAGATGGAGTGGAATAGTCTGTGCCATGCATCCAGGGACAAGAAAAATACCTAAAAATTCAGATTTGTGGTTGATTGGTTTTGACAAGTACATTTTGTACCTCCTAACCATGTACGTATTTAATTCCAAATTTCAACTAAAGAAGCAACTGTTTATTTCCTCAAGTCTCTCCTAAGGTAAGGCGGCATGATACAACTTTCTAAAACAACGCACCAAACCAGACATTTTTACTGATCGAATTCTAGGTCATGCTATCTTGTATTTAACTGGTGGTATCTAAGAGTCTGAGCATTGTCTTAATACCACAAATAGCCCAGTTGGCTTTTACTGATACCAGGGCAGTTCAGCGTAAATAAGGTAAAAATGCAGGATTTGAGAACTGCTCACTGTTTGGGGATGGCTTGCAGCGCTACCAACCGTGCTTTGATCAGAAAATAGCAGGACCCAAAAGAGTTTATAAAAGACTATTTTGAAATGAGTGTTCTTAAGTTTGGAAGGAAGCATGGGGTTTAAATAAGCCCAGCTGGCAGCACTGCTGAAGTGCCTTCCACGTCTGGCTGGCGTCGGGGAGCCAGATTGTGATCCCCTGACGCAGCTGGACACCATCTCTCTTTGTGTGGCGGAGATGGTGCCACATGAGGACTCAAGTGCAAATGAAGTTACTGCAGTCCCACTCTTTTCCTTGTATAATTAGGGCAATCAGAGGGGAACAATACATTTTAAGTTACAACTGCTGCTCTAGCCACATCCAGCTGATAGTTTGACACATCCATGAAAACAGTGTGTGTTATGACATTTGCAGACTAATAAGCAACCCAGGACACTCTCCAGAACAAATTATGTATGTCTGTGTGTATGTATCTACTCTTTATTTGCTTTTAAGCAATTCTCCATGTAATTCAAATCCCTGATGTTTCAAATCCCTTTCCCCTCACTCCATGTACCAGCAGGAGCTTGTTATGTAAGAGAAGTTAAAAAAAAATCTGTTTTTCACTGCTGGAGACTGAGATGTATGCACAATTTCACTGTTATGTCCTTATTGCTTGATGAGGACATCTGCAAAATCCACACAATCCACAAACATGAAGGATTTCATCCATCAATGATTTTACTGTGGTAGGGAACTATAATCTCAGTGATAATAAATGAAGCAATTAAATGAATAATAATTATTCTGATATAGGTAGAGTCAGACACTGTCCTAATTTCTTTGCATTATAGGACCAACAATCTCTGAGCTTTCAAACAGAGAAATGAAACCCATGATGTTGAGAATCCCTGGACAGATGGGGGATCTCCAAGCATCCCGTGTTTCATGTGCGAAGGTTAGTTGGCTTTATATTTAAAGTGCAGCTGCAAGACCTGTCAAAAGAATTCTTATATGTATTTTATATTTTTTCTATGATATCTGGTGTTAATATTTTAGTTCCAGGTGACTGATTCCATTTTTCCTAGTGAAATCTGGACTCTTTTCGATTAAATGTAGATTGGTGTATACATATTTAACAAATAGAGACCACCTGAAAGTCTATCTCAAAACCACCACAAATCAAAAAGGTTTCTGAGGATTTTCTTCTCCTTTCACAAGTGAATAAATGGTTTATGGTGTCTTCTTTCATATCGATTTTATGGTATGATAATTATTTCCTCTACCCATGAGCTCTGAACATCCTATACCTAAAGTTTTCCTTTTGTTTCTCCCTAGCCCCATTCCGTTTGATCACAAAACGGTCCATGCCGAGGGCGACTTAAATTTGTTTCCTTGTGCCATCTGGTGGAGTGTATTTGTAAATGCACAGTAGCTTTGAAGTATTTCCTCCACGGTTGCCTTGCCATGATTTTCTTTTCTTCTTTTTGTTTTTTTTCCCCCTGCAAAACAGTAATGGCTCTGGAGGAACGTTAGCTAATGTGAACATTTATATATGTAACACTTAAATGGAATGCTACATTTTTTTTTTTTTCTTTTAAGAATAGAGAACTACAAAAGTTAAATTTTCACCTTGAAAAAACAATTTTAAAGCAGGGTAAATTTTTTTTTCTGTAGTTTCCAGACAATTGTGTATTTTGAGAGCTGTTACGTTTACTTCTAAAGCTTTTTCTTTACTACTCCAGAGAAACCAATTTAGTGTAAATCAAAAATAGCTAAGGGTTTCAGGAAAACTTTTTAAAAGTCATCAAAATGCTACAGTTGCTTCTTTGGTAAAAACTTCTTTACAGTAAGTAAAAAACTTACTGTATTTCTTAGTTGCTTCAGAAACTATCATATAAAAAATAGAACTAAGTAGAACTTATAGAACTAAGGAAATTAACAATACATTGAAAATTAAGTTTATATAGTTTACTGAAATATTTTACTTAAAGTCAGTAATGCAGAAATAGTTATTATTCAAGCTAAACTTATCTTTTCCATTTGCTGCCATATTTACATTTATATAAATATGATTTGCTCCATTTAAACCAACCACATAGTATATGTCCATCTCTATTTCTCCCCACAAAACTACAATTTCATTACTTTTATTGGCATAAGTTATTTTTACGGGTCATAAAGTTTATGAAACTTGTTTTCTAATTAAAGACAGGAAAGGGTCAAAAATATTTTCTTACACACACACACACACACAGAGTCCTTCAGGATTTTAAATTTTCTGAAGGAATTTTCTTCTTGTTCACTTGGGTGACAATCTCAAGCAATGTGGATATAGAAATTCAAGTTTATATTACAAATAAAGTAATACCAAAACAATTTACATTATGATACTTCCCATTTTAAAATTAAAGAGTGATGAGAGACTTTAAAAACCAGTTCTCATTAAATTTAGTTATTTTCCAATGAAGTTTATAATTTTCAACTTAAGTTAAATGAAAACACCTCAGCTTAGAGTATAAGCCTGCTGTGTATTAAATCCTGATTTCTTTCAATGTGAGAAAAAGTTGCATTTAGGTAAGATTTAACTTGGGCTTTCAGGGCTTAGATAACTATTACACTAAAAGTCTCTCATTTCTGGGCATTCATGTCTACTTAACAATTAACCAAGAATTACTTTACCAACTGTGTCTAATTTAGCTTTTGTGCCTAATTTCTATGATTAAATTAAAAACAGATGGCCCCTGAGTGGTAAAATGAGCATAAATTAGTCTTATATATTGAAATTAACATGGCAAAGTATTAAAATTAAACTGAACTACATTTTAGGTGGTGCCTTCCCTTTTATAAAAGTTAGCATGATGGTGAGTATAATTGAGCAATCTTGCACTACAGATCTGGAGCCTTAAAAATACATCTGTCCAGAGAGTCACTTCCTAGTATGTGGGGTACTTTTCCAGAGAAATACACAGAAAGATGTTATGTTCTTTATTGCATATGCCAACAAATCAAACTGAAGGAATATCAAGATGAGATATCTACTCAGGTTTACAGTGCAATTTAGGAGCATAGGGTCCCTAAATGAGGCAAAGAAATTTAGGAACTCTTCTTTCTGTGCCCTTTTTCCTCTCACACTCATCTCCCTCAGCTCAACATAAAGTCATCAAAGAGCTCCCTATCTCAGCATGCAAGAACAACCAGAGCTTGAGAATTTAAATTAAAGAAAAACTGAAATAATTATCATTGTTTTCCTAGAAATTCTCTTTGAGAGGAAGGAAATATCTTCTTTAGACTTTCTTCCTAAGATTTTGGCATAAGAGGGAGAATCTCCTAACTCTACATGTAGTTCTTATGAGTTGGGACTTGCATAGACAGAAAGAGTTGCTTTTATGAGCAAGTGGGATTTCTATAAACATGGAGAGATGAAAACCTTCTACTCATTCAAGATACATTAAAGACATAATCTTGCCCAAGAGAGACACATGAATTAATTAATTTATAAGACAGTTTGGAAAGAAGGCTTAAAGGATTAGGCAACATCAAACTTATGTCATTGTGTTGTAACAGGTGGACGGCCCATCAATATTTCTTTTTTTGAGGAACATCAAGCACCTTCAAGTGTTTCTGTTTTAGCTCTTGTCTTTGGAACGGCTGATAAGTACCTTCCATCTCCTCCTTCTCATTCATCCTGTTTCTCATCACTTGATATCATAGCCACCAAACCGTTCTTCAAGACAGCTGTGTCTCCAGCACAAAGTAAATTATGCACACAAATGAAGACAGTGAAATTGGAGCTGATTTATTACTTTCTTTAAGGCTTTTGTTCAAAGAATTTCTGCTGACAGTGGGGAGAATAAACTATCATTAGGCCACTGGAATTGTGTCAGAATTAACACTCTGACCTCAAGTTCTGTTTGTCCTCCTGCCTGACTCACACACACAAAAAAATGTTTTCCCAACAAAAAGTTATTCTTTTTTTAAACATGAAGATCAAATGGCATTACGAGCTCCTCACTGATGCATCAGTGCCTATGAAACCCTATGTCATAGCAAACCAAATCAAGAAGCACTAGCACTGTTTTACGCTCAACTACCCCAGATTTCTATGTCAGTCCTGCCACCCTGCTCCTGCTCCTGTTCGACCAAACTCTGAGCCAGCTTGTCCAGCTGTATTTCTGCTTGGGCTTCCTAACCTGGACTCTGCTTTGTAGTAGGGTGTCTTCTGCCTCCCTTTCCTCATCTCAGCAAAATGTCAGAGCAATTGGTGCAGGGCACACTGCTGCTTGTGCAGGTCGTGGGAGACCAAGTGAAGAAAGAGGTTTGGAGAAGCATTCCGTGCCCCAGGTCAGCAGGTATGGAAGGAAAGTGCACCAGTGCCCCACTCACTAGGCTGTACCTCCCTTTGCCATCCTACAGAGGAATGGGAGTCTGACCTTGGCCTTCTGAAACCAGGTCCCACACCACAAAGATGAAGCTTGAATTTACCAAAAAACAAATTAGAGCTGTGTAAGAAATTGGGGAGCCTGGGAAACCTCCACAAATACTGTCTTTAAAATCAATGAAATTGCCTGTCCTAGAAATAATATTTTTAAAGCAAAGCATGGATCACACATGGGTTCTGAACACGCTTTGTGTACCTGTAATACATCTGAACTTACTAGTGTATTTAACAAAACAGGATGCAGCACTGCATATGTCTCTCTATTATCATGCTTGTTTTACAGCTATAGCTAAAGCTTACTATTGAAAATTTAGGTTTCCGACATCTTTTAGTAATCATAACACTTGAATTACACCCAATTAGGCCTGAAGGGATCTTTATGATTAACTTCACTGATGAAGAGGAATCATTAATTAAAAAAAAAAAAAAGAAAAAAAAAAAAAGAAAAAAAAAAACCCCAAACCATCATCTAATTGCAAAACCCTTTCTAATTAGGGATAAATCTACTGAAGCAAATTCTAAGAAACAAGTCCTTCCTTCTGGCGAACGTCTTGAACATACATATAGTTCATTTATATGGTTTGACATATATTTTTCTGTGGCCATTTTGCCTGATGGGATATTTTGGAAGAGGAGAGGAGGGTTTTTTGATTGTTGTTCAATTTTCCTGCATCTCTGGTTTGTCTACTTCCACCATACAATATGCTGTGGTGCCTACAAGTTTGAGGCAGTTATGTCTCTTGAGCTGGCTCAAAAACTCTTATGAGTTGTGATACAGTGTCAGAGGTGAAATCTCTTAACAGGAGACTTCACTCTTCTTATGAGAAAATACCAGCTGGAAGTATTAGCAGGACCTAATCCCTCCAGCTAGATTGAAAATGGCAGAAGGAATGTGGTTACCTCCTTGGTAAATCAAGAATCAAAGAGCAAAAGGAAAGAGAGATAAACATTATGCTGTTTTTCAGATTGCACAAGACCTTCACTTAGATAAGAAATTCCAGGGTTTTTAAGAAAGTTAAACCAGGCATGCAGTTGTCAACAAGTGCTTTGTCTCTTATGCAGACCTCATATATTCTGTCTTCTGAAAGCTTTCAAGGACTAGAGATATTTTTTTTCTTAGAGGCATCGGAATGACATTTTAAAAGTACTAAAAACAAATTGCAAAAATCCTCTTAGAATCACAGAATCACTTACGTTGGAAAAGACCCCTAAAATAATCAAGTCCAACCATTAATCCAGCACTATGAAGTCTACCACCTAATTATGTCCCTAAGTGCCACATCTACGCATCTATTAAAGACATTCAGGGATGGCTACTCAAGAGCATTCCTGGACAGCTCTTGTGTTTTTCCTTAGCCACGTGTTAGTTGTCTGTGTTTGAGTTGGTTGGGGAGAGACTGTATTTTTCAGAGGCTTCATCTGGAGGCCTGTCCTGGTCAAACAGAAGCCAGGACAGAAGGATACCAACCCTGATAAACTCCTCTACTTCAATGGTCTTTAGCTACACATCTTTCAAAGTATTTTTTGATTTCCCATGTTCCTCTGATAATTTTGGAAAGCAAATACTCTATAAGATGGAGCTCCCAAATCTCTCAAAAACAGATATTTCCAGGAGAGAAAGAACAGGTCATAGGTCTTCTCTTTGGTTGAAGAGCTGTGCTGCAGGCTGTCAGCATCCTTCTCAGCACCAGAAATGTTTCATTTACATCTGAATAACCTCACCACCACAGAAGGAGCACCACAAAAGGAGTGGTGATGTCTCTCCCCCATTCTGCCCTGTCTGCCCACACAAATGCATCTTGCTCTTTGGCATTTCTCAGCTACCCACAGAAGAAAAGTGACAGATTTGAGCTCCATCTGTTGAGACAGACCCAGACCTCAAGCCTTAGCCTATTGGTAGGAGATGACAGGCCTCATTGCTGCAGCATGAGAGAGAAATCCTGCCCAGCTTTCTCAGCAAATAGGGTGGAAAACTTCAGCTGTGGTTGGATTCAGGTCTGCAGTAGTAGCCCTGGCTTAGGTGCCTGTGGTCTGGAGAAACAAAGAATTTCACACAATCCTTTGAATTTGATACCTGTGCTCCTTCTCAGCTTGCAGTTTTAGCTTGACAACCTAAAGAGTGTGGCTTCTGAGGCCACCATGCATTTTTTGTAAAGTATATGCTTATATATCTTCATTTATATGCAATTTATATGCATACAAACAAGTCGGTACACAGTTTCCAAACCCTCAATCTCTCACTAAAAAAAAAATAAAATCAAATCAAACCAGCCCCCCTCCCATCCTGGGCACTTACTGATTTCCAATTCTAAATCTGACAGCAAAACAGATGGTGGAGAAATTGCATTCCCACGAGCTTCCTCAAAACAGGACATTGGTTTATTTGACAAGCTGAGGGAAAAACTAATGACCCATCTCTCCACAGAGCATCAGCAAACAAGAACAGTAATGGAAGACTCAACCACTAAGAACATTTTATCTGGACTTTGTATCCTATTGGGTGTAGAGAATTAATCTAGAAGCCGGGAAGACCCCAGGACATAAGTGCTGCTGTTTCCTCTGCTAACAGTGCAGCATGTTGGAAATTGCTCTGCAGAGATGCATGGCAAGCCCTGCTCAGTTTGCAGAAACCTCTTCGTCCTACCTGGGTCTTGGATCATGTGCCAGAGCTAAACTTGACCCTAATTAACAGATGTGCACTGAAGAGCTTATTGCCAAAGGACTTTCGATGGTTCTGTATGTGAAGACATAAATATATTCTCTCTTCAGCAGAAAAAAGAATTAGTAAAGCCTTTATTCACAACATAAGTGACATGGAACAATTCAGAAGAAATGAATATTTGAAAGCCTGAACCATGTAAGGAGAGTTCCAGTGAAAACTCTGTGTATCAATATTTTATTCTGAAAATGTATGAACAGAAAAAGGATCTAATTCATGAATCTTCATAAATATTAGATTATTCTAAATGTATTCATCATGCAATTCATCTATCATTTGTTCACAGCTTAAAGGTGAAGTGATTCTCAAGATCCTCTTCATTTTCCAGGATTAGACTTTGATGTTATTCTGACTTCTCTGACTCATTCTTCTTTTTCCTGACATAGACAACAATCGTTGCAGAATAATGAATTTGAAAAATTCATCCTTTGATGAACAATCAGAAAAAGAAAGTTCACACATTATTAAATGCACAAATATGCAGATAAGAGTGCTTCTTACTTTCATTTTTCTTGATGAAACTGTAGGTTTAATCAGCAAATTTAGTATTTTCTCTAATTTGCCAGAACACCTAATATGCATTCTCGTCACTATCTTTCATTAAATATATTTGGGAATATCCAAATAACAAATCTTTGCTAAAAAGCAGGGATAGAATTGTATTTTTTTTCCAGAAATTATACAGAAAAACTTTATCAGCTGTTTTGAAATAAAATGCTTTTTACTATAAAGGACAAGGCTTAAGTGCTTTTCTCTGTCAAAATAAGACTTATTTTGGCACCTAGAAATTTCAGATGTTGATTCCTGTGGCAGATGTCTAGATTTGTTTAAAATCTTGGGTAAATTTCCAATTGACTGCTGAATATCAGAACATTTATGGAAAGGTGTCTACATCAGAGTTGTTTTTTCAACTGCCATTAAGTCTGTGGAAAGAAATAAGCATTTCTGGGATGTAATCACAAGTCAAATGGAGTACTTTTCTGTCTGTTTCTTTCCATTGACTCTGAAGGTTGGCTAGTGTGAATGTGACATGCTCTACAGTAAGAGCAGTAGAAGAGTACAGCTGGCAACAAGCTTTCATGGGAATCTGGAAGTCTTTTGAAACCACCAGCAGAGAAAATAGTTCCCGCCTATGACTCTGCAAGAGTTCAGGATCTTCACTATCTACATCTTGAATGGGTTATCCTGAGAGCTTAGACTGTGTATTTAAGTCGAATTGCATAATGGTATCTTTGTATGATTGAAGGGAAAGGGGAGACGTATGACCTTCTATAAATAAATGTGCTCCAGATGGAGAGAAGGACAGAACAGGAGCTGCAGCTGGCCTAGCATCTGTCACTGCATCTGGGGTTCTCTATAAAATCCTGTTTTCATGAGTTTCTCCCCTTTGAAAATCTCTTGAAGAAGAGTTTGAAGGATGAGGCCATTCCAGAAAGGAGACATAGTCTGTGCAGAGGCATTTCATGACACGCATGATGGAACAGCTGCATTCGTGAGATTAGGCAAGGACTGACTGGATCAGAGGGTTGGACTCTGAACCTGAACAGTAAAGGCAGCTCAGATGGCTTCCCAGGCATCCTTTATCTACTGTGTGGTGGGACAAGCTGGAGTCCCACAGGAGTGGGACAAGACTTATGTACAAAAAAGTTCTCTTGCAATGTTTGCTCATCCTTTCTTCCTTCATCTATCACCCTGCAAACTTGTGGAGGTAGAGGAGGAATATATTGTTTCTTCCAAGTACCAATTCACTGAGTACAAGTGAATCAGATGAGAACTGTATGAGGTGCCTTATAAATAGAGATGACTACAGTCTGAAGTAGCTCATCTGAGAAAGTACACAGAGATACAATCAGAACACTCATGGGTGAATGAAAAATGTAGTCTGCTTGGCATCTTTAAAATGGTATGTTGGGTGTGTGCTCTCTAATGCTTGCAAAAAGCCATTCTGTGGGGCCACCCATGGAAAAAAATATCAAAAAAGTGAAAGTGAGCTTGTATATAAGAGTGCCTTTCTAACTTCTGAACAAGGCATTCAATACTTACACATAAATATTACACTTCTCAAGACTCCAAGAATCGCCCTTACCGAGAGAAAGATGTTACCAAAGTTGCTTCTGATATAAAATGGGTTGAACACAACAGATGCAAGAAGCAGATAATTCAGTAGAGTAGTTGTGGGTTACATAGAAATTTCCTTTCAATGTCATCTTCTCCAATAAAAATGCAAATATAAAACTCATTTAGATACATAAGCACCTAATAAATCTTAGTAAGAGCAAAACAAAAGTGTTGGATTGTTCTTCCAGTACATTATGGTCACATCCAATTCCTTCACTAATGTTTTTTTTAGAAGTCACTTGCTTCTATTATTTGAAAAGGTCACAGCTCATACGTTAAATGGTTCTGTACTGCCACAAGTCCAGTTTAAAATTAAATTAATAGCTTCGTGACCTCTGGTTGCCGTTGTCTTTATAATACATGACTTGTTAGAACATTTTTTTTTGTGAGGTACAGTTAAATTAATATCAAAATCAGCAACCCCATGAAATAGAGCAGTTCATCTCACCTAGCTTTAGTCACCTAACTCAGCTCATAGTATCAATAGGATACTATGATCTATATGAACAACAGATTTTAGTTTCTCTTTCTCTACCCTTACTTCCTAAGTAACAAATGCTTTAATTTATGGGCAGATCACATATATACACACACAAATATATAGATAAATGTTCATATTTACATTTATATGTGTATTTAAAGGATAGGTCAAGATATAGTGCTTCATACTTCTTTGGTTATACTGCTGTGCTTTGGTTTCATTTTTTGAGACTTGATAATGTTCTCCTTCAATCAGTTTTAATTACACCAGCTGTCAATTATCTTTCTATTAACCTGAAGACAAGATCACTCTGCTCTTAACTTTCAGAAATTTACATGAAGAGTAAACAGGAATAACATTTCCACAGTTCCTAGTTCTTGAAGAGCACCTTGATTTTCCAAGTGAATTTAGGGATATGCTACCAGGCTGAGTATCGGGGATTTGGAGCAAGAACTGAAGTATTTGATTAGTAAAACTGACAATTCACAGTGATTTATCTTTAAATCTTATTTGTCTAGCTGTTAAAAAGTAATGTTAGCATTACAAAATGTTATTATAAAAAAGCTCAGTTATAATGTTCAGGGCCAGTAACTGAACAAGTTTGGTTTTGATAACTCAAAGCAAACCAACAGAAGGACTTGTTGGAGCAGATGTTAGCTGTGTTATAATTTTTCTAATGACACAACACCACTTTCTTCCGTGAGAGCACTTCACCCATTTCCCACTGACTTTGCCTACTAATGCTGCCACCACCATGGGGTGATATTTTTTAATTATTATTTTTAATATATTTGTATCAGCAAAGGTTGTCATCATGAACCAGGGACCCACATTTGACCTGGAGCATGGGAGAAGATGCAGCCCCTCCCAGGTAAGTGCACACAGATGGGAACATTAAGGATCTCTGTACAAGTGCTGTATTTGCATCTACTGAAGAGTGAGACACTAAGCCTGGAAGAAATCAGACAACACATCTTCAAAAGCATAATATATAGGAATGTTTTTCAGGGTATGGGAGATTGTGTGTGTGCTTATACACAGACATACAGATAGGTATGCTGAGAACAGAGAAGGTTAAAAGCCAGGGAGAATATATTAGTTACCGGAGTGCTGGAGAAAAACCTGGGAAGTTCATCTGTGCCCAAAGTGTGCAAATGTTACATGACAGTGAAGGTACTCAGGAAAGAGAGATTTATAAATGGATATTATAGTCAAAAAAGTGGCTTCCAGCTTTCCTTTTTTTACTGAATGATGGTTTTCTTGCAAAGAAAGATAAGGATTGCTGTACATGTCTAGTTGTCAGCACTGAGAGCTGTAAAACATACAGCAGGAGCTCTGAACTGCAAGAGCCAAGAAAAATAAATGCCAGTGACCACACTCAGTAAGTATAACCAACATCAGTGCTTGGCAAGAGGATGTAAATAACAAAAATAGTCACTGCTTTAAGTAGAAACATATTAATCTTTAGAAAAAAATAGAAAATCACCAGACTGGACTGAAAAACTTAATTTTTAAATTCATTGCATAAAGCGTCTATCATTAAAAATGCTACCTAGAGAAGAAAATTTGTCTAAATAATGTATATACACAATATAAACATTTTTGAGGAAACAGTGATGACTACCAATCTATTTGAATCTATTTTCAAGTCCTGATCTTTTGGGGACTAATACCTTTAAAGTGATGAATTTCATGCCAAAATGCTTGGTCAGATTTCAACAGGAACCATTCCGTGGCAGTTGACTCTTCAGTAACAAAATTTCATTCTGAAGTAACATTAGAGTGCAGGTATCTTGCTGCAAGATGAATCTTGCTCTGTAATTAATACCTATTATTCATACATTGAGTTCCTCTGGGAAATACGTGTTTGAAATGGGAATTTTAGCAGAACATTGTGGGTTTCACCACAGATCCCCTGTTTGTTTGCAAGTTGTATACATACCCGGAATGTTTTCCAGATAAGGATGAAAGTGCAAATAAATATGCAAAAAGCCAATACTATTTATTTTGGTAATTTTGCTTTGTCTTCAATTAAAGTTACAGGTTATTTTCAGTTTAGTGCTTAGAGGGTAGTGGATCATATCCTACAATTTTGTTTACTGATTCTTTAAAAAGAACTATTTTTTCAATTAAATATACTCTTGTAAAACCTTTATTTTTTCCAAACAACCCTAGCCATAGCAAATATCATTCTTGGGCCTCAGTCTTGTCTTCTCAGGATCATAGCTCTAAGAATCTGTATTTATCTTTACAATTATATCTGATGGTTTTTATATGTTATTGGGAGGGCACATTTGAGTGTTAGCAGGCAGTGATTTTACCTTGCACTCAGTTTTTGATAAATTGTAGTTAAGAATCATGGATGAATTCCTGGTACTTTGCATTCTTTGTAAGAGTGTGATTAAAAGTAAGTTATAAAGTAATGTAATTTTTTTCTGCTTAGCCTGTGTTAAGAGAGTAGTTCTTCCTAGAATCCCAGAAAAGCTGTATAATATGCAATAATGATTGCTTAAGACTGCAAGACCCCTTTCTTTTTCTTCTTGTTAATGAAATAAACAGTTTTATACACACACTCACCACAAGTATTTATGCACTCAAATTTCTAAATATATTCATATAAAAACTTACTCACTCATAAGCACGAAAAAAGCTTTATTGAACTTTAAGCCACAGCCAAGTGACTATATTTTGGTTATGGCTCATTTCACAGCTTATTACAGAGATGGGCTGGAGAGCTGATACAGGGTCCAGTGAGTCAGCAAAAAACTGTTTTGTGGAGACAGGAGAAAACCACACAACTTCTGAGCAATGGTGTCTCAATGGCAACCAGACAGACAGACAGACAGACAGGTTGTCCCAGGCTTCAGATAAGCAAATGGGCAGCAACTGCATTTCAAGCCATTAAAATTCTCAGAAAAGAAAAAAAAAAAGAGCCTTTTATTCACTGAGCTCTGGGTCCGTTTTGTCCTATACTCTCTAAAAGGAAAATGTTTGCAAATCTCATGTATAAATATTTTACAAAAAGTATGATGAACTAGTGCAACAGTTTCCTGAGCACATCCAGTGTTTGTGGCTCCCATTACAGGTATCTGACAATGGATATATATATAAGGAATCAAATGTCATTACAATAACTGGTTATTACTATAAGAGAAGTTAAGTTAAACATTAAGTATTAACTGAGGAATTTTGTGATTTTTTTAACAATGTTAAGCAATTTCTTTATTGAGCTGAGGAAAACAGAACCACTGCTCTGAAGATGTTTAAGGAAACAACATGTTGGATTAGAATTACCTTTTTTATGTATGCAATTTTAAAAATAGTTCTTTTAAGAACCAACAAAAACAAATATCTTAGTGGTGAACTGAGGTATCCCAGAAATCAGGCATTGGATACTACTAATATCCAGCCTCTCCCCCATGCAAAGCACTGAGAGTACAAGGGACAAGTTCAGCACTGCAAAACCCACTTGCACACCTGGAATTTATCATACCAACATCTCTTCATGAATATTGGCCTAAATACTCAAATTTCCATATACTTTAGTAAATCTCATTCCCCCTCATCCCACTGTCCAATCCTCATTTAACTGAACCTCCTCACTGGTGGTAACACTATGAAATAATTTATATCCCTAAAAGAAGATATTTACTTCCTTAATTCTCCCTCTGAGGAATTTTGTCTAGGCGTGTTTGTGTTTTCACTTTATCTCTGCCCAGGCTTTCTATTACTGCAGACTTGGGAATTCTTGACAAACAACTGTGAAGGTTTATTTGCAATTAGCTTTCATAATGTTGCTAATTCTAACAGTGAAGTAAAATTCACCTTCCTGGCCTTCACATGACTTTGAAGAAAAAATCCTGATAAAATTCATATGAATTTTAAAAATGCTTGCTGTAGTCTGTTTTTTCTCAATGTGGTCATTTGGGGTTTCTCCATTTTTTTTTCCTTTTTTTTCTTTATTTTTTTTTCTTTATTCTCTTTTTTCTTTTATTTTCTATTATAATTTCTGAAGAAGAAATGATGGAACTTTGATTACCAAAGAACATACTGAGAAAAAGTGGTCGTGCAAAACTTATTAGGTTCTTCTTGTATCTTCATCACTCTATTGGAGCAAAGAAACAGTTCATTAGGACTACATCTGCAAGAGGGAGTGAGAATCAATAGGAGGAGAGCCACGCTGAGAAATACTGATAATGAGAATTGGATGTCAAACTGCTGTGCATATTTAAGCTCCTAAAAATGGAAATACATATTACTTCTGCACCAAATATGTATTTTTATTTACATACAGGAGCAGAAATAGATACAGGCATAGGCATATGCATAGACATAGACAGATTATATAGAAACAGATGTAAGTAAAGATAAGGAAATGATCCACTTTTCAACTTTGTGTTTTACATCTGTGGTGATCATATTGACCACATTCTTAAGTAAAAACCTCTATACTTTGTGTTTGGTTGTGCCAGACAGTGTTACATAATATTTGTATTCTGTTCTTTGTTTTACTATTTTAATACATTTCTCTGTGGATTCAAGGAAAGCTATTATGCACAGTGTTATTGTGATTAGTCCACTTTTATTTTGCGTATGTATAGCCTCGGTTTCGGCTACAAACTCTAGGATGTGAAACAAAGGTTAATAAATGGCAATGGTGAAGAAAGTCACTATGGAAGTACCTTTGATCCGAACCAGTTTCATACTGTGCACATGAGTTCCCTAGGAGTACTGAAGTCCACAAAGCACAGGTTAGTGGTACCCAATTCAGAGATTGTTGTACTACATTGATTTAATGGTCATTGCTCTATTTCTTGGTTATAGACGCTGTGTTGTATCAAGAGGATATTGTGGAGTTCTTTTACCAGAATTTCTCTGGCCTTTAGGAAACCTTTTCACCATAGTAGGCATACGCAATGCTAGACAAATATAAGAATGTGCTCTAGGAGGTTTGAAAACTCATGCTCCCTTAGTGTAATCCACAAAGCACTACTACCTCCCTGAAATAGAAAGTCAGGTCTTCGCCCTGCAAAACAGAAGTGCTGATATTTCAAACCCTAAGGTCTTTTCCTACCTTTCATCTGACACAACTCCAAAAAATGACAAAGACTGAGCACTTCTTTATAACAGCAATGAATGTTTCTTGATTGGAGACATGAATCAAACACATGGAAAATACTATATAGTTCTTTGTTTTCCTGTTTCCCCAGACACGAGCTTGCTTTGAGTGCTTCTCAAAATGGTACAAGAGGTACAATAACTGATGCAAATATTGCCTCGGTGCTTAAAAGACTGAAAAACCTGTCATCTGTCCAAATAAGCACTGATAGTTTCAGTATCTGTGTGAAGGAAAAAAATCTAGTGCAAAATCAAGCCCATGGACAGAGCAGCCAGCCAACCTCTAACTTGAACATATGTATTTTTTTTTTTCCTTTTTTTTACCTACTGCCTTAATGTCAGTCAATCCCTTTTAAAATGTCTAGGTATATAATATGGCAACAGTAAGCTCAAACAAATACTGTGAAATATAGTGATGTAAACTGTCACCTAAGAATCTCTGAGTGTTGAAATTAACGCAAATATATGAGATTTAAAATGCTCCTATAAAATAAATATTTTATTGATGTTAGTTATTTTTCTATGCCTCTCAGTCACTCTATAGAACTTATTTTCAATCAAATTATGAGGTGCCAGGACCTTCAAATAGCTCTAATTTGATTTATTTTTTCCTAGCTCAACAAAGAATTTGAATTTACTTTCGGTTCCCATGATATCAAGCTAAAAGTACTAACATTTATCCACTATTTGTACCTGATTCTGTGCATCCTAAAGCTGTATCTGTATTAACAAATAGTGCAGGCCAGAAGGAACAGGTCTGTACAGCACAACAATTGGAGCTAAGGGCTCATGGTCATGTCAAATGCACTTCAAAGGTTTTCACTACAGATCACCCCTCAGGGTGGATGCTTGTTAGCAGCTGGAGCTCATTAGGTAGGTCCGTGGGATCAATTTTCCAGCTTGGTTTCATCCAAAGGAGATTCAGTGAGCCTGTTTCAAGACATCTTTGCCATGGGTACTGAAAGCTGTGTATGTATGTGTATGTGAGGCTTTCAAAAGTACACTGCTGATTCAAACTCAGATGGTCGTGTAAATGCATCTATTGAATTTAGCTGAAGCATTTATGCAGCAATGGAAAATACGGGAAACAGACATTTGAGGAGGTAGTTTGTCATACAGTGGGGAGGAGTACCATGTATTTATCAAAAATTGATAAAGCGAAATTTTTATTTGAAGTTTGTTTCTCGCTTATTTTAATCACTCTTAGAAAATCCTCATGTTTTTCATTTGTGTTTCCCATTTTCCTCTGAATCCTGGATGGCCTGATAATCTAATTAAATTTAATCTAATAAATTACTTTAGCCTGCTGTTTTGTAAATCATATTGCTTTGACCTACTGTGCATTCCAGCAGTCCAAGTGAGACTGTTTTAACCGTCTTTTGCTAAAATACTCCTTTTCCTGTCAGTTCTCATAAGCAGAAGGACAAATTAGCTATGGACCTCTTTTCCACAAAGCAGTTTTGCCATTCACCACAAATTTCATTGCACTTTGAGTTCTCCTTGTGAACTGTTTTGTCTACTTCCTGTTTCAGTTGTCAGCTCTTTGCTTTTTTATTTTCTTTGCCTCTCTCTTTATTCATCAGACATGCTTCTCTTCTGGAACACTTTTCTGAAGCTGTGGTTTCCCAGCTGTGGCTGTCTGGGTAAGCATGCCTTTTCCTTACTCAGGCCCTGATTTTCCATATTTCATCTCCTTGTAAGTGCTAAGAGAAAGGCAGTGTTAGACTGGAGCTTACCGAGACGGGATGTGCTTTCCATCATCGACTTTCTGCAGTTGCTTATCCAGTGCCAATGTCTTCAACTTGTGTCAGGGTCCCAGACCTTTCCATCTGTTTCTAAGGTCTGCAGACTCCAAATCACTCTCTCCTTGGGAAGAGAACAGAATTATCATCTTAAAATTCTTGTTTTGAAAATGGGATTTGTTTGAAGTGAGCTGCCAATGGAATATCATCATTCTCCTTTTTATGACTACATGTGATTCTTAATCTACTTAAAGCTTACATCTTTTTACTGTTTTCCACTGTTTAAGATCTTTTAACCTTTTTACATTTTTTCACTCTTTAGGGGGAATAACAAAAGCAGAAATTGTATCTGAACAAACATGAACCTAGTAATTTAGTAAAATTCAGTGTATATTTTTTTCTCTGAAAACCTAAACCCAGAAAGCATCCAGTATCATCCCCTTCCTGATCAGTTTAATTTCTGAAAGAAATTCTCAACACAGGACAACATGTTTTATGAATCATCATCTGTAATTTCCCCTTTTCAAGACTACTTTGAATGTTCCCAATTGTTGATAAACATGAATAAACAACTGTTTATTTATCTATTGTTTTTTGGGCAGCTGGAAGATACATTGTGGTATTCAGGTAACTGAAAAAAAACACGAGGGTATAAACTTCCACCTGAATTTTACTTGAGGTAATATTAAATTCTTTTGTGCTGTTTCATCTATGTGGGCACAGGATAAAATTTTATTACCTTATGACAAAGCAAAGTTCTTTCTTTCTAATGAGCCAAACACTGTCTTAATGACTCTTCATGTTAGAATATGCATATGTTTGGAAAATTTGCATGTAACTTCAAGTTACTAAAGAATGTGATAAATTGGTTAGTGATAGCATGGCCTCTATTTAACCTTAAACGAAGGAACTAAGATTTAATTTGCTTGGATGACTTAAAATTTCTGAACTTGAGTGCATGTCCTTGTTTCTACTTTCTACTCTATGTTATGTAACATGGTTTATAAAATCAGCACACTTTGTAGATGCAGTGAATGTGTTACATGTTTAATTTTTAATATATACAAGATCTGGGTTTTAAATGTCTTGAGTTCATCACTTTCCAGGAGATGTCATGCTTCTGTATCCATGATACAGTTTGTATGAACTTAACTGCAGAGTTAATAGGAATTCTTTTAAAATTCTGTACCAAATGGAGAAACAAATAAGAATAAAGAACTAGTCTTCCACATATGAGTGTACAAAGGTGTAAACATGACAGAACTGGGGAGGAAAAGGCTAATCATTTAGAAGTACATACATGTATCCAAACAGAAACCAGAGAAACAGTCTATGTGCTCCATTATACAGGATAAGATAGGCCATCAAACATATAATGTGATATCTAATATTTGTCCAGTCAAAAAGACCTTTTAAATATGCAGGAGCTGCAAATTATAGGTTATTTACAGTAGAAATGTCAATGCTAAATTCCTTAGCCATGAATAACAAACAATACACACTCTGAATTTCATTGGGCAGTCTGTCATAGAAAAATTGTTCATATGTTTTTTCTTTCCACATCAGTAGCAGCTAACTTTAGCTCCATAAACTTAAAAATGTCACTGCTATATGTGTTATTCTAAACTTATCTTTGGGTTGGAATGAACTATTATGGTTCAGATTATGCTATATATATATATATATTTATATATATAGCATTATTTTTTTTTCTTGAAGTGAAGCATGTAGTTTGAAGACCTGCACTTCTTCAAGCAAACTATAAAATGACCATGTACAGGACTATGCAAGATGACTATGCAAGATGCAACCCTCAGGATGACTGACAAAGAAACCTTCACTAGGAAGCCCTTATAATGTAGAGGTCAGAGTAGTCACCTACTAGTCTGTGTTGAGATCTGGGAATCCTTTTATGAGGGTAGGCTCAGATCATTAAATCTATGCTCTTCTTATTTTTCCCTCCCATTATAAATACATGGCTCAATTGGGAATCCAGTCTGGAATTCAATATTTGGTTTAGTATGAGGCTATGCCTGGCAACTTGAAGCTCCATGCCTGTAGTAACCATAATCATTTGCTGCTCTGTTGTACTTGTTCTGCCTGACATTCATTCACTTTTGTACTCCACACTGAGCACTTGGATATCACTTGGATCCAATTCACTGTCTCTGAAGCAAAGTACATCTGGAAGCTTCCCGTGTCTGCAAAAAGGTCACTCATGGAAAAAAAAAAAACAACTTTATATCAAACTCAGACAACATGAAGCTCCTCCGAGGCTAATGTTCTTTTCTGGAAATACTACTGCATATGTGCATAGCTGCTCAGGGATTTCAGCACCAGGGTGGTTTCTTACAGATCCCAAGTAATATTGCATTTTATTTTGAGCAAGGTTGTTCTTTTATGAAGCAAGCAGCAGATTTGAGGACAAATCATGCATGTGTCATATTGCACTGATGAACTTGAAATGAGATTTTGGATATATCAATACTTATTCTTCTTTAAGAGGAATAGGCTAAAGTCTTCATATACTTAATGCAAGACTATAGTGAATGCAGAGAGACTCCTGGGGATTTGCAGTGAAAGTACAGGAGACAACAGACACAAACTGCCCAAAGGGAAATCTCAGACAGACAGAAGAAAAAGTTTATCACTGTGACAGGGATAAAACTGTGGAACAGCTTTCCCAGGAAGGCTGGGGAATCTTCAGTCCTGGGGGACTTCAAGATTTGACTGAAGAAGTTCCTGGTCAGCAGACCTACCTTAGGAGGGATGTTGGACCAAACGGCCTGGAAAGGTCCCTTTAAAACTGTTTTATTACAGTCTGAGTCTATGAAACCTGTAGCTGGTTTTGAGAAATATTGTTTTACTTCTACAATTGCTTCAATGAAACCTGTGGTGTATCTGAGAAATAAAATTTTACCTGTTAAATATGGTAGGAGAAAATATGTAGCCCTACTCATTTTTCAATAGTAGTGTTTCTTTCCTTCTTTGAAAAGAATCACCCACCATGCTCCATTTTTATAAAGGCAGGTGCAGGGTCCATCCTCAGCAGCCTCATTCCTGAACTGTGCATAGGTTAGTGTCTCAGCAAAACAGATACTGCATTTTCTAACTTTTATTTATAAGTCCACAACCACTTTAATAGAAAAAAAGTGGCAGAATCTTATTGTACAGTATTCCTCAGCACAGATATTATCTAGACACATGCTTTATGAAAAGGTTTTCAAGTACAAACCCTATTCACTGTGAATAATCATGCATCAAGGTTTTAACTGCAAAGTGGTTGTAAAATATTTTTCCTTTCTACTCCATGCTAACATGCTTTTGATGCTGACATAGACTACTTATTAAAAATTCCATATGAGACAGTCTTTCATCTACTGTGAGAACAGTACAGAAGAATAATACAAAAGTTAAAGACAGCCAGGAGGATTGGTTTTTTTTGCATTTTGGGATGTTATGATGTAGTGAGCGTTGTGGCTCCTGATGGCCACACTGTATCAGAAGCAAAATGTACTTTTAATCTTCTTGGACAAGTACTGTGCAGCAGCTGGTAAGGGTGCTTTTTCCCAGCCATCACTTCCTTACTTTAGGCTAGAATTTGGAAAAGCATAGAGCTACTGTGCAATATTCATCAGAACTTTCTCGAGATATACACCATTTCACTTTGTTTTACTTTGTTTTGGTCAAACTAGCTAACAATTATTTGATTGAAACTAGCTAACAATTAACAATTATTAAAATTATTAGGGAGGCCTTTGCCCAAACTAAAGTGCAAACAAGACCAAAAACAATACCATTGATTTTTATTCAACAGTAACTGTGAGGCAGAAAGAGACAGAAAGAAATAGAAACAGAAGGAATAAGAGTAGAAAGGTCATCACACATGGGATTCCCACAACAAGGCTTGATATTGCAATTTTTATGTCTGTTGATCAATGTGATGGTTGTTGTCTTGATCCATCGGGGTGCAGAAAAACCACAAAACAGCAAAATTTAATGGATTATAAATGCTCAGGTTCATGTGGGAGCACCCAGGTGCCTCCTCTGGAGGAAGGGACTTACACATTAAATGATGTAATGCTGTGGCTCACAGGACAC
Source organism: Sinosuthora webbiana (assembly GCA_013397395.1). Classification (NCBI taxonomy): domain Eukaryota; kingdom Metazoa; phylum Chordata; class Aves; order Passeriformes; family Sylviidae; genus Sinosuthora; species Sinosuthora webbiana. The sequence goes on along the minus strand of VXBN01008891.1, from coordinate 3,075,174 downwards.
TTCAGGAATCTCTGATAGTCCATGACATATCCCAAGATGCTGCAGCTACCTCTCATGTCAGAGTACTTGAGTCAGTTGTGGCCCATCAGGAGGGGTGAATACCTTCAGACCATGTATGAATGTCCCTGGTTGATGGTTGGAGTCATTAACCACCCCAGTATCTCACACAGCATTACTGAACACCTGTTCAGCCTCACTACCTGCTAAGCCAGTGGATACAAAGCCTCAGCAACCTTACCTCTAATGAGCTACCAGATTTGGCAGCTCCAAAATTGATAATGTCTTTCATTTCAGCACATCCTGACAATATGGCTGTGGATGCTCATGTCCTTCATACTCTGAGAAATTGGAAATATGCTGGAAGTATTGTTAATGATATTTAAGTACCTGAGAAGAGCTGTTAGTGTCTGCCATGGAGTAACTACCTCATTCGCTATTTTGTGGCCCTTCAACCTCACTCGCTATTTTGTGGCCCTTCAGCTAATTGCAGTAGTAATAGACTTCTGGTGGCATTCAGAAGAGAGGAAAAAGGGGTGGGTACAGGGAAGTAAGAGAAGAGATTAACAGTTAGCAAACTTTATGCTAGGCATGAAGAAGATGGGCAGGAAATAAATTAGGGGATAATACTGCATGACATCACATCACATTGCTTTTTAATGATTACTGACAAATCCCTGATTAGCATTGTCAGCTTTTATAGCAGCCAGGAGTGTCAATTCCCAAATCCTGTTGGATTTCCAGTGATAGATATACTGTTATTGTCACTTAGTAAGTGATGTAAAATTCTGGAGACTTTTTGATTCTATTTTTTAATGTTAATATAGCCACTGGATAAGATGCAGTGTCAGTGCTAGTTTATTATAAACTCTGTTGGTAAAACATTAACAGAAAACCTGTGATAGGAAAGCTGAAAAAACTCAAGGGTTGTATAAGCACTTAAGGAGAGGAGTATCAGAATAACTCTACAGAAGAAACTGTTGGTGATGGCTGAGTTTTAAAACCCAGGATTAACAGGAAAAGGTTTCAGCTTGAGAATGTAGCAGTTTAAAACAGGATCAGCTGCTGGAACTTGTGCCCCAGGTTCTCATGTGGTTTAACACACAGCAAGAGTTAGAGAAGCCAAGTTTCCTCTGTTGACTCTTGAGGTGTCTGGGAACTAAGTCTAGAAGAACTTTACTTTGTTCCCTGTATGTGCTCAAACACAAATATTTCTGAATTTGAAGGAATACAAGTTCAGAAACAATGTCTAATAATCCCTAGATCCCTTAATTTCTGGAGCAGTGTTTCACACATAAACAGACACCAAAGAATGGAATCTATGCACCCATCATTTGAGAGTTCTGGGCATATGTGAAGAATCCACAATGCCTAAAAATATATTTTCTGACATTCACAGTCTTTTTATTTGAATATCAGAATATTGATGTGACTACCTGTTTATATTGCAGTTTGAAACACCATCATATCCTGAATAAGATTCATATCAACAAGAAATGGAAAATTAAAACCAAAGGAATCATTTGATTTACAGCTTTCTTTTTATTTATATGCTGGGGTTTTGGTTTTTGGTGGTTCTTTTAGTGCATTGGAGTCTGAACAATGCAATAAAGTCAGCTGAATGAACTGCTCTACTGTTAATGTTAAAGTAAGTATATTAACAGATTAATGTTAAAGTAATCTATCTTGTGCTATGATTCCATCTAAATCTGTGGGTTTTGCTAGGTACCAGGGAGCTAGAAAGGTTCATGATACAGCACTTCAATATATTTGATTACACATTTGATTAATTTTTCTTTGGAACTGAGTATGTGAATGTGTTTATATGCTTTCTGTAATCATGGCCTGAAAGACCACTCCTGGAAAGGAAATTTAGAGAAGGAGGCAAACACATCAAAAGAAAGAGTTTTATTCAGTGCTCATCAAAGTCAAGGGAGCTTTAGGTAAATTCCAAAGATTCCTGTTTCTACTGTTCTATTTGATTCAAACTATTTATGTGTCTTTCTTCTTTTTCTTTTTTTTTTTTTTTTTCCCCAGTGGAGCCAGTGCCATCACGCCCATGAATCAGAGTAAAAATTCTCTGTCTGTGTTTGTCATTCATGAAAGACTCTTCTAACATCTGAAAGGTTTTGATATTCACACAGTATAGCTCCCACTGTCAGAGGCAGGGCAGTGAATGTACTTCTGTGACATAAAGAGTTGTTGCACCAGTGTGTCAATTAGTGAAAAACTGCAGGAAATATCCTAATCCTTGCTGAAAGCAGTTTTGTTACTTAAAGCACTAGCACTTTCAGGTGGGTGATATGGTGCTTTTTTCATCTGAGGTCTCTCTGAGCCCTGCCTGTCTTTTACATGTGTCCTCTGTGCCAGCACTCTGTGAATAACATATCTGCAATAGAAATGCAAAAAGCGTACTTAACTATTGAGAATTCAGCCTTCCCAAGTATCCCCCAGCTACTCTATGTGTCAGAGCAAAATTTTTGGCGTTGGACTTTCCCTATGCTGAAATATTTTACAATACTTACACAATCAAATTCCACTGCTAAAAATGCCAGGACAACTGCTAGAAATTTTGTTCATCTGAGTAAGCCCAGGATTTTTTGATGTGCCAATAAAATGATTGTCAGCAAACATAATGGGCTGTGCTTAATTTTTTGATTTATATTGATGTAATATTTACATATATATATAATGTATCTACAATATGACACTCTTAAGTACTGCTGTTTACTCAGAACTGCTGCTTCTGGAAGTAATATAAATTTCTTGTTCAATTTTTATAGCTCTCTTTTATCACAAGTAAGGCTTTATGTAAATTTAGGGATTTAATCCTAATATTATGGCCACATCTATATGCAATAGTTCCACTGATTCTCCAGCACCTGAAAACCTATATGATGTTTTAAAAAATAAGTAAACGTAAAGCCAGCATATAAAGAGCTCAAATGAAAATATTTTCCCTGATAACTTATTCCATTAGGGATCCAACTATCTGTGCCCATTTCCATCTCTGACTTTACTTCAACCAGCCAGAAGCCTTTCCCTGAGCACTCATCCTGGCACTCGTTGTAAGTTCCTTTTCCTAGTGTGATTGGTCAGTCATAAAAGTTCGACTGTTCCAGCTATCAGTTATCACAGCTCCACTGTGCATGGTTTCCTCCCAGGCACAAGGAAAACTCAAACTAGCATGAAAAGAAACTTGAGGCACACATGCTAATAGTCATTACAGCTGGTGACTGAACTTGGACTTCATGATAGAAAAAACAGAGCAACCACCAATGTTTTTCATGTGAAATGAAACTTACAATGAATTTTCAAATGAGAACAGTCTACAGACATCTCCAATATCCCGGCATTATCAGAAAGAAGACTGCACAATTTAAACTATTTGTCTTATGTCCTCTACCTCCACCTGGTATTTTGAGGGGAACTACTCTAAGGAGTAGTAACAAAGGTCCCAGAGAAATTACAGTTCAAACTACTGCCTGTAGAGCACAATGTTTCTCAAGTTGATTCATATGTCCTTCCTTAAAAGTCAAGACACATAACATATATACTCATAAATATCAATGCATTAAATCCTATTAATAGTTTTTAACAACATTCATCATCCCATTGGAGCATATCATTGTGTTGCCACTTCCTGTCCTTCAGAACTGTTTTGGACAGTCTTGAGAAGAGACAAAAGGGTGGGGACAAACAGGAACTTGTGTTCAGGCTGGAGCATAAATATATAAAGTATTCCTTGAGAAGAGGTGGTGACCTTAGAGGAAAATATTTTCCCTACAGTTGTGTAAGACCAACATAAGTTTGCAAGTAGGCTTTGCTGACATCAGCAGGAATAGCAAATTGGCACTACAATAAAATTTAAGTTGGGTAACCCAGAAACCTTTAGAAAACATATTTGAAAATTCATAAAGCAAAGAGCTCCCTGTATTATTGTGACTCCCATCTGAGGAAAATAAACCTATTTAAATCGGAGTCCTTGCAGTGAGCTTAGAGAAATACATAATTTGGGGGAACAAAATCCAAACTGTTAATTTCAGCAACCAATATTAAGTGCTTCAATATGCCAGTGGAATTTAACCATCCTTGCTGAGTGAACGTGTAAGAGCTTCTGCCAGCAAGTAGTGCCAGACAGTGCTCAGCTGACTTTGTTCCACTTGTAGATGTTTCATATGAGTAACTCAGGAAGCCACAGAGTCCAGAGTTTTCTGGAGTCTTAGTCATTCAAAAAGTCTCAGAAACTTCCTCTTCTCATAAATAGGCACTATGTAAACAATGAAATGACATGAGAGAAGCAAAGGAATTTTTTTCAAACTGTCTACACTGAAATAATTTAGAAGTGTGAGGAGAAGGAACAGAATCATTCCACCCCCACTGCAGATCTTGCATATAGAAAGACCCTCCTGATCACCCAAGCACTCCTCTTGTCTAAAGTGAGAAGACTATTCAGCTGAGTAACAATTACAGATGCTTTAGGAGGTACTGAGATGGGGGTCCTTATTCTTCCGTTGCCTCAGCTGCTCTGACTGGTAATCAGTACAAAAAAACAGCTAAATGGATATGGCTTACACTCAGCTCTGGCAAGAAAAAAAAGATATTACTTTGGTGCCCATTAGTTATTTATTACCTGCTACCTGCACCTCTGAACCATTCCTGCTGCAGGAGTCACCATGCATTTATAGCAATTCATCAAACACATATGCTTTCAAATTCCCTGTAAAGCCATAAACAGGGATGCCATCTGCCAGCTAAGTTAGAGAAGACTTGATTTATCAGAACAGGTTTTTCTATTTAAAAGTCCTAATGTACAAACTCTGGGTAAGATAAGCAAAGGTACTTTGATATATTAAACAAAAGAAGAGAACAAACACCCAGAAATTTGTTTGATGTCCAACCATGTGGCTAGTGCATTAAAGACAGATGGAAACAGATTCAAACACCTACTTTATAATTGCAATTCTGTTATTTCCAATTCTCAATAGAGCCTCTCCAGTTTAACTTGCTTTGCTGTTTGCAGTCATATACTTGCATCCTTAACAGCCAAGCACCTTTCACAACTCTCCATGCAGAACCAGGTCACAACCTTTTTCCTTTCTATCATTTGTTTTCTGCAGGCTTTTATCCTTCAGAAAGTTATGAATACCTACTTTACCCACTGCAATCACTGGGGCTTTTATAGGAGTAAAAATTCTTGCATTCTAGAAGCGAAAAATGCCACATGAGTTTCCATACAGGTGTAGGATTTTTTCATTCTTGCTTGCTCTTACTTCCTTGCAAAGTGTATTTTTATTTCAAGGTCATGGATTGGTGCTATTAAAGGTTTCTCATGCTTGAAAAGTTCAAATTGTCTAGAAATACAGATTCAGGTCAGAGGTCTGACCTGAGACCAGCTGATATAAATCAAAATATGTCTACTGAACTTTGAATTAGGGGATACAAGGTGCACTTGTACTTCAGTTGTCACCACAGAAACCCCTTCTGTGTGGCTCAGGTGGGAGAAGTTCCTATACTTGTTTTCCTAAGTACTAAATTCTTTCTCTTTTGTTAAGAATTACAGCCTGATTTTTGTTGCCCTGATTCTTTAGCCTTCTGATGACTTTTTACATATTTCTAGTGGAGTTTCTCACGAATGTAACATAAACAAGTAGATTGTTTTCATACCAGTCTGTGATGGACTGGTGAACTGACCACTAGGGTCAGAAAGGTGTTCCTCTCATCTACCAATCCTTGATCAAATCCCAAATTCTATTTAAATCCTAAAATGATAATAAACTCTCTCTTTCTCTGCTCACCTCTGAACCTGAGTGGTGTGGTTCTTTCGTGTCCCTACTGGTGACAAATTTTAACTAGATGATTGAATTCCAGCAGGAGGAACTTTTATTTTGCTCTTTGTAGATTCCCTTCTGGGGGCAAGTAAATGAAAGAAACATAATCCACAGTGCAGCCTTTTTTAAATCTGATGAGTCTCTTCTGTTTGTTAGGTGTCTGTGTGTATGAAACAGAAACATCCAGACTGCATATAGTCCATGCTGGCTAATTGATCCTGTTGGGAAGCAAACACTTATCCTGGCAGAGCCCCAGTTTGAGAGAGCTGATAGTTCATTCAATGCCAGATCAGGTAAGAGTGCGCAGTAAACTGTTCTGTGGGAAACACTAAAAGTAAAAAGGATTTTTAGGAGTTCTACCTTTCAGAATAATTATAGGCAAAATAACAAACTTGTGACATACCTGCACAGAGGAGAAATCCGGAAACATAAACACAGAAGGAAAAAAGGACTTTATTCACTATACTAAGTTGTCAGCAAACCACTTTTATTCTCCTTATTGTCTTTCCCTCACTTTCTGAGGCATACTGACAGTGGAAGAGTCCTGTGGACCCTCCTGAAAACATGTCTTATCCATAATAGTCCATTGCAATTGTTAGTTTCCATGTATTTCAGCATTGCAAAACTCAGAAGAAAGAATGTAGTAGAGCAATGAGGTTAAATGATTGCATTCTTTATTAAAATAATTAAGTAACTAAAGAAGAATTGTCAACAATTACATAAAAAGATAAGGAATTCAGGCTTCAAAATAAAAAGGAAAAAATCAGAAACAAGTTTTCATTCAAAGCTTTGCCGAATATGTATGATCTAAAACAAACCTCATCGATCTGAGGGAAGAAGATTCCTTGAAGATCTTTCTGAGTCACAGAATTGGGGAGGATGCTCAAAAAAGTATCAAATTCTTTTTGCCTGTTCTCCTACTCTTCGTCTTGCATCCACCCTTGGAGGTTTGTCAGTAACTGAATGCTGAAGTAGGTGGGTCTATAATATAACTCCATAAGTTTTTCTCATGTTCTCCCAATGTCCTGCTTATGTTGGGCACAATACTAGAGTTACCAGGAGGTGCACCTGGTAGGGTGTGGAGTAATACGAAATCATTCCCTCAACTAGAATCAGTAGGTTGGGGCCTTTTAAAAAATTTAATTATCAACTCAAAATGCGTAGCTTTCATTAACAACTGCCATCATTATAGTGACACAAAACATTCACACTTCAGTAGTGTCTTATCTAATTTTAATCAAAGTTTGCTTAATCAGTAAACTTCTCACATACTAATTTTTAAGACAAACAACTAAATTCCAGCTGCCTTCTAGATAATTAGTTCACTTTGGTGTACAGACCCAAGTACCAGGATCTGTGGTTTCAATGTATGGCATTCAAAGTCTGCTTAATGCCCAGGTCTGCTAATGACTGTGCCTGAGGTAGGAGTCTCCAAACGGATCTGTTACTAAGACTCCTCTGCATGTGATCAAATTGGGTCCCCAGCAGGCCAAGCATCATAGATCCAGTCAATGACTTTTTAGCATTTCCTAAAATATATCTACAGTATTAAAGAAGCCGCAACACCTAAGATGTGTTCATATCCTTTCAAAACACTGCTTGTCTTCCCCTATAGGACTTTACCCATGCCATGACAACATGCAGGAGTTATTTAATATCAGATACCATATAATCCATAAGGAAATTAAATGGATCTTCAAATACAATCAATAAATAATGTGTACAGGTGAGGCAGTAAATTTAGATGAGATTTTTTCATGTGGCTTGGATAAGGAGCAATCTCTTAAATTTCAGGTAAAGAAGTCTTTTAAGGAAAATACAAAAGAGAATTAATATGAAAGTTCTGAACTACTTTTCCAAAGAATGTGTTATTCATCACTTGTAAGGTTATATTCCATGAATTCTTTAAGCCATTTGAATCAATCTGAATGTAAAGATTCTTTTATTGTCTGCAAACAAGGCTTCTAAAATAATTTAAAATTAAAGTTACTGAGATAGAAGCAAAATGTTCGAGCTTTACGTTGTATTAAACATGGTTTTACAACAATAAAATATGCCTCAGGCCTGTCACATTAGATATACAGCTTTTTATCTAAAATGACAGATTTAGAAAACTAGACTTAACCATTCTAGTGAACTCATTTTGTACTATTATCTGTAGTTCAATGCAGTATTTTATAGCTACTGGAACACATAATAAGAAATGGCAAGATAAACATTTCTTTCTATCATTGTATATTCCCCAAAATTGTAATGGTCTAGTCCTGTTTATCAAGTAGAGAGACTATGCAGATGAAAAAGAAAGAGCTGGCTATGAACATAAAAGCATTTAGGATTAAACATGAAAGTATAAAACACTGTCCCAAAATATCTTTGACTGAATCCCAAATTCTCAATGTAGGCCTAAAAGTTCCCTTCAAAATACATTTTCATTTTTTAGTAAAAGCCAATTTTATTTTAAAATTGTCACAGACATACAATGAAATATCCTGAAATAAAATACATAGTGCTGTACTTCTGCCAAATTACACTGTGTTCTATTCTGTGTTGAATATTGATACAAAATTACTCTAACAAAGCCAGATTTCTGGGGTTTTCTTCCAAATCGAACCCATCAAGCACAATAAGTGCCCAAGGGTTTTTTTATGAAAGCTGCTACTAACAGACTGCAGAGAACCCAACATGTAGCCATCAAATATGGCATGTTCAGCAGCTCCACAAATTTGATTCATTCCTAAGAATTTTTTCAGTTGTGGAACTGCTCTAGTTTTTCAAAGCTTGCTGTTGGAGAAAGATATCTATACTTTATATAGACCCATATGAGCAAGGTTTACAGTCCAGATATTTCCACATGGTCTTCTCCTTGAACTTGGGGAAGCTGGATCTGTCCTCATTATCTGGAGAATTTTTAAATGTGTTTTCAATAGAGCAGTGGCTTTAGAGCTTCCCACCACCTTGATCAGAGCATTATACCCTGCCCCTAAACTCTTCTTACACCAGTTTGCACCCTTCTGTCATGATGAATGAACCAGAACACTCCTGTTGGTTCACCTGTTTCTTCTGCATCCAGAACTCCTCTCTTTATAAAAGATTAGGGTTTTCCTTCATAGAAAATCCTTCCTACATGAAATCCTACCTATCTATAAACTCTAAATGTTATTAGGAACCATTGTTGCAAGAAAACAGATAAGGGTGTGGTTAGTGCTTGGAGGCCTTACAGTCTCACAAGATCTTGAAGTCTTTCATGTTTACCACAAAACTTCTCTGTAACAGCCCATGATTTAGAAATGAAACAGAGGCCAAAAGAGATAGACAAGCACATCTGATTCTCAGGGCAGGGCAGGAAGGAAAAAAAGAAAAGACTAGAGGTAATGCTGAGGGAGATTTTGACTGCCATTGGGCTGGGATTGAGATGGAGCTTTGCGTTGGGGAATTAGATTGTCCTGGGGGTGGTGGTGCCTGGAGTGAGCTAGAGCTTAGTACATTGAAGAATGCAAAAAGGATGGCTCATGTACTTCAGAGAAGAAATATATTTTACATACCTGCATGTTAGGCAGAGGCTGTTCCCTGTAGGTATCCTTTGAGCAGCAGGGCACACAAAAGAGGTGAGAAAGCATACCAGTGTCACACTTATGGTCGCCAGGCAACTGCTGCTCATCAGAGAGCACAGGGAACAGGAGTTGCCCTCCTCACACTCCCAGTGAGGATTCAGCTCCATAGTTCATTGGTACAAACCAATCCTTAGAAGTGCAGTATATGGGAGATAGAAATGTTTCCTTGTATTCTCAATACCTTTCTGGCTTGTGCCTCCTCATGTTTGAAATACAGCATAATTTTTGTATAAAAAGAAGATATATATGTTATAAAGGGCATATTGAACCCTTTATATTTTGTACACATTTATTTATAGAAAATAAAGGTTGTTAAACAACTGAATAAAAATTATTGCCCCGGTTCTTTTTTAACACTGCAAATCAGGAGCAAGACCACTGACTCAATAAAGTCACAATAGCCTAAGGAGGAACATTCCTCCCAATATTTCATTGCTTTTTTATGAAATCAGAATGTCCTGTGCTTTAATTTAAAGGATAGCCTATTTTTACTGTAGGCAGTACAATAGAAAGTGTAGTGCTATCCTTTGAGGTGCTGTGAGACATGAAATCATAAGTTATCCATATGGATGTTCATCATTCATCAAACAATAATAGCTTCTCTTTGATGCCTGAAAGAAATATACAGAATACCACCTTTTAAAATTTTGAGTATTTCCATTTTTCAGTGATCCTTCACAATCTGTGAAGAGTCTATTGCATATGAGAACTGCTATGTGAGCTCTAAAAAATTATCTGTTGGAAGGATTTACAATAATTCATTAATGGTTAGAAAACAGTGGATCTAAACTAACAGTGAGCATGCTTCCTTTTTAAAAAGGGGCATACTACCAGATGTCAAAGCTGGAGAAATATAGGGTTTATTGTATAGCAGCCTATCCTTTGATTAAAATGGGATTTGATTAATAGTGAGGAAATTCACAAGTTGGCTTAACAGGAAACCTGACTTCTATGACTTCTTAAGTCCTTTGCTGTACTGCCATCAGGAGTCTGTGACATTGATTTAGCAATGCTATCAAAGCACTGACCCATCCTCAACAGATCCTACTGTTCTCATTTTCTCCAGGCTATTTTAAGCAGCAGCTGACATTGTTCCTCCTGCCTTTCATCTGTTTATCAGTCACGTTCAGGCATCAGTCAGAATTTCCCACATCAGCTTTCTACTTGGCTCTCACCTCTGCTTTCTCTTCATGCTGTCCTGTCAGGATTTGTCAATTTCTGCTTTCCAACGCTGGACTGTAGCTGGCATTAATGCAGCTTCAGCACAGAAACAATATACCTCAAAACTGTAGGAAGAACTGGATGTTTGAAAATTGAAGAATGATCCTTACTATTGTTGAGAGAAAGTGATTTTTTTAGCTATTGAATTTGAAAGTGCAGTGTATCATTTGTCTATTAACCCAGTACCAGTTTGAGAAGGGCATAAAGGAGGACTGAGAAGCAGAACTGCAGGTCAATTGTGATATAATTAATTACAATTATGCAACTTAGATTTCAGGCTAGTGATCATTCAATTACAATTGCAGGAGATGGAGCACAAATTGACTTTGTCACAAACAGTTCAGCAGAAAGGTCATTGTGTCTTTTTGTCTCTTATGAAAAGAAATTGCTGAGAAACCATCTATGCAGAAAATTTGGCATTACTAAGTTTGAAGATTTTTTAAAAATTATAAAATATCAATAATTTCAAGTTTTTAAAGAGAAAACCACAGGATGTAGAGCTTGTGTTATGCATAATCAAGGGGCAACTAGAGTTTCTAGTCCTTCCATCAGCTTCTTTGGAAAACTTATAGCAATAGACTTAAATATCATAAAGGAGCCTCTGAGAAATATTCTATTCAGTTTGACATTGACTATTCACCAAGGAATGGCTTAGTATTCCAGCTTCACATGCTGGCAAATACCCAGTATCAAGAGAGATAAATTCTTCTGACTTTGGAAGAACTTCTTAAGAGATTGAAATGTACTCCTAAGGTAGCCTAAGCATTATTCATTGAACTGCTATTCAGTGATACAAGACTTGGACTTTTGAATTTCCCCCTGAATTGCATGCTGTGCTGTTTTTCAGCAATTAGAGAACCTATGGAGGTCACCCATTATTCCTTTGGAGCATATATGGCATAAAACTGTTTCTACCAATGAAATTCATGCAATTATGCTTAAATGAAAGATGAATTGGTAAGTTATACAATTCATTTTAAATTTGTAAAATATCTTCTTTTCCACGAGATAGATGACTGTAAACACATCAATTATTGTGCCAGTTTTTGTAGAAACATTGAGTTGCTCAGCAATAAACAGCTGTTGAACAGAAATATTAAAATATTTAATTAAGAAATGATTATTACACTTAAATTTTCTGTATCTGTAGATGAAATATTTTTTTAAATGATGAATTTATATGAGACAAATTTTCAGCAGTAGGAATTTTAAACCAATGGAAAGGAAAAACACAAATTCCCACAAGGAGGAGATAGATACTTGCTGATGATCAGCCACTGAATGTCATTATGCTGCCAATGGAAATATACAGTTCAGTCCTTGGACAAGGAAATGTGAGCTCTGCGCTTTGAATATAGATCTCCTGTTCACATTAGCTGGTCTTTGTTTAGCTGGATAATTTGTGTTGTTTTCTCATGACCAATATGCTTATTTCCAGATAATAGGTATCAGGTTCATGGGAGTTTGAAAAGCTTTAAATATTCTCAGGTCTAGAAAGATAAATACCAAAAGACTCACGGATATTGAAGAAATTAAGCAAATGGCAGTCACGTAGACAAAAACACGTCAGCAGCACAATTTGAGTTTTGGGCTACAGACCCTGTCTATTACCAATATGCTTCCTCAAGGCAAAAAACAGCTCACTTCAAGGATTAAAATTTTAAATAAATAAATTAGTTTAAATTAAATTTAAACCCCTTTTATACTTATCAGAAAAAGAGCTGTGGTTCCCAGGCTCAGCTTGCATTTGAGTTTCTGTGACATTCAGCAGCTTGCACAGGAAGTTTTCATCCTTTTCATCCTTTTCACATGGCCATGTAAAGCTGACCACCCACCGCGGAAGCAAGCATTGGACCCCAACAATCATTTATAGGTCATTCATTTACTTCAGTTTGGTGCCACACACTGCAGGAAGACACACAGTAGTTTGTGGGGCTGGACAACCATGAGATCTACTTTTCTATAATCAACAATCTGATCTTGAAAATAAAGTAGGGGTAAAAATCACATCTGTTTAAGAACAAAGTTCTGTCACGCTATTCAAAGTTTCTCAGGTGCAAATAGTCCTCATCTTCTAGCAAACAACCTGAAGAGCAAACATTTTTCAACAAGATTGCTTTTAAAATTGGGGGAAAGAACAAGAGAGGCAAATGACAGAAAGAAAATAGAGGTTTGATTTTCTTTGCTTTAAACAACTCAATCAATACTAGAAGGAACTAGAACATTGCAGGAGTAGCAGAAAAAATGTGGGACCTGACAAAAACTGAGAGAACCTAATTCCTCTCACAAGGTTTGCATGCATCTTTTTTATGTCTTTTAAAGAAGTGTATACAAGTCCCACATGGGATCAGCCCTGTACTGAGCAAGGAGCATGCTGAGAAAAGCACACAGAAAGAAGGAAATCCTATCCCAAATCCAGTTCAAATGAACTTGAAACAAAAAGCTTTTTGTGCTCTGTATGGCTTTTCTGTCTTTGACCTCACATTATTTGTCAAAGAGAAAAATAACTTAAGGATCAAACTCTGAAACTGGAAATATTTTCTATTGTGAAACTAATGTGGTTTGGTCTTCTATAAACAAGCCCTTTTTATAGTTATTCCTAGCTGCTGCAGTATATTTTTTTTTCTTTTTTTTTTTTTTTCTTTTCAAAGAAGCAACGCTTTTATAGTTACCAGGTAGCAGTACAATCTATGCCATACCAACATAGCAACACTAGTTTGGCCAATATAATTGAGACACTTTCTAAGATTGTGTCTATTTTTAAAATTAGGGCTTCTGTGCAATTTTGATACAATACTTTTTTGATACAATACTTAAACACATTTTTACTAAAATGTCAATAGTTTTTTTAATCTTGCAGTTTATCTTGTACATAAAATGTACCATTCTACACACACTGTTCTAACAGTTCTTTTCAAGCACACTTAAAAAACAGAAAAAAATCAGTGTTTTAAACTAGTACTCTGAAAGGCATATGAAAGACCACAAAATAAGTGCTGAGGGGTAAAAACAACAAAATAAACTTTAATAAAAATCTAAAAAGCCAAAACCCCCCACTGCTGATTGAAATAACAGAAGTCATTATGCTAATTTTGACTACAAGAAAGTGGTATCAAGGGTAAATGCGGAAGACTGGAGCTTAAAACACTCTGAACCTATCCATCAAGCAGCACGGTTGGAATGAAGTGATTCTTAGGGTCCCTTGCAGCCCAAAACATTGCATGATTCTATGATTCTATCAAATGGGAAATCACAGTCACAGAGAAAAAATTAGTTGTCCAGACAAGTAATTGAACCAGCACAAGATGCTGTTATTTCTCACTCTTTTTGCATCTGTGCCAAAACTCATACACAAGGACACATTGCACCAAGACCCTCATGCTAGGTTATGGTGCCATATTACCACCACACTGGGAGAGCTGTGGAACCAGTTACCACCCAAGAGTACTGGAAAATCAACCAGCCATTCAGGGTGCCATCACTGAGCCAGTTCAGAGTGTACAGCTCAAGTATGGGCTGTTGTGGGTACTTGATGTGGAACCTGATGTGTTAAACCAATGTCAGCACTTCTCTGGTCTTTGATGGTTTTAGTTTCTCCTTGGGATTATAGGCACTGAATCTAGATAGACCTGTGGCTGCTCTGGGATGCAGTGTGGAGCATGAGGGGTGTGCAGGCCATGACTGACTGTCCTTCAAAGGCTGTGCTGTCTTGACACACCTGCTTCTATGAATGTGGGAATGTTTAAATAAAAAATTCAAACCAGAAATGCTTTATTTTGCCCTTTCCCTGATGGCTAAAGAAAGCTAAACTGATTATAGTGCCAGGATGCTTATACTGAGCAATTTCTATAGCAACAGGATGACACAGGCTGGCTCATCAGTTGCATTGTTATTCCATGAAAGCATATATTGGAATAATTAGCAAGTCTGAGGAAAGAATGGTTGATCTTAGTAACATCCTATGTTTACTGAGAAAATAGTGCTTTTGGTTAGAGTGCTTTTATTTCTTCCCTTCATCTACAGTTAAAAAAAACCCTAAATAGTAATTAAATTGTGGAGTGCCACATTCGTAGGTCTCCCCATTTTCTCCACACTTGTTCTTGTTTGTTTAACTGTTAGATGGATGCATTTATACCTATTTACACAAGCTGAGCTGTATATTCAAAATGAGGGAGTCACTGATTAAACTGCTGCAAGTGACAGGAAAATATGGGGCAAGGGACAGCAGAAGAATTTTTGCCTGAACCGGACTTTGACCCACTGATTTTGTGTGGACAAACCACGACCCCTGATCTGTTTCTTACATTGACTCAGAGCAATGAGCATCAGGACACTCTGAGCAACTGAGTCAACTCAAAACTGCCAGAATGCAGTAGTCAGACAGGTGCCCAGGTTTGAGAACCACAGGGCTTTGTCTGTGGTTGCAGGCTTTAAATGGAGTCTGCAAAAACCTGCAGAGGAGATAAGGCTGGTAATGTAAGTAACATAACATATGGGGACAGGCACAGCTATTGTGATCATTACAATAGAGCATAAAATGGTAACAGTAACAAGGAATTAGGCATTTCAGAATTAAGTATTTCAGAAATCACTACACTAAGTTGAAACAGCTGTTCAACTCAATTTTCTCATATCTTTAGTAATGAGTATGAAATGTGGCTCCCCAGGTGCTTCTGTGAAACCATCTAGCTCTGTAAACATAGCCTTTAACCCCTATTTTAGACTAGGTTAGGTTTCTGGGTTAAGTGTCTGAACTCCACTAGACCAATTATAAACAAAAAGTCTCCCTAATGCATATTCCCAAACAGACTGTGCTGATAATTCCTAGACAACTAAAAACAATTAGGATAAATTTCACTCACAGCAGAGAGGTTTCAGAGGTTTGGGTTTTTTTTAAGAAATATAGTTAATCTGCTTAGAAAGCAAAGCAATTTTATCCAAAAAAAGGAACAAAGGTTTTTCTCACACAAAACCAGGGTCAGTGACATAGGCTAAAGAGAGAATTCACCTTGGGCAGGTCCTGACTTTATAATCTGAAGGAAACACCCACTGGGAAAAGAAAACTCATTTCACTTACATTGAATTGCTGTCAAGGGCAAAAACTTATCCCATGTCTTCTGCCCACATGTTTTTCTCCTATCCCAGTACAATTTCTTGTCTAAACCCATGCAATTACACAATCAAACAGACCATCTCCCCAGCTTTCTATCCTCACCGTATCATCCCAGTTTCTTTCCTGAGACATCCATCTTTCCACATGCCATCTTCAGCCTACTTACACAGCCAACAATGACTGCTTTATGGTCCAAATTTCTCTCCTGTACAGCTATCATCATCTCCTTTTTCTCAGCTTACTCTTTACCTCAAGAAAGCTTCAGAGCATCTCTTCCTAACTATGGCCAGAGAGATAAGAATAGAAAAGAAAAAGAGGAAGAGTAAAAAATGGACCTACCTAAATAAAATCTTTTTTCCAAATTAAAAACATTCCTGCACTGGCAAAGAAAAAGACATTACAAATATTTACCTTTAAACACAGGTTTCTCACATGCTCAGCCACTGTGTGTGGTGGGAACAGGTACAGTTTGATGACCATCTTTACCCACTGAAGTTCATTAGCCTCCCTCATCAGGAGAAAAATTTCAAAGTCTCAGACCAAGTTTTGTTGAACGTTTGCCTTGAGCATAGTGTGATTCTGTAAAGATTATGTCCTGACCAAATATTCATGAAAATGGCCAAAACCACATTAGTGCAAACAGGTGTTTATTCCAAATTCAAGCTACTTGTCCAGAGTCAAAATCAATTACTGATGGAAAAGGACAGGTAGGGTTTGGATTGGATTGTTAGTTCCAGAGATTTTTGTTGCCTTTTGACAATTCAAAAAAAGAGCAAACTTCTAAGAGTTTGCAGAATACTTCAGTATCCTTTAAAGTATGTGGTACTTTGGAGACCGGCTTTTAGAGAAATTAGTTCCCTGATCTAGACTATCCAGGAATCAAAGGTCATTATCATTATCATCTATTAGTAGTTATGACAACTTATCCAGAACACTATTGGTTTTGTATTTAAAAAAAAAAAAAAAAAAAATGGACACTCCACAAAATGATGCTATCCCAGAGCATATGGGTATATGTTTTGCACTAAAAATATTTGCTTTATACAAAAATAGATTTTGCAGTGAGCATAAAATTTATAGCAGAATAAAGAATGAATTAGTTGTATTCACACACTTTCTGTCCAAATTCTTATTGTTTTGTAAAAAAAGCATAAAAAAATACTGGTGAAACATTGCCCTCTAAAACATGAACTGTTTCTAAACTCTGAGCCAGGGAAACAAACAGCAATACTGACAATATGTTGTATAAACCCATACATATAATCCAGGGAAATGTCTGCTTTGCAGGACAGCAGAAAATTCTGCATGAAACACAGAAAAAATGTTCAATGTGAACCTTAAAAATGCAAAAACTCTTTAAAGACAATTAGAACTTTATTATTGACTGCTGTGGCCAGGCTAGAGCTCCCGGTACTAACTTTGAAGCATCTTGATGAATGACTGGGTCAATGATGCAGTCTCTGTTATTGTCATTCCCTGATTAGCTGAGCAAACAAGCTCCATTAGCAGACATATATATGCATATTAGCAAGGGGGATGGCAAAAGTACTCATTGAAAGTCCCAGTTTGAAAGGAGTCAAGCAGATTCATTTGTTTTCTCAGTGTTTATTTGAAGTGAGCATAAAAAGCAAGAAAATAAAACCAGATGGAACTCATTTTTTTATTACATTCAGTAGTACAAAATTCAATAGTATAAAATGCATAGTTGTGCCCCTGAGAACCAATAATATAAAATTCTGCTGTAAACTCAATTGAGAATCCCTCAACTAGAAAGAATGAGGAAGAGAAAGACCTTTGTAACATAATTAATCAGAGGGGATGACTGTGAGTCAACAGGATATTGCAGTTGTTAAAAAGGCATATGATCCAAGGATGTCTCTGATGAGGAATTTCTAGTAGAGAAAGAATATTTCCATTCTGTACTGTACCAATGAGCATGAAATATGTTAAGCTACATACAATTCTGGCCATACATGTCCGTGGAAGATTAAGAGAAGCTGGAATAAGTGCTGTGAAGTTCTAATGGGCTGATCTGTAGATGGGGAGCCTGTCTTGTAGGAACTGAAAAAAAAATGCTAGTCTAATGTAGTCAAATATAGCTGGGATGAGACTCAACAGCTCCATCAAAATGCTAGATACTACTCAAATATAAGCAAAAAGGAGTCCTAATGGTACAGGAACAAATTACTCTTAGGGAACATGAATGCAGATAAATTGGAAACCTGAATTATAAATAATCCCACCATTTGAGCAGCAAGGTTTTCATAGTGTTCATTTCCTTAATACTTACAGAAGGCCTAACCACTATCTAAAATGTATCATTATAATTGCTTTAAAAATTAATTATAAAATTATGTGTCTTTGATAAACTTGTTTAGATCTTGCTGGATTATCACATATTAAACAATAATTTACTTTAAAAAACATTACTGGCTATTCTTCACAATTATTCTTCATTGCGTGTTTTTTTCTAGGTATTTAGACTTCTGTGGCACACCTAATTTCCACTGTGAATCCTTATCATATATTTGGAGCAATCAGTAAGATTTTCTCAGTTCGAGCAGAACAATGGTAGGAGGTTGCTCATGCCCCTCTACCTCCTTAATGTGGAAGACACCAGTCATTTGCTTCCAGATTAAAATCTCAGTTGAAGAAGGTGGACCAGTTCCATCCACTGAAGGAACCATTGATAATTCTGTCTTTTAGCAAGCAGAACAGCATTAAGGAACAAAAAAGTTAAATTAATTCTAAGACACATACATATAAACATCTGTATTTCTAATGGCCATAATAAATCTTAACTCTCGGGGAGAAAAAAATGCACATTTTGTCTGTCTTGATAATTGGATCAATTTTTCACTTACGGTTTGTCAATCGCTTGACATTTTATTGCATGAACAACAGACCTCAAAAGTATTTTAATTAGCACAGTAGAGTTCTAATCTAACCCTATTCTTCTAATTGTAGTTCTAAGCCATGTCTGGACATCTATTTACAAAACAGAAGTTAATTAAAAATATGGATCCATACACATACCATAAAACTAAAAGCTGAAAGAGTTTGCCATCTGCAGAAAAACAGAACTAAAGTGACAAGTAAGGGTCTTAATGGGCTCATGAAATCCTTTCTCTCCCTGTACTATTTTAACTGTTTTGATTGTAATCAAAACACAGTGAAAAGGAGATGCACTGGTTTAAATTTCATTATGCATGGATTTTTAAAAGAAATTAGCTTCTGAAAACAACCCAGGATGAAATAGTGTACACGTTAAAGTTGCATTTTTTTCCAGTCATTCTTCTCAATCATTTATTTGCTTCTGAAATTGTAGCAATGCTACTATTTGTAAAGTTCTACAAAACTGGAGCAATCAAGTGGTCCATGTTGAATAAAACAAGGAACAAAACTTCAAAGTGATAATTCAGAGTACAGTCTTCCAGTGGTTTCACTGGCACAGGCAATGAATGCCCTGGGTTTTAACCCACCTATGGAACAGCAATCCACTGCAAGGAAAGGTGCAACTTCTGTAAGAACAGAATTACAACCTTGAAAAGTCAAGAAAATCTGAATCTGGGTTCATCAAGAAATAAAAGCTTGGGGGTTTTGGTTACTTTTTCTTCTGTTGGTTTGTAACACTCCTGTCATTGATTATTTTTGTACAAAACACTCCCAAACAAAACACAGGCATCTCAAAGGATTAGGCCACATAAAATGTGTGACTCCAGTGAGCTACAGGAGTTTGGATAAACATGTATATGTCCAAAACTGGCACCTGTAAGTGTCTTTATTTAAGCAGAAATATTCAGACACATATCAGAACAGTTCTCCAAAGGAAAACCAGGAATCATTAGGTCATCTCAAATGCTCATAAAATTATTGCCTCTGCACTCATAGTAATAAATCATGTTCTTATAGTCAGGAGTGGCCCTGCTCCTAATCCTCAATTCCTTGTCAACAGCTGCATTAACACTGTACAGAATATTTAGTTCCCATAATGTTCACAACTTGTAAAGCGGAAAGAATGAGAATGGTCCAAAGGTAAACATGCTTGAGAGATGAGGATCAAAAGCAGCCTGTAGGGACCAAAGAGTCAGGGCACTGGAAACCGTTCAATCCATCCTAATGGATTAGCTAGGCACTTCAAAATACTTGAAAATAATTCACACATCATGGCCTATGTGACGGGCAGTTGATTCCTAGGAAGCAAAAAGTTTTGAACTACGCTGTCGAGTGAGATGAGGGTCACTTTCATGTTCTTAGAAGTTCAAACACAAGCTGGATTACTGATTAAATCCTAAATTTCCCCCTCTACATAAAATACAGTAAAAGCATCTCTAAGTAGAAGAAAATCTATATGAAGAGGGAAAAGGTATATGAAGAGAGACACTGTTTATTTTTATTTTAGGTCAGCTGTTATAAAACACTCAGGAATCTATGCTCATCTACACATAGTGACAAGCCAAGCTACATTAATTTTACTGTCTGTAAACCAGTCTTTAATTTTCATTAGTCTTAACTTGAAGGTAGATTACTATCCTACTAGAAATCTGTGTAAGAAGGTAATTTCTAGTAGAAATGGTTCAAAACATCAGTGAGCATCATCACAGGCAGTCCAGAAGCAGGAAAGAGACAGGAATTGCTAGAATCAAGTTCACTACAGCTTCTAGCATGAAGTTGCTTAAAGTAACATGAAAGTTTATTTTGATAACCAGCTGATATTGGGTAAAGTGATTGGAAAGTTGTTGCTGTGACCATATCACTTGCATTCCACTGCACAGAATTTTGGTTTGCTTCATCCAGACACCTGGGCCTTCTGATACTAAAATAAGCAGTATATTTTATCACACAACTGAAAAAAAACCTGAAGAGCTGCAGAGGTTAACAGCTGCAAATACTGGAGACGTTTTTACAGAAAAAATTATGTTGAAGGAAAAGAAGCCAGATTTTTCATTTTGAATTCATACATTTAAAACTGGCTTCTGACAGACATCCATTTCTTAAGGAAACCCTGAAAAGTGCATGAGTTTTAAGGCAGACCAGTAGGTAATTACACTAGTAAATCATATGACTACATTTGAGGTACTGCTTCTGAGCCACTGGAGTGTAATTAAAAAACTTGCTACAGATCATTTAGTATGAAGAACTACCTGTGGATTTATGATTAGACTGGAAAAGCGAATTAATGTATTGATAAGGTAGCAAAACAGAATATGAAAGTTTTATACACCTAATTATTTTTTTCTTTCAGAAAATATTTGTTATTTCTTCGTGTTGCCCCAAATTTAGTAAAGTGTTCATTTCTCAGTGAAAATAAACCAAAAGAAGATAAGTGGGAAAAAATTTAAATAGGTGAAGTTAGACATTTGTTGTTGGGAAGAATTTTCTAGACTTTTCATGTACTGGAATAAGAGTCTGCACTCAGACAACTGTCATGAAGCAATCCTGAATAGTTTCCATAACAAGTAGGAGCTTTATTTTTCAGCATAGCTGATGTGCAATCCAGATCCCAAAAAAAAAAAAAACCCGAAGGTTTTAGTAGAATAATTTTGCTGTCAATCTTATTTAGCCCTATGAGATGTACACTCTTCAATACCCTTCCTTCTCCACAGCTCAGGAGCAAGTCCCAGCTCTGATACACCTGAGCCATCTAACTTTAGCTCATACTGCTAAAGGAAACCACCAAATGATGTGAAGGAGCTGTGAAATACTCTGCAAAGAGAAATACACACTAAAAAGGTAAAAAATAAGAAAATTGTCCCCCTCTACTCTGCATTGGTGCAGCCTCATCTTGCATATTGTGTGCAGTTCTGGTTACCGCAACATAACATATCAAACTATTAGACAGTGTCCAAAGGAGGGCAATAAGGATGGTGAAGGGCCTTGAAGGGAAGCTGCAGGAGAAGCATCTGAGGTCACTTGGTCTGTTCAGCCTGGAGAAGAGGAGACTGAGGGGACACCTCATTGTGGCCTTCAGCATCCTCATGAGGGGAAGAGGAGGGGCAGGCATTGATTTTTCTCTGTGGCGACCAGTGACAGAACCCAAGGGAATGGCCTGAAGTTGTGTCAGGGGAGGTTTAGGTTGGATATTAGAGAAAATTTCTTCACCCAGAAGGTGGTTGGACGCTGGACCTGGCTCTCCAGGAAGTGGTCACAGCACCAAGCCTGACTTCAAGGAGTATTTAGACAATGCTTTTGTGCACATGGTCTGACTCTTGGGAATAGTGCTCTGCAGGGCTGGGAGTTAGACTCAATGATCCTTGTGGGTCCCTTCCAACTCAGATTATCCTGTGATTCTGTGAAAATTGTGGAGTCTGGGTTGTTCAGATGCTCACTATTATCAGACCAAATTTTCAAAAAAAGAGCACCAAAAAGGCAAATATATAGTCATAAAGGAAAATACAGATACTTGGGAGATGATGACAACTTAGGAGCATTGAAACTGGCTCAAGGAGGCAAGAGGGTCTAAACCTTCCTTTCCTGACAGATCACTGCCTTGAAGCAAATCTCTGATGACCATAATAGTACATTCTGTCGCTTGCTTATCCCATTTCTCAATTGTGCATTTTAGCTAATAATCATTGTTTTTAAGCAGTATCTATCCTGCTTGCATAGTCTCTTTACGCAAGGATAAAGATGCCTGAATTAAGTAACACATAGATACAGCCATTACCTAAGACTACCCTATCATTAAAAAAAAAGGACTGGTTAGATTATGCTAATCATCATTTAGATATTCTTCTTATCTCTTAGACATTAATGCACATGCAATGTCAAGAATTTTTATCTGATTTATGGTGGTTTTCAGGTAGACAGGCTCAAAATCTCTATTTCTAAGTAAACAAATAAATGACCATGATTCAACCACATATTACTCAGAGGAATTGCCCACATGTAACCACTTCTTGAACCATGGGACATTATTTCACACAGTTCAGTGCACAAAATACAACTAAATTAGTTTATCTCTGCCTGGGGTTAAGAACCCTTAAGTAAAAAAGTGTTTAATTTGCTTATTAAACAGCTGTTGCATCATGCATTTGTTCTCTCTATATAGAGGGAACCTAAACTTTGGGCCAGAAAGAGGTACATTTATAAAGGTTATAGGCAGATTTCTACAGCTTCAGTTAATTCCAGTTTATAGAACAGAACAGCATTACAGTGTGCTTCTCTTCATCCTTATTCAATTTTCTCAGCTAACTGTGCATTTGTTTTGTTCACAGTGCAGTAGTGTGAAGTAAACTTTAGCTGTGATCAAGTTTGAAAACATGAGTTTGCATAAGAACATATTGAAATGATTTCTCCAAACATTAATGTCAGTAACAATCACTGCTCTACTCTAATGCTTCTGCTAACAACAATAATGACCAGTTCTAGGTAAAAAAGAAGAAAAAATTCTATCTAGGTAATCGATTCCATCTGGGTTTTTTGCCTTTCCTATTCCAGTATAGGCCTTGGGTACCTATGGTCTGATTTAGGTGCAGAAGTAGTGGATCATGGACAAGAGAAGGTTAATTAAACTGAGTTAAATAGCTTATCAAAATTAAGTCAGTAATGATGGTGACCAAAGAATACCTGATCATTTCTAACTCACTTCTAATTGAAAAATAGAAATATAAAACCATGTGGTATTGCTGGGGGAAGGTGTCACATGAACGTCTTTCAGCTGAATTGATTTTCCAAAATGATTCAACAGAATATCCCCCTGACTGATTTGAGAAGGAGTCTACAGGGTGTATATATGTTGCACCATTGTGCCTTTGCTGTAGAAGTGGAGAAAAGGCACTTAAGATTTGTATTATTGGCAGAGTTTCTCACCAAGAGTTTTCTTTTTCTCTTGGTTTGGGGGGGATTTTTTTCTCCTTTTCTTTTTACATTGCACCTTATATTCATGGTTGTTTCACTTATCCAGTTCCTTTGAGAACTGGGATGTCAAATAGTAGAAGGGGCGTTCACCAGTGAGTGCAATAAATTCTCAAAGTAATATTGTAGAAAACCAGCTGATATTCTCATAATGGAATGTTGGGGCCCACAAATTAGACAGTCTGTACAGTGAAGAGTCTGTCTTCATTCTTTTTTGAAGGAGAAGATTACACAGCTTTAGAATTTAATGAAGATAACATGATTAATTTTGTATGAAAATTTGGTTATGAACTGCTGCTCGGTTCACTGCAGGTATTTACACTATAATATTATGGTGCGTGTACACGCACATGCTGCATCATTGAGAATAGAAATTCAAGAAATTAATAACTATTAAATGGAAGAATTTAAATTATCTGTGCAAATAGATTTCAGTCTCAATAACTAGAACAGAGAACTGTAGAAGAAAGAGGAAGATTCAGAGTTGAATCTCTATGGACCTCTTACTTTTTGTGCTGTGCTTTCTGCCAACTTGATCCATTTTGCTGCCCTGACAAGGACAAGGGGAGAGTGAAAAGCCTGCTGAGAACCTTTTATATTTACATTTTTCTGGAAAATTTTCTTTATTTACATGTAATGAAAGGTGCTCAGTTAATGAGCACTCATTCAAGGTTGGGTTTTAAAGCCAGTTTTCACTGAGCAGTCCCATGCTTTTTTTTAATTCACTTAATTCATGTCATTTTTTGAGGACATAAATATTGGTTTCCTCAAGGTTTTTCTCTGTGGCACTTTTCATTATGTTATGTGAGTGCTGCAGAAAATAATTATTATCATATTTTGTGAAATGACAGGTTAGTATTAATTCCCCATTTTTCAAGTATATTAAGATTTTAAACCATCCCTGAATTCTGGATGTCCCGATTATTTCCTAATGGCTTTCTATCCCAGATATTTTGCTTTGCAGAAAGACTCAAAGCATGGCTGGCATCAAAAAGAAACTGTGGCACTCTCATGATTATGACCCTTCTTCCCTGTGAAGACATTCAGTGGCATTGGGCATAACCCTTCCCATTTTTCTTTCCTGCATTTCTGAGATTATTCAATCACCATCTACCACCACTGGCAGCTTGTAAAGAAGATTCTTACAGACACTGGTCTAGTCCCTTCCACACTTAAATGATCCCACTCTTGTCCGTGGTGCACAGGAGGAATAATACGCTGGGTTTGGGGAAAAAAACAAGGCTAGAAGAATTTCCTACAATATGTGTGTGTCCTGGAGAAATTATAACAGAACTAACTGCTAAAATTAATTTATTCATGGAGAATAGAACTTCCAGCATGTGAGACATCAAAACAGCTTTTACTTCTTTCTATAACTTTGATTTAGAGGTTTTGAGCAAGATTTTTAAGACATGGATCTGTAATATTAATTTATAAAAATGAACACTGAGGCACAAAAGTAAAAAAGAAATCTGCTCAGCAATTATCTGGAATCAATAGAAACTAAAGGTACTGCCACTAAAACCATCAGGCCTTGGAAACCTCATTCTGTGCTCTTTAAATCATTTGGAGAAACAGAAGCTCTCAGAAGAAAATTTATACTGCAATTTCAAATTTTAAATATTTCAATAAATATAAGAAAGAGTTGAAATATGTAAACATGAACTGCCCCTGTAGGCATAAACTCTTCTGTTCATTGTTTTTCCTTTGCAATTTGACATATGGTGCTGAATCAATAAGGCAATTGATCATTATTAGATAATCACACACCTGGGAGGCTTCAAGGCATAGGATGTAACCAGATAGTCAGAACCACAGGGGTATGATAATTTTTCAGTTATATGTAATCATATAATTTCTTTAAATTTTACTACTGCGATAAATAACTTCCAGTGTGAATAGAGCTGCCAGTTAATGTCACAATATTTCACCTAAAAGACTTGCAGAGACTAATGCACTCCTACAAAAACCCTAAAAGCCATTATAATTAGAAGGCTGATTTGGTCTAACATTCATAATCTGCATCTGACAGTCTCCCTGCAGTCCGAGCATTTGCAGTGCCTCTTTCCAGCAGCAACAGCAAAATCAGAGCAGTGGGTATCAAGTGGCCAAGACTTACATATTTGACTTATTGATTAATTTGTGAGGGGAAATTGGGGATTAATTTTCACCCAATGGCCAAGTTTTACTCTATTTTCCCAGTTATATTAAGGGAAATTTTTCCATCACTGAATATAAATATAGAATATGAAATTCTGTCATAAAATAGACCTTGAGCAGAAGAGAAGGAAAAATTTTGTCATGCTATTATATTTATAATTTTTAGAACTATGTATACTTAAAGCTCTGTATAGTGAAATGTCTTTTGTCTTTAGTTAATAAAAGCTTCTATTACTACTAGTGAAACAATGTAGGCATGAACGCAAAGAACACAAAGAGCAAGGTGCTACACAGAGATGCATGGAGCACTGCAGAGGCTGCAGAAGGATTCTGGGAACTACTGACCAGTCAGCCTCAACTCTGCGCCTGACCAGATCAGGGAACAGATCTTTCTAGAAATTATGCCAAGGCACGTGGAGAACAGGGAGGTGAAACAAGACAGGGAGTGCAGCTTCACCTAGGGTAAGTCCTGCCTGAACACATAGTGGCCTTCTATGATGGAGTGATTGTTGGGGGTTAGGTTTTTTCCTTCTTTTCTCTAAAGAATTTTTCACCCATAAGTTACCAAGGAGACCAAGTATTGGATACTTAAGGGCAATTAACTGAAACAAAGGAGACAGAGCTTGAAGAGTGTGTGTGTGTGTGTGTGGGGGGGGAGTTTCCTTTTTCCGGCTTCAGAGAGAGGGAGAGCTGCTGGGCTGCGGTTTCACTGGAGGAGTTTTTCGGTGAGGCCGAAGAGATCCAGTCCTGGGATATCTACTACCATCGGTTCAGCCTGAATCCTGAGCCTTCTCAGTCACCCGCGGGAGCTGGGTCAGCCCTGCCACGACTTCAACTTCTTCGGCGCTGCTTCCCTTGCTACAGTGTGACCCTGCACCCCCCTGCCTGCTGGGACATTCTGCCTCTGCCGCCTGGACACCCTGCCATCTCAGCTATCAGCCCGGGACTTTCCACCGTTCCAGCTTCGTGCCCTGCGGATCTTGCAGGAACACTGAGACCGAACTGCCCTGGGTTTTGTGAAGCAAAACCCCTCAAGGTTCTTGGTACTGTTGTCTTTGGTTACTAATGCTGTAGTTGGTTGGGTTTGGTTTTTTTTTTTTT
>VXBN01008891.1:2892932-3048219 GCA_013397395.1 Sinosuthora webbiana | reverse complement strand
GGCTTACACTCCCCATTCCAAAGCAAACTCCAGCTTTTATCTGGCAGATACCTGTCTTCCCAAACCGAGACAGTGATCATATCTGTTGACAAGGAAAGGCTACAGATGGCATTTATATGGACTTCTGTAAAGACTTTTACACAGTCCCTCACAACATCCTTCTCTAAATTGAAGAGAGATGGATTTAATGTGTCTTCAGTGGATAAGGAATTGATTGAATGGTTACATACTAGCCAATGGCACAAAGTCTTGATGGATATTCATGACAAGTGTATCCCTCAGGGGCCTGTATCTGAGACCATTGTTATTTAATATCTTAATTATTAATATAGATGAAGGGATAGACTGCACCCTTAGCAAATTTGCAGATCACACCAAGATGAGTGGTGCAGTTGACACACCTGAAGGATGGGATCCAATCCAGAGGGACCTGGACAAGCTCGAGAACTGAGCCCACAGGAATTTCATGACGTTGAACAAGACCAAGTGCAACGTGCTGCACCTGGGTAAGGGCAATCCCTGGTATCAACACAGGCTGGGGATGAACAGATCCAGAGCAGACCTGTTGAGAAGGACCTGGGGGGATGAGAGGTTGGACACGAGGTGGCAATGTGCACTTACAGCACAGGATGCTAAACATGTCCTGGGCTGCATCCAAAGCAGCATGGCCAACAGGGCCTACGAGGGGATTTTGCCCCTCTGCTGTGCTCAGACCCCACCAGGAGAGCTGCATCCTGATCTGGGCTCCCCAACACAGGAAGGACATCAATGTATTAGACTGAGTCCAGAGCAGGGACATTAAAATGGATTAGAGGGATGGAGCACCTCTCCTATGCAGAAAATCTAGGGAATTGGGATTGTTCAGCCTAGAATAGAGAATGCCTTGAGGTAACCTAATTGCAGCCTTCCAGTACCTGAAGTGACCTTACAAGAAAGATGGAGAGAGCCTATTTAAGAGTGCATGTAAATGCAAGTGCATTCCACCATGTCCACAGGACAAGGTGGAATGGTTTCAAACAGAGATCTGGTTTAGAGGAGCAGCTATGAAGAAATTCTTTACTAGGAGGGTGGTGAAACACTGGAACAGGTTGCCCAGAGCTGTTGTGGGTGTTTTCATCCCTGTCAATGTTCAAGGCCAGCTTGGATGAGGCTCTGAGCAACCTGTGGAAGGTGTGGTATAGTGGAAGGTGTCCCTGCCCATGGCAGGTGGGTTGGGATCAGATGATCTTTAAGCTCCTTTCCAACCCAAACCATCCAATGATTAATATTATCAAGTTCAGGAAAAAAAAAAAAATTGAAGAAAAACCAGTTATCTGTACATAACACAAAACCAGCTACTCCTTGGCTTCTCCTTGTTCTTTCAACTGACATAAACCAGTCTTCCTTCTTAACACTTGAAAAAACAGCTTTCATTGTGAATATACTGTTCCCATATTGAAGAAATATTTTTTGTGACTTGATGAAAAAATACAGGCTAAAACTACTGGTAGAAAAACCCAAATGAAGTTTAAACATATTCCACAAATTTATAGAAACACCAAAATGGAAGGCATGCTGTGAACTTAATTCTGACACATGGGCAGATATGAAGATTTGCAGCAAATCAATATATTAAAACTTTTTCTGGAAGGCAAGCTTCAACAGTTCATCTACAGTAGTCACCTGCACAGCTGCCTGGTATGGGGTGGCTGGTGCAAGACCTCGCTTCCTGGAACTTGTCCCAAATGCCTTGGAGGTGGAGGTTCTATCCAAGCAGCCTCAAGCCTGAGCCCCCATAACCTCCAGCCCCAGGGAGCTGTTAGCAGCATCCTGACTCTGGTTTAAATCATGCTTGACCATGAGATGTAAAAAATGTGTTTTCTCTGATGTTTGGCTCAAAACAAGAGCAGGCACCCAGGTATTTTTTCCCAGGACAGTCATATGTAGCGTTGCAGTAACTCACAGATATTTAGCTCTTGAAAAATTTAACTCATTTTTTTCTTCTGGTCAATGACCATGCAATATTCAAGCACTCCCTTTAGAAATTTCAGTGGTTGGCCATCTGTAGGGTACAAATTACAGCACAGCAGATATATCTGCATAATCTGCCTTTACAACATAAGGAAACTGGGCTGATTTCACTTTTGATCCCCTTAGGAAGACGAAGCTGGTACAGCATAATAGGTCACCATGTGAATCAACACAACCAAGGCAACCACCAAGCCACAGCTGAGATGCAAAGAGAAGATTTATCTCATTGCTTCACTAACAACACTGGGTCACAGAGACACACAGGGACACAGAATCCCTTAGGTTTAGTTCATCCTAGTGACTGTGGGGGGTGGAAGGGCCCCCTCTGCCTGTCCCAATGTACCAAAGGGCTTCAGGCACACAGGATCTATGGGTTTATCAAAAGTCTGTGCTTTTTTGATCTCTCCCCCAGAAGAAGGCTCAAGCATGTCTGTGAGAGTGTGTTATCTCTACACAGGAATTCTGCTTCTCAAAAAAGGCAGAGGATGAACAATTCTAGGCAAAAGAATGGGAGTTTTCCCACACCAGCCTTCTTAACATTCTCAGATGCAGAATCACTTTGAGTGAAAATTCTCTCCTTGACAAATCTGGTTTTAGCTGTTCCCTCCCAACAGTCACTGGTGCCCTGATATTGCAAACCAGAATGACTTACAGTTGTTTTGTGCAAGCTAATTGTTCTTCTGTATACATCTAGGAAATTGTTACTTCAAAATGACACAAATATGAGTAGCATTTTTAACACCTCTGCAATTATCTCCATCAAAATCCAGCCACAATCTCTTATCTTCCTTTACTAAAAATGAGGTGGACCAAAGGAGCTCTTTTACCGCATGGTAAAGAGCTTTTGTTTTAGCTGCCATTTTATCACCAGATGCTTGGTGGGTTTTGAGTGAGTGCATCAGGAGTTTTCTGGTGCCCTGGCTGTAGGAGAGCAAGGACATGGGAGAGCACGAGGTGCATACTCAGGCATGCCCATTAGAAGAGTCCTTAGCTGGTCCCAACAATCCTCAATTCTAAGCCACTGCTAGCAGTGCCTTTCCTGAAACACAGGAAACAGGAAAATAATCAGATCCCCAAGGCTCTGGAGTGCAAAGACAGACAATCTTAAAGCTTTTAAAACACATTTTCATCTTTGCTGTCTCTGACTTCATTGCAGTCCGAAAAGAGAAACAGTGTTTTGCCAATAATAATCTGAAAGCTCTGCTTGTAACCCATGCAAAATTACTGACGTGGGTAAGGCAGATGACTAGTTTAGCAGAAATGCAGGAAATTAGGCTGCATTTATGTAAGTTCTTTAATGGCACTGAATACTTCCGTTTCATTGATTTTTGTCCTTCATTCTGCCCAGTTGTCACTACAGCATTTCAAAAAGCCCTCAACTCATGTGTTTCACTCAAATGATGTATGGGATTTGATTAGAATCCACACCAAAACTGCTGCAAGAACATAGCAGCTATTCAATATGCTTGAAACCCAAGTGAGAGAAATAGCATGAAACCTATTTTCAAAAGAAAGGTTTGCCTTTGGCATTCTGGGGGTTCTTTGTTGAAATTGAGCGCAGAGAGGCTCTGGGAGCATGCATGCACAGAAAAGCAAATTAATATTTATTCTGCTCTGCTAGCAAGAAAAATTAGTTCCTCTGCACATCCATGAAGTTAGTTAATGAAGGGTTTCAGAATTAAGATATAAAGCTTTGTCTTTCAGCTCTGGTTCAGGAAATCTACTTACTAAAGTCAAAAGCAGTTTTGATAACACCAAGTCAGATGATAAAGCAGTCATTGGAGTCTATTTCCTAGGCCTTATTTGAGTACTAATCCTGAGAGAGAATAACTAAGACAGAAAGTTCTCCAGGGCGAGAGATCTGCAAGAGTCAGAACAAACCCAGATAGATCTTCCAGGGGATGGAAGGTGAAAAAAGCCCATAATGATGCCTGAGGTTAGATCAGAGAACAGCCCTCACAATAGGCTACCCCAAATAGAAACAGGCAAAGCTCCAGTGTGTGAAACGGAGCACATTAATTCGTTTAATGAGTGAATAGAGCATGGATTCATTTAATGAACCTGATTCAAGGGCTACTTGACTGCAAATTGCATCTTGCTGAAAAAACAACTCAAACTAGTTGTGTCTAGCCTTCATATTTTCAACTGTCATGAGGGTTGACTTAATACTACTTGTCCTGAAATAAAACCCCAAACTGAAATTGCAAGGATTTCATATCTATATTATTTATTTTGTAGAAAAATGTATTCTGTGGCATCATAAAACCTGGAACTAGGAACTGGGAATTGAGTTGTTGAATAGGAAATTCAGTATTGTTATTTTATTCTCTTAATTTTTTTTATACTGTCTTTAAAGACTTCACCAGGGAAAGACTATTTTTTCTGTGTTCTAGTGTGTAAAGTTTTCTCTCAGCAGACACTCTTCTCCTGCTTGGTTCTCTCTGTAACTGAAAAGAGAGCTGAGTTTCTTGCCTCTTTTAAGTGTACATAAAGTCTTTCTTGAATTTTATGCAACATATTTTACTTTGTGTGTGTAAAATTGTATGAAATGTGTCTATCCTAATGCTAACAGAAACAAAAAACTGGCTAAGTAGCTTTTCAATAATTAATCTATCATCCAGATTTATATCCATATAAAGAGCAGGCACACTTGGGAAAATGTGAATTTCTGTTTCTGAGCTATCTTGTGGTAATAGCAAGGAGATGTGAGGAGGTATTTAGAGCAAATTCTGCCTCAGGGAGGAGCAGATTCCTGCAGAGTGCTTGACAGGGAGTCAATATCATGTAAAAAGCAGATTCAGGATTAGGAATGAGATCTTGTAGGATTCAAATCAATATACACAAGAATTTGAAATGCAGAGTTCCTTTCTCAGTGTGTTAAAAACATTGTTAAAGCCTGTAACTTTAGAGGTGTCTTTTGTATGTAATGAGAAGCCATTACCAGCAGTTTTACCTCAGATTACCATATATATATACTTTATATTACTTCCTTGCTGTTTTTTCCTTTGGTCATTGTCTTTCCTAATCCCCATCATTCTGAACATGAGTTAGACCTTTGCTCTGTGTCTGAAGCTGGGATTATCATATCCCTACAATTAATGTCCAGGGCTCTTTGGTTTTTATGACTCAATGGTCTGGGTTGTTTTAAGGATATATATGTAATTGTACCTGAAATTGCAGATGGAAGGTTTCAGGACCCAGGGATTCTCTGCCAATATTGTGTTTTTGCAACGAGCAGGACTCCTATATTTAGCAGAAAGATTATTAGAACTTTTTGAGGGAAAAAATCCAAATCCAGCTATGATTTAATCCAAATAGTCCTTTTTTTAAAAAGAAAACAAAACAAAAAACAAAAAAAAACAAAACAAACAAACAAACAAAAAAAAACTGCTTTAAAACCATTCATTTTCTGAATTACATTGAAACTTTTCACATGATCTTTATCTTAAGGTTTAGCTCAGTTTGGTTCAATAACTACAGCATTTTAGTGAGGAAATATGTTTTTGAGAAATGAAAGTTGCCACAGAATTATTCCAAGAATAATATGAATTAAGAAAACTCTAAAAAGAATTGAAATTTAAAATTCAGGCTGTGTTTTCATCACAAGTTTCCTCTGGGAAGGGGAAAGACGAAATAATTTTTAATAACTAAAATTTTTCCATTCCAAACCTTTCTGCCTGCTCTAGGAAGTGTCCATGCTGCCACCTGGAGCCCACTCATGTGTTTGGAATCAGAAAATAAGGCTTGGGAGCAAATCCAGCAGCTGCTGCCTGGTGTCAGTACAGGTAGTCCTGAGATAACCAGCAAAAACAGTCATAGAATTAATGCAGGTTTTT
Organism: Sinosuthora webbiana; assembly: GCA_013397395.1. Lineage (NCBI taxonomy): Eukaryota > Metazoa > Chordata > Aves > Passeriformes > Sylviidae > Sinosuthora > Sinosuthora webbiana. The sequence goes on along the minus strand of VXBN01008891.1, from coordinate 3,042,373 downwards.
ATCTCCTCTGTGCGGTGTTCCATGCCATCCACAGCAAATTCAGTGCAAACACAGAGCTAAGGACCGAGAAAATATTTTTCTGGGATAGTGGATTCAGGAAAAACTATTCTCACTACTTGTCTGAGCTTGTTTTATGTCTCAGAGAGGGAGTGAATGGAATTTGTGGGTTTCAAGCAACGACTTCACCAGGCAGCCAGGTACCACTACGCAACTAGGAGGGCAGGAGACATCTTCTTAAACCAGCAGGAAGGTAAACCTTTCAAAGACATGGACTTATCAACAGTCAGTGCATGAGAGTCTAATACGAAAAAAAATTAGGAAATGCTCAGGAACTGTAACAGTACGGTAATCCAATAAACTATCCAATATCTGCCCCTAACAATCAGTAGCAAAGGTAGAAATTATGTATATATGAATGAAAAGTCCAATTTTATAATGAAATAAAGTTAATCTAGGTCAATTTCTACTAGAAGTCATAGTAAAGAAGTGATAAAAGGAGGAAATGGATTTAAGTATCTAGATTTATAATTATGCTGAAATAAGAATTATCCCACTGTCTCCTGCTTGTACCGCTTCTAACCATTTCAAACATGGTCCAAAAATTTCAGGCTGGTCCTGCAGTGATACAATATAAAAGGGACCTCTTGACATTCAAAATCCCAGGCGGAGACCATTTTTGACCTGACATGAATTTTCAGTACTGTCTGTAATTTTCATGGTTTGCTAAGCACCAAATACGTGTACTGTCAAAGACAGATGCCTTTACAAATGAATACAGATTCACAGGGGAACCTCAAAAATATAATTGTATCTTTTTTAAAAGGGTGGTTTAATAATTATTTTTCATTAAATCGAATTATTATGATCTCAGTTATTATGATCTCAATTATTATGAAATTATTATGATTTCAAATTATGATCTGCTTCATGAAAAGTGTGTCAATATGCTGAGTGACTTAAAGCAGAGACACATTCATATACTATTCATACACTTTGTATGAAAAACAGTAACTTTTTTATTAGTAGTAAAATACAAAATGTACACAATACATAGGGGTTTTAATGTAGAAAGCTGTTGAAAATTGTAATATTTCTTTAAAATTCACATTGCTTGTTGAAAATGTCAATATTTTAATGGAACTTGTCAGTATATACAAATCCATTTTTTTCAAATATTGTAAAATTAACATCTTTATTCTACTCTGCTCTTTCATGAATTTTTGAGGAGGTTCCACATAAATGCATATGTCATTCAAGTCAGCTTCTGAATAACTGAAAAATGTACAGATATGGTCCATTGCTTTCCAAATGTTCTTTCAATCCTTTTCCAAAGGATGCTTTTTAAATTGTCCAGAGACAATCAATCTAGCTAAGAATATCACATGTAGCAAACAAGGTCACTTTCTTTTAAAAGTATATAGTAACAATGTATCTTTAAAGGTACTTGACCAAGACTCCTAATTTGACTTTTACTTTCCCAAAATCTAGCACACACTAAAGCAAAAGTACAAAGCCCAGAAGCATGACTAAGAAATTAAGATTTTAGGTGTAACTAAAAGGCAATTAAACCAAGCTTTTTGCAGCAAATGCAGAAAATAAGCTCTGAAGGGAAAGACCATTTGGGTAACTGAACAGCTTTCCCTCAAACAGCAGAGCAACTGGCAATGCATATGTGTGTTTTGTCTATTGCTAATGTACCAGATTGTAGAGGGAAAGAGGTGCTCTGATAATAATTATATCTCTAGAAGATGGAGTAATTCTATTATCATGTGGGTACAGAATAGGTTTCATACTTTGTTGCTAAACTCAATCAAAAATAAGTTGTCAACATTAGCTGGAGTCCTTTAGCTATTACTTTACGTGAAAGCTGAAGTATTCGTTACCACTTTGGCATCCTTAAAAAAAACATGCAAAACCCCATCAGGATCAGGAATTGTTGAGATTGATTTGACTGCCATAAAGAAGAAACTGTGGCCAGGTTTACTCAGAAAGTTTTAATATTGCCTTGGTACATAGCAGAAAATTGTGAGCAAGTTTTTGGGGCAGGACTGAGAATTTAAAAGTCATGGAAAGAAGAGGAGCAGGAAATAATCAGAATACAAGTGGCAGGTCTAAAATAATTGATGTGCAAGGGAAGACTGTACGTGTCAATATTTACTAATGGATGCTTAACTCTCTTCCACTCTGGAACTTTGTCATTTTCATTAACATTAATAATAGACCACTATTTCTGGAGGTCGTGACTTTTCTTTCCCTTTTCGGAATACATGACAAAAATCTGATATTTGAAATTGTGAGAACATCAGAGGATTCCTTGTTTTCAAAGGAAAGCCCACCTGTTTCTTTCAATTGATTTAACAGTTTCAAAGACTGCTCTCCCCATATGGGCATAACCCAGCTCCAGCAATGTGATCATTGAAAACAGGTACCAATTATACCAATCATTTGAGCACTCTCACAAAAGCAGAACTTATACAAATTGATGATAGAGGATTTGTTTTATTATTGTTATTTTTTGGTTTTTTTTTTTAGAAACAGAGTGATTTTTGCCCTCTATAATGATGTTTCTTTATATAATTGAATGAAATATTCTATCTGAATAAATTCCCGCTTCACACTTAAGTGGAATTTGACTGGCCTTTTGATGCAGGCAGGCTACAAAGGTGGAGTGATGACAATAACAAACTAAGTTAAAAAAAAAATACAGTATATATTTAGAAATGTAAGACATTGTCTCATTTATCACAGAATGACTGAGGTTAGGATGAACCTTTAGAGAGCATCTGCTTCACAGCACTGCTTAACAGTCCAACAATCCATTGCTCAAGACCATCTCCAGATGGCGACTGCCACTCCACAATCTCTGGGCAACCTGTGCCAATGCTCTGTCACTGTTACAGAAAAAATGTTTCTCAATGTTCTGTGTTTTAGTTTGTGTCAGCTGCCTCCTGTCCTGTCACTGGACACCACTGAAAAGAGCACGGCTCCATCCTTTTTGAACCCTCACTTCAGGTCTTTGCACACACTGTTAAGATGCCCCTGAGCCTTCTGTCCAGGCTGAATAGTCCATCACAGCTCTCTCAGCTTTTCTCTCAAGCTTCTGTCTTGTACTGGGGAGACCAGAAGCGAACACACTGATGCTATTGAAACATGAACTAGACTTACTATCAAAGAATGGTTTTCCAAAAGAAAAAGTATTGTATTTTTATAGCTGCTGAAATATTTCCATTTTTAAAGAAAGCCTTAACCAATAAATTCTCTGGTATGGTATACAGTAATTCCTAGGAGGTCCTTTTTATTCCTAGGGCATCCAAACTTCCACAGAAACCTAGACTGGCAGGGATTTGGTATTATCTATATTTCTGTATACAACTGTAATGTATTTCTATACCCGCAACTGAGAGATTTTTTCTGCAAGCACAGAATTAAAAAATGCTCTTAGAAGACTCTGAATCATATTATGCATAGCTCCCTACTTCTAGAAACAATATCTTCGCACATCATTATTTTACCTGGAAGAACTTAGGAGCTAACAGATTAAAAGAAAGATTGGGAATTCCACAGACAACATATTTAGGATGAACACAGGTCCAAAGGGCGCATTGCTTTCCGTTATGAGGGGTGCATGTTCTTACAAGAGAACAACAATTCTGCTTTTTTTTTTTATATATATATATATATATATTAGTAGTTGTCTGTAGCCACAGGGTAGAGCATGTCTATTTGCTGGGGCTTTTAGTCTTTTCAAAGAGCAGTCTGTTTAGAGACTAGACAACTAGGCAGAGACCCATAAGTGTAGAGGTTGTCTGTGATCTGTGTGGAGTCTGAAGGTTCTCTGAAAAACAGAGAAATGTCACTTTGGACAGACCTTAGCCTATGGCACTGCACTCTATAGAAGAACCTATCAGCTCAAATAAAGAGTGAAATGCACACATATAGCACAATCTATAACCTTGAGGGGCAAAAAAGGACAGATCTGATTCTGTAGATATTTGATAACAGTAACCCAAGGCAGAGTACGTTGTCAGGGTTGACCATCCCTCATGAACCACGCACCCTTGAATCCTTACATGGCCAAGAGCACTCAACCACAAATCAGAAACCAGAGAGCCAAGAGGACAAGAAACTCTAGAAATGGCAAGGGAGAACAACTGCTGCATGCAGAAAGGTGTTGAAAAATGCCAGTGCTTCTGAACTGAACAACTTTTCTCCTATGATGACAAAGCTGGGTTGCTCGAAATCCAACCCAACCACACAGCCTGCCCCTTGCTACAGGCCCCATAGGGGGCCTGTAGACAAGAGCTGTGTGTAGCTGCAACCACCTTGTTTCACAGCAGGAGAATGACAGAAAACAGTAATTTCCTCTGAAGGTTATTTGAATGACAACCTTTGAAAAGAATGAGGAATGGAAACTACTGTTCTCAAAAATAAACTCAAAATACTGGATGTATTTAGACATGTGTGCTGTGTGTTTGTAGCTGACTCATAATTTTTCATCAGAATATTTATATTTGACATCATATTTGCCTTGGAATATTGTCACTTTCAGGTAGGCACCACGTATCTGAAAATTTAACAAATAGTAGCACATGCAAATAGCTCAGAAACATCATATAATTTGCTCAAAAAAAACCCTTTAGGCATGGCCTATGTTAAAGGCTTACCCATGCCTATAGAGTTTGATGCAGAAGTTTGCCTGCTGTTGTTAATTTATTCAAAATTAATTATTTCAGGTGGAAGCTGTATTTATATGAAATGATCTTACCTTCAGGGACAATAAGATTTAATGACTTCAGCTTTAGAAAAAAAAGAGAATGTCCAGCAAGATTCCCTCCTTGACCTTTGTCCTGACCATACAGAAGACAAAGCTTAGCACATTTTGAAGAGAACATTACTACAGATTTATTGTTCAGCCATGGTTGCTCAATGAAATTATTGTAGTAAACAAGTCAAAAAAGAAACTTAGGAAAAAACAGCAAAAATTAAAAAAGCTATAAATTCCTACATAATTTTAGAAATATTCCTGAAACTTGAGGATCTTTTAAGTACTCAGCAAACTTTTAAGAATAACTCAAGATTGTGTCAGTTTGTTAGTTCTGAACAGCCTTGCATCTGAAGAAAGGAGGTTTTCTCACTATCCAAATCTAGATGCCCCCGTCACTGAAGGTACCATGAATTTTTCCAGACGAGAGATCAACAGGTGGTTTATCTGTCCAGGGGATTTCAGAACTTGTCCGCACGTGTGGGATGCACATCTTGAAGCAATCAGAAGGTGGCACCTTGTTATCGCTGCTGCGGCAGTGCCAGGTTTGTGTCCCGGGATGCCGCGCAGGGCGTGGAGAAGCGGAGCCCCGCCGGCGCTGGGGACGGGCGCCTCCGCTCCAGCCCGTAGCGAGGGTAAAGGAACAGTGCTCTGAAAGGGAAAATAAAGGATTCTAATAAAGTCATAAAGGAAGAGTGCTCTGAAAGGGGAAAGAAAGGATTCTGCTGAAGTCATTAAATCTTATTTAATCACGGACCTGCTAGCAGGAGGCAGAGGCATTCTTTGGAGGCATATAAAACTCCTGACATGCTTACTTGTCATTTGAATGCATAGAAACACACCAGGTACTGATAAGAATAAAAATAAGAATAAAAAAATCAATGCTTTCAATGCAAACTACAGAGTACAACCAGCGGTCCTCTAGGTTTTGGGTTTGGTTTTTTGGGTTTGTTTTGGGTTCTTGTTTGGTTTTCGTGGGTGCTTTTTTTATTTGATTGGGGTTTTGTTTACTGCTTTGGGTTGGGTTTTTTTCTTGTTATTTTAGGGAAAAAAAAACCCAAACAAACAATAAAAAACAGAGCATAGTTTCTGACTTTTTTGATGACATCCAGATCTTTTCCATAACCACCTTGACAATGCAAATATTCCATAATACAACAAGGCTTGCCCTCCCTCTAGCTTTAGGAGAAGAAGCAGCTAGCCTAAACCTTGTATTAATTGAACAGAGCAGCTTTAGTTTAAAAAAGTTGTAAATGTTCGAAAAATGTATTGTGTTAATGTCAACTTGCGCTTACTGTTCTTGTAATGCTGAAAAAGAAAGATGGGATATTGAACTTTTTTTAAGCCTCTGGCATGAGGCAGTTTGAAAACTGTGATGTTAGACAGAGTCTCATTTTATTCTGAACTGTAAAATTTCAGAGAGCGAACAGAACAGAACTGAATTCCCGCAGGGTCCTCACCTCGGCACAGAGACACAGAGACATATTGCAGAGGTGGTTTAAAATGCCTTACAAATCAGAAGCTCATCTCAAGGTACTTCCAGGATCAAACTGGAGCACGCAAAACTGGAGGAAATCTTGATACATACCACTTTTACCACAATAAATGATTCTTGTCCCTGCCTGAACTGATACCTGCAAACTCAAAGACACAAGATACATTCAAATTCAGACTGAGCATTAAGTCCTGCTTACACTGTAACTATACATGTACATAATAAATTCATTACCAAGAGACTATAAATTACTCTATTACTTTTCAGAAAATAAGGGGAATAGAAATAATTTCAATACAGAAGTTTGAATGTCATCAAAAAACTTATCAAATTGTTGGGATTCTAATGTTTTTCCTTTCAGTTTTGCTCTCCAGCAGCAATTCTTTTGCACTGGCCACTAGCACAAACCTACTCCCTCTCCCATGACCTTTGTGGTGTAGATACTAACATCCACTAACACCTACAGGGACAGATTCTAATTCTGCCTGGATTTGTTGGTAAACTTTGCTAGGAGAAGTTAGGATAAAGAGCATAAAAGCACCCATAAAGGCTCTGTACTGAGGTTCATTTAGAAATTGTTCACGCACAATCCTACAATGGACTTGGTCTCTGTTAGCTCACCTGATGCCTCATCATTCCCTTTCTGCCAGAGAGTGATCCCCATCCACTTCTTGCTTCCTGCTTTTGCCTTGGTAGGGCTCTCTTGGTCACCTATTTTCCTGATTCCAGTCCCAGTTTGTGCAAATACTCTTCTATGCCTTTGTTCCTCAAAGTTTTGTCACTTCTGGTTCTGTACATCCTGTCCTTCTGGAGCCAGATTTCCTAGAGTGTCCCATGCTCCAAAGATCTCTGTGTGCTGAAATGAGGAATTCTGAGGTTTTTCCGGGACCCAAGTGGAGGTTTCTGGTGGCTGAGCTGATCATGCCTTGGTCCTGTACCGGGCACAGCATTTCTTGAAAGCACTTGTCTTTGGATTGGTTTCTCCAATAAGAGAGTGGGATAAAGAACTATTGGAAATTTAAGCAGGCTCTGATTTTATTTTGAATAAACTTTAACTTACATAACCCCACAGACTCCCTGAAGAACAACTGATATGAACCAGTGGACGCAGAAGACCACTTGGTGGTGACTGTTGACAGCCTAATGTCACCAACGTTGTATGATCATTGAGGGCTACTTTTCATCGTTGTGATCTTTTAAATAGGAATAACAAAGAATTGCTTTTGCAGTAAAACCATTTCAAATGATCTGTTACTGAGCAAGACAAATAACTGAATGAATACATCTAAATTATATTTGAGGAAAAAGCAGAGACAGAAAATGTCAATTTTACACTTCAACATGTTTTGATTTTAGTGATTTAAAAGCATCTTAACTAACATAGCCAAAGTTTCATCAAAAGTCAACTTCTGTGTTTTATTAGCTTGACCAAAATAACCTTAAACTTGCCCTTAAACTGAGGGTGGGTAGCTTATTGTAATAATTTCTGTAATGACTCAGTTTGGCACTTTTTAATGGAGCTGTCACAATGCACATGCTACTTCTACAGCAGCTGAATTACAACAAATCTTACTGAGTTATTATTTCATTAGCTTTTTGGAGATTTGGCAATGATTTAATTGAAAAGGCACAAACATTATGCTGTTAATCTTTGCTTACAAATTTGTGGTGTTCACCACTAAATTATAACAATATTTAAAAATTAACTAAAACCAGTTCCAATTTTACCCTGGGAGAGATTAAATTTGAAAAAGGCCTCCCAGAATGATTGCTATAATCCTGATTACACAGCAGTGCAGCTGGACACCTAAAGGCCTGGCAGGTGATCTACGCTTACGGTTTAATACTCCTTATCTAGCCAAGGAGAAAGAAAAGCACATCCATTCATCCTCCTTGTCTTCAGGTAGAATGAGTCAGTCAGCAAAAGCATCTGCCTCTCTCTCTCGCTCCTTCATTTACCCATGTTGGAAGATTACACTTTGGATTACTAAAGCTGAGAGAATTCACAGACACCTACCAACAGCTGTTGTAGTCCCTACTGTCAGCTAGAACAAGCTGGTTCACCTCCTTTGACACACTGGAGGGCGTGGTGTTACCTCTCCACAGCATAGTATTGTGCGCACTTCATTAAAAAATGCAAAGTTTCTATTTAGATTTGTATTCTTTACTAATTGTCTTTCATCTTACAGTAACATTGTGGAAGTAAATATTACACTGGTATGGAATTTACTCTAGTGGTGCAGTCTTGAGTCTTGCTCAGTCAGTATCTATAGAAAAATTACGCCAGAGAAGTGAGAACATAAATCTTAGATACCTAATCAGTATCTATTAAAAATTCACTATTGGTTATATAGTATCTGATTTAGAAACATTAAACTGAAGAAAGTGATTGTCCTACTTTGTTCTGATTGGCATGAAATAGGATAAATTGCTCTTTTCTGACAGAGAAACATATGTAATACAGGCCACCTACAGTAAAAAAAACCCACATGCTTACAAAGCTTGATGCTTACAAAGCATCAAGCAACTTTGCTAGAGGCTGATCAGGGGAACAGCACTGACACCAAAACTAGTGGCACCCTCAAAAGGTCAGGTCTTCTGCTTTGCCTGATTTTTGCTAATCCAGCAGCAGAGGACCTGAGGGGGTTCAGCCCAGCTGGAGGTTTCCTCCTGTTACCCACAGCTTCTGTGAGTCTGCAATACTTTCTTCTTCATACATGAGGAGACTCTGGGGGGATGCTATGCAGTCCCAACTTCAGAGAGGCTACAAGCTGCCATGGGGAGTGCCCCACTTTATCCTTGAGACCACATTCCTCACTAGAGCGTCTTCACTTGAATGTAATCTCTGAGCCTGTTAGGACTCTGGGACAGTAAGTAAATTTTACAGTAGGAGGCTAAGTGTGCAAATAGAACAGAACAAATGAGTAAAGGCTCATCGCATCTTTATATTCTTCCAAGATCTGCAGGACATGGAGCAAGACTGTGTACAATATCCACCCTAGATCCCCTTGTTAGAGCAGGGCTTACCCCAGGACTTCAGATCTTTTATCCCTATCATTGACCAGTGCTGTCATTTGTTACATTCATTTACTTACTTTATTTTCAATACTGTAATTGCAGGTTTATATAATATTAACCTTTATATGAAAGAAAAATATAAAAAGGCCTTTGCATATATGCATTATGTCCTGTGAAAAACATTTGGATGGACATTTGAAGACACCAATTAACTTACTATTTATTTTATTTAAGTCATTTTTCTGCTAGACTTTATTTCTGCTAATGGACACTGACACTCATCTCATTCATGTCCACTGAGACTTTTCCGAGGCACATTTTTTTCAGACTTTATCTGATAGCATGGAGTGAAGCAATTTACATTAGTGGATATTCAAAATTCAAGAATTAAACTTGGCCTTTATTTTGGTTGGAAATATTTCAACATTAGGTTTAAAAACTGAATTACTTCACCTGACTTAAATAGGTCATCAGAAAACAAATTTTCTGAGAGTGATTGTTTATCTAAGCATTTCTCTTGCTAGCTTTAAGCCCACATGAATCACTTGGTGTGACTACTACAAGCCCACATGAATCATGTTCTCAAGTATATTACTGGGTCAGGGCCTTATGGTGAAGTAATCTTACCAGATTTCACAACACAATTTGCCTTTCTATTGTGAACACCCATTTTCTGCAGTCTGTGTGAGTGAATAGACTGCAGTGGCTGAATGAAGTGAGATGTCTGACAGATCCCTGTTGCACACTGACAAAAAGCTGAACATTTCACTACACATGACAGCTGCTGAAGAGATAGACTTGATTCAGTGACATACTGAGAATTGCATGTTTGAGCATTGTCATTGGTTACTAGAAGCAAAGCTCATTTCCACAGCAATCTACTGGAAAAGTATTGTGCTTCAGGCATGGGATAGAGTCACAACGGGCCTCAGAAAAAGGCAAACATTGCTCCTGAAAAATCCTTGCAACAAAGAAGAACAGTAATTTTCTGGCATTTTAACTACTAAGTGAATTCATGCAATCAACATGTCTAAATCAGAATGAATCATAGAATCAGAATGGTTTGAGCTGGGCCTTAAAGATCATCTAGTTCCAAACCCTTCACACCATGGGCAGGGACACCTTTCACTAGACCAAGCTGATCAAAGCTGCTTCCAACTAGGCCTTTGATACAGTCTTACATGTGTGGCCAGCGTGTAATAAGCCCCGTGAAGATGTATCAAGTCTGAGGGTTGACCTGCAGCATCCGAAAGTGGATTAATAATAGCGAGACAACTTCTCTGGACGTCCTTTGTAAAAGAAAGGCTTTTAATAACAACAAAAACAACAAAAGAAATATAAGTCGAACACAGTGTAGAGAAAATTCTTGCTCTAAGGCAGTCCAAAAAAACCGCTGAGAAGTTCTGTGTAATCTTTTAAATACTTAATGGTCCAGGTGGGCTTTTTGGCACCTTGCCCAATGAAACTGCAACAGGCTTTGAGGTACAGGTCCAGGCATCCAACAGGTATCTCTGCTTGGCACCTGGCCAATTACCGGGGAAAGAACATCAAAGTTTCTGGGTTCTTTACCTTATAAGAACAGCAAGGGGTGAGTCTTAATCCTTTCCCTATATGGAAACACCTGCCCAGTTGTGGGGTACATTTCTAAAGGCCTTGAACACTCTCAGGGATAAGGAATATATATTCCTTTTCTGGCACAGAGTTGATAAACTCCCAAGTAATTCTTCAAATAAATGATGGCCAAGGTACCTAGTCACAGTAGCACAGCGCTTATTTCTTATTCTATGCCCATCTCCTTCACAGAATATGCCCTTTCTTTCCCAGCTGCCATTTGACTGTTGGTTCTAGAGGGACACTCTTTTTGTCTTTGACAACAGGTGAGTGGTCTTCTCTGCTGATCTTAGAAGGACCCTAATTCTCTGTCTGTCCCACATCACCACTCAGCTGCAGGATAAACTAGAAAGTGGAGTCTGCCTTGCTGACTCGTGTACTTCATTTCCCTTGCCTACAAATCATGGAAGAAATTTGTCACTGCCATCCCACATTCAGAGATACGGAGCAGAAAGTCAGGTGCTGGGCCCTGTAACTAATCTCTGTATATCAGCCTAGTTGAGTCATGCACAGAACTCACAACTTCCATGAGAAAAAAGGAAGCTTTGTCTCATGCCTGTGCTGGGTTTGGCTTCCACACATGGCAGAGTGGGACTCCAGCTGCAACACACTCTTCTTCTTTTTTTGGTAAATGATTTTTATCCCCAGCATGTGGCAGTATCTGATGGTTGAGCAGGTGTCATGGATGAGGACAGCAGGGTTGGATGCTGTCAGCTAGGCAGTGGAGGTTCATTGGCTAACCCCTGGCACACCAGTGGAGCTGTTTTGTTAGCAGTTAAAGAGCACAACTGAACGTCACTCCTTGAACATCAGCTGATGGGTCATTTCTGGTTAACACCGCCACTGTTTGCTGTCTGCTTGAAAGCATCCAGGCCCTCACATTCAGAACAGAGCACTGACAGGTGAAGTTCTCTGCCACATCTGATTTATGTTGCAGTCTCTGAATAGAAGCTAAAGTCTCTAATAGGAGCTAGGATCGCAGAGGACAGTTAACAGCAAGTGGTTGACAGGGTATGAAAAATAAATCCATATGAACAAAAACATCTCCGTCTGATACTAACTGATCTACATATTCACCTCGATTTTCTTTTCATGGGCAGAATTTGCATTTTTATTTGCCACAGTGACTCATCATTTGCCTATCTTCTCTGGTGATATAAGCTGTTAAAATTGATGTTGTTAATAATAAAAAAAAAAAAAATTCAAAACCACTTTCGTAAGTGTAAATAAACAAAACATCATGACATTGTTTTTTATAGAAATTGATACCTAGCAGGGAAAAATTATAAAATAAGAAGAGCACATGCTATATATTTAGAGAGGACCTTTTTATAGCTTTCAGTTGCCATGGAAACACATTGCAGCAAAGAGAGAGGCAAGCTCAAATACTTGCAGCTCCAGTCTGTATTTCAGGATCTGCTGTTTGCACTACTCCTGTGCCAGGTACATACTATGTATACTGCAGTGAAGCTCTAAAAGGCCTTATTGAAAACGTAAAAAATAATCCTTCATGTGAAGAACACCTCTCCCCGGGGGCGGGGGGGAACCCAAAAAACTAAACAAACACAAAAACTCAAAAAATGAATTGATAACAAACAGTCATCTCTAAACTGTTTACGTATAAGAGACCAAAGGTGGTAGAAGTCTCTTTGCACTGACAAAATTTGGAAAGCAGAGCAGCTCTTACCTTGGGGGCAGTGGTCCATCCCACCAATAATTTATAAAAATCTCTAAATTTTTTGTATATCTGTCTTCAGCCAATGCTAAACTGCATTTCCTGCACCACACTGTAACTACTGTTAGGGGTGACTCAAGTCAGAGTTCCCCTTGCAGCTCTTTTGTGCTTACCTACCTAAGAGGATTTCTCTATTTTGCATGTTTCCTGTTATTTTTGAAATTTCATTATATGACTCAAAGTCTCATTTTGATGGAGAACCTTTTCTGTCCATTTCAGAGTGTAAATCACTCAGAAAGACAATGCGCAGTATTGAATGGCCCTCATTGTTCAACTAAATTCACTCTTACCTTTGATGAAATAAAGGTTAATATGCTTTAGGAATTTAATCTGATATATATGGATCTTTTTATTTAGCTGTTTCTTTTGGAAATGACACACCCAGATGACTCTGTGATATGCATAATAATAAAATAAATTCACAGGGATGACTAGCAACCTCTCTCTGTCCCCAGTGCAAAACATATCTTGGTTTGGAACATGATAGCATTCAGAAATGACTGATGGTATCAACATGGGCCAAATTCTAGTCCAGTATTTCTAAAATCCTAGTTTCTGCTCTGAGGAAGCACACAGTTCATTCAAATTTAAACAAGCAATTGCACTCCTATTTTATTTTTTTTCTTAGAAAAATTTAGATGTTCAAAGGAGCTGCTTAACTACTTTACCTCTTTGACATGGCAATACAACCATGCAAGAAAGCACGCTGGTATTTATAGGTCACTTCTTGAACCTGTTAATGTTTTCAATAGTATTTTACAGGCAGCCATCAGCTATGACTCTCCACAAAATGCTGCAGATCAAAAGTCATTTATCAAGCTATTTCCTCCATACCAGTTCTGAATTTCATTCATTTCATCCAGTGGTATTTCATTCTTTTATTTTCCTCTTGATAGAAATGTGCTGTAGCTTCTCTCCAAAGGTGCAGCAGATTTCCAGACACACAAAAGATGTGGCTTCTTTTCCTGGATACTACATGAGGTGCTACATTTTCTGTGTGCCATTTAAAATCTTTTATTATTAGACCAAAGTAATTTGGTTCTCAAAGTCCTCTTCAGATAATGTAAAACATTATTTTGCTGTTAATAGAAAAATAATTTTTCTTTCCTAAGAACACAGTAATATCACAAAGGATACAGTCACCTCTACTATAGGATGTCACAAAAAAAAAAAAAAAGTATTTTTTCTCAGTGATTGTCCTCATGACAGCAATTAGCATTTAGGGCCAATCCTTCATGTGGATGCAATATTGCACCTCTGGTTCCATCCTGAACATTACCCACAGTGCACTCTACAGGAAAAGACCTGAAGGATTTTTCCACCTAGATTATTTCATTCAGGCAATCAAATGAGATTTGAACAGATTTGGGTTTCAAAATCAGGGTTGTTCTCTGTTGAATACACTAAGTTAACAAGACTCGAGATATTTTTCAGTACTGGAAAAAAATAATATGAGAAAGTATTAATTTAATATAGTGGAAAAATAAGCTCATATCTCTAAAAACATTTCAATTCATTATTCAACATAGCATTTTAACTTGGGCTCTTTGGAGTTATATTCACTGATCTCTCACTGATTTGGAGTAATTCCCATATAATATTATGATTTTATTTGGGGACTTTCTGGTCTTTATATAGAAGACAGGAAAGGGAAAAAACACAAAACACTAGAGTAAATTCATTACCATTAAGCCCATCCTTGCTGGCCTTTGCTCATTGATTCCGCTCCCCTGCAGCTCATTGACATTTCAAAGCTTTGAACAACTTTTGTTATATTTAAAATACAAAGCTGATTCCTTCTTTTGTGATGAAAAGTTCTGAAGTTTCCCTGAACCATTACACTGAACCAAGACATAAGAAAGTAAGGTTCTATTTTGAACCAGTTATTTGTTCTAACTTTTATTTAAGTATCTGAATGTAAAAACTGATCTCTCAGAGAACTATAAAAAATCAAATGACACCTTTAAACTGTTGGGGAAGTGATTTTCTTAGCTTCCCAATGACATATATTAGTAACTTCTGTCTATCAAAGTACCAAGATGAAAGAGACTGAATACATTGCTTATTTTAGTATATAGCAATCTCCTTTAGATTATTTTTAAGAAACCTTTATTGCTGCCTTTGCAAAACTAGCCATGTGGTAATGAAGGCATTCAGTTTTACAGCTGAAAGAAAATTTTGCAAAATTGAATACTTTTAGAAGAACATTTGCAGAACTGTGTTCCTATGGCATGTCATGCTGTGAATATAAGAGGATAAGAGTCAATCCAAAGGTTTTTGAAAATCACCTGTAGGAAGACTTTGTGGTTTAAAGGCCACAAAAGGTTCAGCTGATAAGAGTTACCACTTGGTATTTGCTCCTGCTACTCTAGGACAGAGAGCATAAGGTTATTCACACAGAAGCAGATCAGAATTTAGAGGGATGACAGCAAGCCTCTGAGAAAGACCTTCTCCAGAAATTATCAGAACATACCAGGATAATAAACATATGTAACAAACATGGCTTTTTATAACTTCAATTTGAACTTATAGAAGTAAATATCAAATGAAAGTGGCTTTTTCAGGAGAATCACCAGTCATTTTTTATCTGTGTATAACAAGGGCATTTATCATTTTTGTATAAAGTCTTCTGAAAATTATTGATTCTGAAAACCAGATTTTTGCGGACACTCTCCCATATTCTGGTCTGTTTCATGAAAATAACAACAAAAATACTGCTTATGTATTTCATTACTGTTCTCCCTGGCTGGGTCTACTTGAAGTAGGCAGTTCAAACCTAGCCTGGTGAAGACTGGTTTTCTACATTGTGTTTTTAACTGAAAAAACAAGGAGGGAGTATGCCACAAAGGATGGAAAGAGGAGGCTGGGAAAATATGGGAGGAACACAAATTAGAGTCTGTTGTAAGCAAACCATATTTTCAGCTGTTACGCAAAAAATTCTTGAAGACAGATTAATTTCAAACATATGGAAGCTCTTCTAGTGATATCAGATGCTACAAGGCCTTGCTCTGAGAGTGGTCAATGGTGTGGAGAGAAGAGGGGGGAGAAAGATAGAGAGAGGGACAGGAAAGGGAGGTCTCCCTCAAGTAATAGCAGCCTTACTCCTCTGAGGCAAATTGGAATATTAAACTTACAGTAAAACAGGTATTGTCATTTTCCACATGCAGGGTCAGTACAGCACAGTCATGTGGGTTTGAACATGAAGTTAGAGGAATAAAAACTCTTGGGACTACGGGATGCCTCACTCAGCTACAACAACGAAGAATTCCTCTGCTTTTAAATGAAACAATGCACTCTCTTGCACTGAGGAGAAATATTGCAGATTTTGGCGGGATAAGACTATTGAAAATTTAGCAAAGTGAGGCTTTTGAAGACACTATAGCAACCTGAAATCTAAAGAGACCTAGCAGACTTAAAGACTCAGAAATACTTACCACTACAAAGAAACATTGTGGGGGATTATTTTTCACCACCAAGAAACAATTCTCATGTGTTGTTTTCTTTGTTTTATAAGCACCCAGAACTGCCCAAGTCTCAGACCATGCTTAATTCAAAGCCTTTTTTCCTTACTTATCTACTGATGTATTTTTTGAGTAGAAAGAAAACATTAGTGATAACATCTCCAAAATACATCACTTGATAATGCTACTACTTGAAGTCTTTAGGAACAATTTTAACTTGAACTGCTTCCTGAGAAGATGAAACCAGAATATGGATGGTTATTAGGAAGCCTTGACTTAAATTTATTCCTTTACTGCTAGAACTGTAAACTGGATAGCACATTTCTCATTTGCAGAGATTTGTAATTTACCTTTTTACTTTGTATTTTTACATGAAAACATTTCCACTGAAATTATTTCCTTCTGCTTTAAATAATTATGCTCAAAAATGTGCGTACACATATTTGTAGAAAAGAAGCCCCTTTCACACAAATAACTATTTCTTCCACTAGTATTGTGCTGTCTGCAATTTTTGCATTATATATCTTTCATGAAGGTGTCAAATAGAAACACAAAAATTTTGTGCTGAGCTTTACCTATTGTTGACACACCCTAAGCTCCTTTTGCAAATGGGGATAATTCTTATGCCGCTGACATCTGGATTAACTAGTTGAAATTAGAACAGTGTTTTCATGTGTTTGTCTGTGAATACATAGCAGCAAACAGAGGGTAAATGAGTACAGAACAATGCCTCAGCAGCCAGGAGAAGAGGTGAAGAAGCGGTAATATTTTTCATGACATGAAAACATGAAAAAAAACATTTTTCCTACACAGGCCCGGCAAAGGTGGTGAATGTGTGGACCCTTTGATACCCGTGCAATCTTAGCTCTCCTACCTAGTGAGAAATGGAGATAGCTGACCTCAGAAGCAGCATAATTGTTTTTAGGAAACTGTTCCTCAGACAATATGCAACATGTCCTATTCTGCTGAAGATCAGATGAAAAGGACCTCTCAGCCTAAGCTGAGATCATTGTCCAACAGCAGAAAGTAGCAAATGCTTCAGAAAAAGGTACAAAACATTGTGTTAGGAAGTGAAAAACAAAGATTCTCTCTGAGACAATCATCCTTTTCTTTCTTTCTGTACAGCCTACATCTGACCATGTAAAATTCTTTATACCTATGTGCCTGCTGGTGAGACTGGAGGAGTCTAAGGGACTCAGTGTCACTTCAGCTTCTCTGTACCTCAATGAAATATTAATCTTTGGTGATGTCTTCCTGATTCCTAGTGTCAGTGCATTTGATGCACTGTGGGTTAGACATTCCGACAGACAACTTTGTGCTTTGCCCACATAGGAAAACTAACTTCCTTAATACAAACACAGCAGGGTCCTGCACTGGTCTTGAAAAAGGAGACTAATCCACTTAAAAATTCCAGGAGGCACTCTTCCATTCTAAGGACATTCATTCTGCAGCCTGGGAGGGAAGATTCATCTCACCTGCTTCAAGAAGTCTTCAGGGTCGATGCTCACACCTAGGCTGCTTTAATTGACAGACTCAAAGAGCACTCACAGCATGTCATTCATCTCACCTATCTCCAATGCCTACTTTAGCATAAGATAAATTTTGCTCTAAAGCTACCCATTTTTCTCCACTGACTTTAATGGAGACTAATAACCAAGGGAGTGCTAAGTGATTAGCTCAGATGCAGGTGTCAATATCTGGTCAAGGATGAATTCCAGTCACTGTGACCACCACTTAATGAAGACATATCCAAGGCGGATTTAAACCTGCAGCAGCAAACCAGTGTGTATCTGCACAGATAGCAAAATGAATAAGAGAAGCTGGCCCAAACCTTTCACACACACCAGACCACTGCAGTAGAGCGCAACCAACTCACAGATAAAGAGACAGCTCTCGTCAGCCCTTTCCACGCTCTGGTACATGAGAGTAGCCACAAAATGAAGCAGTAGAACTAACATGTGTTGTCTTTTCGCAAAAGCAAACTTGATGCACTTGTCTCTTAAAAGTGTCACAACACTCTGAGTCTGGAGAAACATGAATTCTTTGCAGTCACTTCAGAGAGGCTCTTTATTCCTCTTTGAAACAGCAATTTCTGATCTTTACATCCAAGATTCTCAATGTTGGCAGAAGGATTAACTCAGCGTTTTCTAGCCTACTGTTTAGAAAATGGTTTAGTAAAATTGACCCTTCTTTATCTTACCATTTGACCTGATTTGAAATCAGATCTATAAATCTCTTTAATTGCCCTCCTGTTGTGACAACTTTCTTCAGTGACTGACTCAGTGCAATGTCAGCTAAACTTGATTTAAAACTAGTGCTCTACATGCTGCAGGCTGCCAAACTGGCATATTTGAATTAATGTATCCTGCATTTATTTACAGCACTTTGATATAAACACAGATGCAAAAGAATCTGTTCACAGCTTTTTCATTCTATAAGTATTTTCTCAAACCATGTGCGTGCTCTGGTGAATTTCTGTATTTCTTTACAGTGATTGCCTTTTTGAGGGGAGGTTATAATCTCTATAATGGTAGAAAAAAGCCTGAAGACTTCTGATTTTTATATGAAAGCATTATGCTTCACTAATATGAAATAGAGATCAGAGACCAACCTGTAATTTCCCTGGCTGGAATTAATTATTCAATCCTTAATGAGATATGTTTGTGATAAACACCAGAGAGTGTGTCTATTGAATCAGAAACTAATACTTCTGCTGCTCAGAACAGTACAGAGAAGCAGGGAATAAAGTAATTGTTGAAGATACAGAGACAAAACTAATGTCAAATTGCAATTACTATTCCAGTTTCTTGCCATTTTAATGAATTTTTAAAGACTAGGTGTTATTCAGTTACACATATTAAAATTCAGTAAAGCTGTATTAGGTAGTGCATACTTATCCATAAAAGGCTTATAGAACCTAAAAATATCCTTCAGTTTCTTAAATATATACTTTGAACAGCACTGAACTGTAGTCTAAACAGTTCTACTAAGTCTTCTGCTTAAACCCAATGCTAAGAGCACCAAAAGACTAACTTACATTTAAAATTAAGAAGAGGTACAATCCTTTGCCAGATATGAAACTTATGGAATGAAAATTAGAGGTACAGTCCTTTGCCAGATATGAAACTTATGGAATGAAAATTAGCTTGGAATAACACTTCAAATTTATTCTCTGAAAAGTCCATTTTGCTGTTCTTCTCTTCTGCCTTCTTTGTCTAGAATATTTCATTTGGAAGTCTGAGCTTAAAAATATCACTTCCCGTATTTTCATGTATTTGAAAATCAGTTCTGCTCACTAGGGACCTTTTCTAGTAAATTAAGTATTATGCTTTCAATTGTATGGCTTGTTTAGGAAAGAAATTGTATTTTAATACTAGTTTAAACTTACCTTCATTTCAATCAAGGAAAATAGGTGAGAACATGTAATAAAAACGATGGGGCTGAGGAATGTGGTAAACTGGTGCTTCAGTAAATCTGGCAGATGGGAAGTTAAGATGGATATGTGAAATATCATCTAGACTTATACCAACTGAATCTGATTGAAACCCAGTAATACTTCATATATGAATTTTCACAAATAATGATTTCTTGTAGCTCTTGTAGCTACAAATTTTGCTCAGTCAGCATCCTATCTGAACAAAAATTAGATTTATGTCCCTTTCAGTTGACATGAGCTAATTCACTATACTTCACAGATAATGTTCTATCTCACTCCAGCTGCAAAATAAAACAATAATGAAAAACAGGTGAACAAGTGCACAAGTGTTGGTAGCAAAGAGGCTTCAGCTTCTTCTGATGTACCTAAACCTTACCTTCAGAAAGGAAAATCACATCCAAGGTCCACAGGGTTCAAGCAAAGCTTATTCCAAATAACTTATTTTACTTAGACCAATAACCTTTTTTTATTAGACTAAGTATACTCGAAGAAGGGAATGTGACAGACTTAATCAAAACATCCCCTTTGTTGGAGTATGAATTCCCCCAGGCCAAATCCACACAGGCCCAGGAGTGCCCAGAAATATGAGGACTGAGTTAGAACCTTCAGAAAAACTAAGATACATAAATCCACACAGACATGAGGTAGAAATGCAAGTTTAGTTTTAAATAAATAGAGGATTTTAAAGGGCCTTAAACAAATAAGAGCCTATGTCAATAAGCAAGAAGAATACCTAATACCCAGTTTATAGTTCAGTAACATTGCCTTTTGCGAAGATAGTTAAATTCTAGTCATAACAAAAATAATGTAGCCTTGCTGAAAATTCCTAGATAGAACAGATAGAGCTGTATACATAGAATTTGTGTAAGAATTTACGAAAATTGTTGCACATCAATTTTAGGTTACGATAGGTCCAACACTATCGTAAGAAAATTCATATTTAATCCTGATTGGCTAAAAAGAGAATGAAATGCACAGAGAATGTCAGAACACGCACACAGAGGCTCACGATACATCATAAATGCCGTTGTTGTTACTGCTGCAACTGCTACTGATAAAGATGCTCATGGGACATGGACTATGGGTGCTGCGGCTGCTCATGTGGCTGCTGCTTCTGCTTGGGACTTAGAGACTCCATGTTAGAGGCTTTCTGCATACTGGCTGGGACTGTAACAACTCTTCCTTCATGAGGCTGATTTAGCCATGCAATAAAGGACTTCACTTTTACAACTACCCATTGCCACAGTCTTCAATGAAGATGCCCCAAAAACTTGGCACCCCTTTTTATACAGAAGTCATTAGAATTCAGCATTGATCTTACTGCAGCATAAATGAATCCTCTGAATAGGCAAATGAAAGAATGATGAAATGCGATGCACTTTTTCATGGACTAATTTGTCTGTCATCTCAGTGGCAATCAATGAGCTAAGGATCACCCCTTCACTACAACTGAAGGTAATGTTTTGTTTTACAGACTACAGCTGTCCTGCACGCTTGCTGGGGCTGACAGCAGTAAATTGTGGAGATAGTTTCTCATTACCCCTAAAGACTTATGGATTGAACTTAGAGCCAACAGAGCACTGCACTTGAGAATGAGGCTGCACTGCAAAAGATTAGGTTAAGTAGAGGAAAAACAACAGTTTGTAATCTATCTGATCAAAAAACCCACGTGTAGTATGCTTCATCCCTTTCCTTGTTTCTTAACTCCCCCTGAAGTCAGGTTGTACACATTCAGTTCAGCAGAATTTCCGCCTGTTCTTCTCACCTACCTGTTTAGGCAAAAGCTTTAATTTCCCATGGATATACATGTGGAAAAGGTGCTTTCTGGTTTTTCATATCTCCCATCTAGTTGGAACACATTCATTTTCCCTTAGAAGAACAACTCCAGAAATCAGTAGAGTAGAAGAGGTATCTCTAAGACTCAAATCAAAAAGCTGGTGCCTATGACTGTTTTCTTGCCTATAATCAGAAGAACACCAGCCTCACACACAAGAACTGAGACAATGATAGCCATATAGTTAAGTCAAAAAGGACCATACCTTGTCTTTGAGGATAAATAAACACAGCATTTCTCCTGCAGGGAGCAGCTGTGTTTTTTAAGCACTCATAATTTCCACAAAACTTTGTTGTACAAATAAAGAGAATTTACACAGTAAATGTAACATTTCATAATAAACAAACAAATAAATAAATAGAACTCAATTATACCAAAGTGCTTTTTTCCCCTTCATTTTTCACATGACTTTCCAGATCATTTAGGGGAGTCGGGATTATAAACTTTTTAAAAGGTCTTCAGAGTTTTCTTATGAAATATCCACCACATATATATGTGCTATACCACATAGGCAGTAGGATCATTATATTTTTTTTTTCATTTTCACACTGAAACCCTACACAAAACAAATTAAATAGAAGATCCCTGGAGCAGTGACTTTTCATTAGTGACTATAGTAAATAGGGGGTCTTGTGCATAGACATGACTTCTCTGTAGATGTATGGTTTTTTCCTCACCTCATCCTAAGGGTGGCAATTTCTTCAAAATATCTAGGAACATTTCTTGCAATAATAAGGCTTCCTTTCCTTCTTTAAAGTTAGCCTGCTGAAAATTACTGTATCTGTACAGAATAAACCTATGTATAGATGTCATCCCTCTAATCTGATATCATTCAAGCGTAGAAGAATTTGCATTTCCACATCTTAATTAAATTGCAGTGACAGCAAAAACCTTTATGTACAAGAAGCTATAATTCCTACCTCACAGTTTATAACTCATACTCCCTATATTTAACTCTTGCTTACTGCTCATCTTAAATTCAAAAACTGCCATGCCTTGGTAGTGTTACTTGCTACTTGCCAGCTGGCTACTATTTTTGCCCTATACCATTAGAGAAATTGCAAAAGCAATATATACTTGGAAAAATTACCTCACTGCATTACCAAAAGACATAATTATTTGGCTGTTTAACTGCAACATAAAAAAAAAAAAAAATTCAGCACCATGCAAGTTCCTGATTCCACAAGAAAGGGATAAGACAGCCTTTGGATGTTTCCTGGAAAAAACAAATCTGCCTGAAGTGAATTTCAAAGTATTCTCTCCCCAGATATAAAAATTGTGTTTGATTTCTTAAGGACATTTGAGTTGCATAGGTATACATGAATATGGTTTGTAAGACCCACAGAATTTCATTCCATGCTTCTATGAAAATATAGTTCTGTTACATGATAGAAACCAATTGCATCCTTTAAGTAAGTCAGACTTTAAAGTAAGAAAATACTGTTTGGTTTTGAGGGTTTTTTTCCCCCAAGGATAACAAAGAAAAGTAAAATGTTTTGATTTTCTAAAAGGACATACTTCATTGAACTTTTCTATTTTAGATTTGTAACATTTAAAAATGTTTCAAATGACTGTGTGTTCCTTAGTCCAAAATCTGCCTACAAAAACAGTTGATGAGTCCGGAGGATAAATTTAGTTCCCAGTCCCACTGCATCTTGTTACTGGAAATGGTATCCTACAGTATCTGAGTGGTGTCTTAACTCTTGCCTTTGCCTGATGACATACAGCCCATTCAGAATTATTGATAATTATAGTACAATTTTTCCTGCAGCAGCAGAAACAATGTTCCACTAAATACAGCATACACTGCTTATGTATCTACTGGAAAAACAAGCCCTAACAATACTCCCTGCTGCAAATGAGAGAACTACAGAGACCACTCCAGCATTTCCTGTATTATCTCTTATATTATTTTTTTATATGTGACTTTTTCAAAATTCATGTTTTGAGTAGCAGCAGTTTTGCTTCCTCAGCCATGCATAAGAATGAGACTCTAGTGCCTTGATCCACTGGCAAGAGAGCACATCTGAATGCAATATAATTTGGAGGTGGCCCGATTAACTCATTTGTTTTGCCTTCCACTGCGCTATTCATTATTTCCTGAAATCCAAAATGCTGCTGTTATTCCTCAGGCTGGGAGTCAGCGGCTTATTTATGTTTCCATGATGTCATTCTTTCTGTGAGCAGCTAAGCAGATTTGTATTGATGTGATGTTTTTCAGCACCCTCGAGAGTCAACCAGTAGGACTAAATGCCACTTTAATCATTCCCAGCAGAGATGTCTAAGCCAATGACCTGTATCGTTGAGCTGTATTACTTTTTGATGCTATCATTTATTCTGTAATAAGCAGTTCAATGGAGTTGCCCTCTACAGCATCTGCCTATTCACATACTCTTCTGAGGAGTGTAATTTATATTAATTTTGTGCTATATGCTGGTTTACATCTTTTTCAGCCATCATTCCAGGTTTCCTTTCTGTATTAGGAAGTATACCACTGAATTACAGAACACACTCACAACCCTGTCACCAGATGCCTGTCTTTATGAGAGCCACTTATATATCTACTATGTATTTTAAATACAAGAATTTGAAATTGCGCATACAAAACTCAAATTTCACTGGGGTTGATTGGAATCTGCCAGCTGTTTTCAGCAGGCTTCTGAAGACTTGCAGTCCTATTTATACAAGGAGTGAGTGCATCTGTTGTATGAGCAACAGAGAATTTGGAGATGGTCCTGTTCTGAGCACTACAGTCTAGAGACATCCATAAGATTACCTTTGAAGGGCAAAAATAACTTTTACTAAATGACTGAAAGAGTTGCAGGGGCTTGAAACATTAGCAGGGGCATGTGTCCTTCTTCAGGTCACATACAGAAGAGACAGCATTAAAAGCCAACCTAGAAAGAGAATAATGGATCTGAGTTTGACCTGTTGAAACCAGGGCGAGTGCTTCTCCTGTCAGTCAGCCTCAAATTCCCTTTAAACTCAGAGGTAGTTTTATATGTAGACAGGTGGGTTGGGAGACCTTGCCTTGTAATGTGCCTGTCAAAATAATGATAATTTACTTATTATTTCAGCTTCTGACATCAGTATTAAAGAATATAAATCTAATTTTTCTGCTCTTTAAACCTTACATAGGAGACCATACTCAAAAGTATTTGTAAAGAGGAAGTAAATGAAAGCTCTGGTATTTGCAGGTAGCCTACAGGGGAAAGATATATTTTCATTGTTATGTCCATTTTAAAACAAAATACAATTAATTTCCTGACTTTAACTGTACATCAGTACTCTCCCCACCCTCAACCCCAACCACCCTCACCAAAAAAGAAAAGAGTGGACATTATATTATCCTGATACAAATTTGTGTGGTTTAAAACCACTAGAATTTCCTTCTATGAATTGATATATGTATCCCAGTCTGAGTTTTCAAAATTAATCCTTTTATTTGTGTCTTGAGTATTCATCCCAGCAATAGAAAATCTGCTGCAGACTTTAAGGTAGCATGATGTTTAGCATGGTAAGATCAATAGTAAATTCAACTTGCTAGCAAAGCACTGCCAGGGCAAGGGAAATCCAACTGCCAGGAATAACAAAGAAATTGCCAAGGCAGCAGGAATGGGAACCAAGCTGGGGGCAAATGCAAGCCCTGCACAATCTTGACAGCTCATGAAAAAGCGATATTATTGAAATAGCCAATATTTCTAAATAATTAGTACATTGTACATGCAAGTGTATTACACCAACTAGAGTCTGCTCAGAAATGTGTGATTTCCAGTGGAATATCTTTGAACACAACAGCTTTTGTTCTAGTTTTATTATTTGCCCTATTCGAGGGGGCAGGCATCTAATTCATTAACATATATGTGGAAACTGTCATAGGCAGACAGACTACTTCAGCAATTATTATGATTTTTGCTTTCACTGCCTGAGCATAAAATAAAGCATATTGTAGCTAGCTGTGAGGTTGAGCAATTTACTTCCATATCCCAGCCACTGTCCTTGAGACCATGGGTTTGCAAGTAAGCTCCCTGGGTGATGGTGAGCAGGGGCATTTTAGGAGAACTGCCATCTTATTCAATTAAGCGAATACAAAATTACTCAATTTAATGGTCCAATTGATTTATCTCATTTCTTTTTAATTTGCCTTTTTTTCCTTTTCCTTGGATCTTTTTAATATGAGGATGTTTTCTCTCTCTCACTCTTCTCTGAAGAGCTAACTACTTCACTTTGGATGAGTTGTGCCCTAAGAAACTTTTAATAAGACATATAATATCATTCCTACGCAGGTGTTTAGTACTTAAAAATCAAAAGGTATGAACTTGTCATAAGAAGTTCACCACCTGTGAAATATTCACACTCAAATTGTACTTGATCTGTTTTTTTATAAATGTATTCTATCACTCCACTCAGTCTTCGCCAAGGAAGATCCTTGTATTTGCAGACACAGTGCTTCTTTGGGACTCTTCATTCCTTTCATGTACTTTTCTGAAGTCTATTACTTTGATGTACTTCCTTAGATTTTCAGTCTCTGTGTGTAACAAAACCACTGAATACAGCACAATGACAACAAAATCGGCTGCAACAACTTTCTCTGTCCTCCATTTACGTTATGAGAAGAAACAAATAGAAAAGTTATAAGACACATAAACAATTTTTTGTTTAGTCCCTAACATCAGAATATATTAAAAAGTTGGTCTTTTGTTATACTATCAAGATAATAATTTACCTTTTTACTCTTTTTCATATTCTTTACCATTTTTCTTGGGAGTCAAGAGAATTGCATAAGAGTACTTCATGCTCAGAAGATGTCTTCAGATGCACAAAAGCTAAATTTAAAATTATAATGTAGGAACACTAATTTTGGGAGACTCTTTATATGTCAAGGAAGATAATAGGTCAAGTAGGTCCAATCTGGCTTTTAAACCAGGAATTTCCATATTTCTATAGTTTCTGACCTGTTACTGAATTTCTTATCCTGTTTGCCCATCAATTTACATTCTTCTCATGATTTCAATGCTCCATTTTTTATATCCCCTGCCCCTAGCTATGATTTGAAGCATATATAACAAAGTGTGAACTTACATAATCAATTTTACAAGTCTATTCCACCTTAATTCCAAGGCAGAGTTTGAGAACAGTTCCTCTCCGAAGGCCCATCTTTCTTCCTGCTCAAACTACACAAAAATCTGATTTCTAAGGAGGTGGAGCCATCTGGTGTCTGTCACTTATGTAACACATTGCTCTAACCTGCTTTTAAAAAGACATGTAGCTTTAGTATTATAATCTTCTGAAATAATTAATATTCTTTCTTTATTTCACACAAGCTCCCTCAGTGATTTAAAATACTTTTAAATATTCTTTGCACTTTTATCTCATATCCTTAATGTATGGAATTCAACAAAGCACTTTAAGCTCCCTGAGAGCCATATTAAGTGTAATTTAGACTCAGAAGGACAAGTTGGAAAATGAGCAAGAAAGGGAAAACCCACTTTGTCTTCTAAAATTTTTGAGAAACCCTAGCTTAAAAAATGTCAACAGACAGGATCCTCAATGAGTGTTACTTCTTGAGTGTGAAAGCATCCTTTTTGTGCAGACCAGATTCCCCTTCATGGAGCTCCCTGGCACACTCACCAGATTGCGCCTCTAGGCTTGAGATAGGGATGGCTTCAGTGAACTTTGATGAAATAGGTCTTAAGAATGGTCAGGAAGAGAATTTTAACAACCAGGATTAGGTGACTACAAGGTCAAATTGGTCTGTGAGTCATCATATCAGCATTTTATGACAGGCTGTTTCATCATGACAACATTTAATCAAAATCATGAGACATTTTCCCTGAACTAGAAATCTGAAATGAAAATATCAGTTAAATTGTTTTGTTTCTGCACTGGAATAAGAATCATAAGGCACATGAATGGGTGACACAAAAGAAAATACCAAAACTAAGCAGAATTTATTGCAAGGAAAAGAAACAATTTCAAATTTTTATGATAAATAAAAGCAAAATGCAGTTTTACTGAAGATAAAATGGTGAAGGATGATATACTCAGAGGCACATAACATCAAAATTTCTTTAATTTTTGGACTCCTAAAATGGAGTTTAAATTTCTTTGGCACATAATTAATTTTAAGTTTTTGAGAGAAACTTATATTCTCAGTTCTTGTCTTAAATAAGAGCCTCGCTTACAGCCTCACTGAATCAACATCTTTAGTGACTAAAGCTGTGGTCTTTGCAAGGTCCAGCATGTACTCTATAATTTTAAATAAATTAAGAGGGATGTAAAGAAAGGTAGTCGAAACATTTTTACCATACACCTTAGGCACATCCTACAATCATAAATTTTGTGCCTTTTTTTGCTGTTCTTCTAAGCCAAGTAGGAGAAATAAGATATCTAAAGAAAACTCCTGAAAACAACCTTGCTAGGAACAACAACCACAAAAAAATTATAAAAGAGAGCTAAATAAATGAGAATATCCCTGCAGGTGTAGTAGTTTATCCAACCATAAAATATTTCTGCATTTTACCTGTATTTCTGCAGGATACTGATTCAGTTATACATTTAAGTTCCATATGGTACTGGGCTTTATAAATCAATAGAGCAATCTGAAAAATGATTTGAGTTTTTTGCTGCATACTGCTCTCGAAACTAACCTGGCAGAGCAAATTAATTTGAAATTAATTCAGTTTCTGCATCCTGGCGTCTGCAGAACCAGTCTACATAAAATTCTGTTTCACTGCCTTTCCCAAGGGCTTTCTGAGCTGAGCCACCACATTCAGGTCCCCTGCTGTGGTTTTGCAGGTGACAAAAGCATGAACATGGCATGTGTGGTGTGTGCAAATGCCTGTCAGACTCAGCCTGGTCAGACACTCAACATGGGAGTCAAGAGTCCCATTCCAAAGGATTCTTTCATGCTGTGTTTGTGTCACTTCAGTGGCCACAGCACAGTGAAGTAACACCTCACTAGCTTTCATTTAATAGGCATGAATTGCAGCAGAAGTCCAGCCAAGGGCATACAGACATCATGGCAGCAGTTTGAACACTGTGTGTTTTCGAGCCTGCACCACCTTACTGCCATACCTAGAGGCTTACTGGCATCAGCTCAAGTCATGTTTCTTAAAGTCTGCAGCATTAAACTCTGGGTGTGTGGAACAGTGTCCCATCTTCAAAGATCAGTGATGGTGGTGCCCAAAACCAAGCAGGAGGACACATATCCCCTTCCCAGGCCTCCAGGTGGGGGGCACAGGGGCAGGGGAAAGGTCTAGGATGGGGAGGAGAAGAGAGAAGTACCCACTTGGGGCATGGATGAGACCATAATTGAAAAGCCCTGAAAAGCACTACTGCCCCTCAGCCAGTCACCCCCCACTGCCATTGCAGTGCCTCTGTTCCAAACTGAAACCCATTCCTCTACTTCCCCTTCCCCATATTACCCCTCTCAGTCTGTCCCACAGCCCCATCTGAGCCACGGCTCCTTCCTCTCAGGGGCCTTCACAATTTTACCTGCAGCATAATCTGCCCAGGCAGGGCAGGGACATGCATGTGGGTTGGAGATGGAGGAAACCTTCTGTTCTCAGCTGTTGTAATTGTCTACAGATTTCATCAGTGATTTTCACCTTTCTGTAAAGCTCATGCATTAGCCTTTGAACAAACTCCAATTACATTTTTCTTGGCAAGGGAGTGCAACAAAATGTAAATGATTTAATGGCTCAGTATACTAGATGCTTGAACCAATACTTTATTAATTATTATTATCAGTGTGAATAGAGTTTGTGGTCTTTTGTAAACCAAGAGCCTAACAACATGCTGAAACTCAAAACTTCATGCTTAATTTAATCCTTGCCACAGGCAATTTCTTGTAAGCACCAAGCAAATTAGGGCCCAAGGGTCTGTGTTGTAAGATAATAGATCCTACAGTCCAAGGCTGGGCAAAATGGTTGTTGATGAAATGTTAGTTGTTCACTGCATAATTTCTGCCCCACCAGAACTTTATAAATAGTTGTTTATTTTCATTAATAACAGACACATAATAAATTATCTTTTTTTCCCCAAATTTTTTTAGCGTGACTATAAACTCTCCTAATATAAATATTGTCTTAATTGTGCATTCTGTGATGTTTTCTGGAATGCCCCATGTTGGGAGCCAGTTGTGATGGTTTCTGGAATCACTGGTCCAAATAGAAAGTTTGTATCCTTAGGTTTGGTGGGTCTGAACCTCAGGCTGAAGCGTAGATAGAGCATGGAAGAAGAAAGAGTGACTCTCACGTGGGTTGAAGATAGATGTTTATTGCTCCAGAGAGAGCCGGAGAGTCCCCTGGGTTTCTGGTTTCAGCTTTTGTATCAGGAGTATGGGGAGGGGCAAGGATAAGCCATAACCAATACCAGGTAAGGAGGGAGTGACCAAGACAGAAGAACAATACACAGGACATCTGATGCATGATATGGGATGGAGATACTAAAGGCTTTGCCATTCATGTTAGCCTTTCCCACCCAGAATGTTTCAGGTTTCTGGACAGGGACACAGAATGATTGGCACACCCACCACCAGGGAAAACCAAAAGGGTTAGTAAGGCAGGGGGTAATTTAGACTGCATTATTGTTAAATGCACTGCAACACATTCAAAAAGTTATTTATCAGTTTTTTAACTATAAACTTCAAAACTGACATTTGCACATGATTCATTGTCTTTGAGCCAAGTCACAAAACAAGCCATACTTGAAACTTTCTTGAAACACATCTTTCTCCATGATATCAACACCAGCTTCCTGTACAGGAGGAGTATGTGGGATACTTTTCTTTTTTTGGTCATTTATAAGAAATTTTGAGATTTCTCCAGTAGGTAATATTTCATTTAAAGCAAAATTCCCATGTATTTTAGATTAAACTTGACTGTCTTTGATCTTCACGTGACTTGACTTCATACAGCAGGTGATTGTTAACACACTTGTTTAGATTATTTCATCCGGTAATGAAAAGATACCTACAAAAATTAATTAAAAATTATAGTGTTTGACAAAAGTACTTTCCATTTCTCCCCCCACAAAAGACAGTAAGTTCAGTTAAAAAGTCAGTCTTGATGAACAATAAATATTCCTTTAGCTCTCCAACTGACATGTGCTATTGCAAGACATTTGGATGTGAGAAGAGTCCTAAATACGAATATTAGACCTCTTGAAGAATACTCACTTCCCCATGGTAAAATAGCTCTGAATTATTATATCAAAATCTTGAAGTAAAGGCTGTTTGGAAATTTGAGATCTTCAGTGAATAACGGGTTCTTTCTGCCATGTCTTTACCTGACATTCTCTATAGGTGGGCACAGGAACTCCCTGACTTTTTAGTTATTTCCACATTAATATTTTTTGATATCAAGTATTTGGAGATCCCTTTTGCTTCTGTGGATATACTGAAGCTTCCTTATCCCAAAATAATTTAAGAAGCTGGTTACATGTGAGCTATTTTTGTCAAGGCTCCAAGAAGTCTTGAAGAACAGCCTTGCCGATGTCAGCCACTCTGAGAGGTGAGAGTTCTGTGGGTGACTGAGGAAGAAATGTCAAGGAAAAAATACAGGCAAGAAAGAGTCTGGCCACAGGTATGTTACTTTTGTTAAAGGAGTTTCTTGGCCACCCTTGTAGTAGTTGTCCAGGTAACAACTGCTAACTGTGTGTAAGATACAGTAGGAAAAAAAAAGACAGTGGTCTGGGATAGCAAGACAAGCAGGGATATCAGCTGCTGATGCTCGACATCTAAGTTACAAAGAAATAAGTAGGGAAAACGACAGCCTCTTTATGGGAAGATACGCCCAGGAGTTCAATGCAGTGCAGAAGGGAAAAAAATGTAACTGAATCATGTTGCTTGATTCCTCCCCAGAGGTTCATTCCAGATGGAATTTTTTTTGGCAGAAACATACTTTCATAAAATATTTACATACATGATTGATTTAAGGTCTCAATTTGCAAGAGGAACCTGCCATACTTCATCTGTCAGCAAGATCCTGCCTTTAGCAGAATGAAGAAGAGATGCAGCAGATTCCAGTAGAAGTGAATATTAAATGAAACACTGTCAAATCTTAGATGATATTTCTCTACCTCTTGCTTTATTTCCAAGCTTACATTGGCAATGATTTTAGTCTACCTCAATTTCCCCTTTTCAGGTCCCAGTTTGATTTCATATGGAGCAAAATCATGTAATTTCATTCTAGGATTTTATTTCACATCCTTAAAATTTATACTTTTGCACATGAACTATATCAATATCTTTTCCCCCTATTAGGTGTTTTTCTGGATCTCCCTTTTCTTTAGCTGCTTCTATAACTAGCAATTTAGCTGCTAATGAAATTTTTTTTCTCTATCCTCTTTAACCCTTAGGAAGACACTCTATACAATACAGACTGTGGTTATTCAGCAAACTAACTAGGAGAACCAAGGTCTTTAAAGTATAGAAAGAGGAACAACCAGAACAGTGGTCCCTGGGAGGAAAAGGGCTTTGAAGAAAAGAAATGTTTCTAAGCCATGGCACACAGAGAGATGTTGCAGTTTGTTGTTGCAAAAGATGATCCAGAGTGACAGACAGAAAGGACTGATTCATAGGCCATGGGGGAATAAAACAGCAGCAACATGAGACTGAGACCGTCTTTTGTGGGAAATAGAAAAAACAGAAAACTCTCATAGCAGTGCAGATGTAGGCCTAGAGTCAAACAGATACAAGAATGAGGACATGCAACAATAAGACGATTTTTTGTGCTGTGTAGAGTTAGGCCTTAGCAAGTAGAAAAATATGTTAAGTAAGATAATGGAAAAGTTTAATAATGCAGTTTTGTGCTTCATCTATAGAAGAGTTTAAAAAGTTCCTGAGTAGCAAAAAAAGATGAAACAAGCACCAATTGTTCGATATAAGGTATTTGTGTAGTTTTAATGATTGGTTTATGCAGATGTATCTATACATCTATAGATGTAGCTATAGATATATAGATCTATAAACATCTATGAACAGAGGTATCTGTTTAGACAGATGCAGATGTAAGCTCTTAACAATTTGTTATTTGTTAGGAAACTTTTAAAAGGCCTTGTAACACAGAGAATTTTGGCTGCTGCTGGCAAGATGTGAGCTGTTGCCATCTTTCAATTGTCCTACACTTTACTGAGGCTGATGTTGCAATAAAGCTCAAGGAACATCTCCTGGCAGTCCTGTCACATTATTTGGAAATATTAAGATCCAACAGTCCTTCATCCCCCGTGCATATGCAAAACATTGAATTTCCTGGTAATCCAGGTAAGAATAGTACCATGATGTCTTTCAAGCTCTTATGCTCAGTTTCCCTAAGATGAGAAGAAGGAAGGAAAATTTTATGGTTTGCTGTCTTCTTCAGCCACAGCCAGAACCTGACTGGAGAACACACAAAGTGTTAGGAAACAGGAAGGGTCCCAAACATAGGCCAGATGAAAAAGACCTCTAGGATACCCAAACCCTATATCCGCACTGTATTTTTCTCACCAGTAGACTCAGTTAGATTTGTCCACAAGCAATTTTAAAAGAGGGTTAGAGTGGCTATGCCTCTGATACTAATTGCTGTTTGATCCAACCAAGAAGACTTCATGTAGAAGAGTGTGTACATGAGAAACCAGAGGGCACAGGTGCTTTGAGCATGAGGGCTGAAATTCATCTGCTTTAGCTGTTTTTTTTGGTTTTTTGGTTTTTTTGGGTTTTTTTTTTGTTTGTTTGTTTTTTGTTTTGTTTTTTGTTTTTGGGTTTTTTTGGGGTTTTTTTTTTGGTTTTTTTGTTGTTTTGTTTTGTTTTTGTTTTGGTTTGGTTTGGTTTGGTTTGGTTTGGTTTGGTTTTGGTTTTGGTTTGGTTTTTTTTGGTTTGGTATTTTTTGGGTTTTTTTTGCCTCTGCATACTGGTATATGGAAATTAGCACATCACAGCACAAGTTGCATAAGAGGGATTGGGAACAATTCTAAAAGCAGAATTATCTGTATCACGTTCTTCATTTCTTCTTCCCTTTTCTCCACCCCTTTTACTCAAGGCATGTGGTAGTCTAATTAGAAAGCTGAGAGCATGAAAATAAGTAAAGTCAGGTTCTGGCTCTACAAATCCACAGCAAGCCAATGATTTCAGACTGGACCTTGAAAATTCCTTTAATTGTTCAGGCTACTCAAACCCTTTTCTGCTTTTTTACATCACTTTCAGTGGAAATTAGGTGATTCAGTCAGGAACTGAAAATGAAAACCCTCTTTGTTTTCTGCTAACACTCTTTATCCACACTCCTTTCTAGGACTTATTTTATGCCTCCAGTCAGCTGGTTTTTACTCGAGCTGTATTACTATACCCAACTGAGCTTTTATCCCAACAGAATGGTTAGTCAGTAGTGCTGGGAAGGCACTCTGATATACCCAGCTCAGCTATGCAGACAGCCTGTTAGTGACATGATCTGAAAATAACCACCACAACAGTGACTCCCAGGGAGCAGCTGGCTGTGCTGCTCATTACTTTATCTTCAGGTATTTTAACACCAACATTTGACAGACATTTTATCTGAAGTCACAGAGATGCAAGACAGCTTCACAAAAGATCTTTCAAGGGTTCAAAATATGCTTAATTAATCCTGAATGGAAGATGAATGCAAGGTCCTTCTCTTCTTTCAGATGTACATAAGACCTCTGTTGTTCTCTCCAGTCTCTTCTTCCTAATCACAGAAGAGCCTAATTATACGACAGGCTGTTGTATGTTTCTTCCTTTGACTGGCCAAATTACAGTTGTATGACTGATGATGAGGGATCTCTTCCTTCTCCACTCTTCATAGCTAAAACTGACCGAAGGAAGAGCAAGTGCACAAATCCATTTTCCTGATACTATAGCTGAGGATCAGATAAATGACTGCTGCATTCCTTTGGTTTATTCTTCTTTAATCAGGAGCAGAGACAACATACATCTGAACTGTATCTCATCACTTTTTCATCCACAGGTCTGTGGCAGAATTGCTGAATGATGACAAGCCACTCAGCCTGACACCATGTGGTGTTTTTGTCAGTTCATTCAATAAAGACAGATACAAATTTCTTAGTGAGCATTCCATATCACTCCTAGTCAGAGTAGTCCATAAAAATGAAATTATTTGTCCTGTTCCAATACTTGGACAGCTAATGAAGCAGACTGATCCTTTGGTCAAAATGTACTTTCTCTAATAGAAAACCCCTTCTGACAACTGGGAGGAAGAAAATGAAATATTTCTTTTTTTCTCATTTGATTTTAGTGCACTACATTTAAAACTAGACTTCCTCAATCCTGATTATTAATAATAGGGTAATTTTCTTGCATAGTATCTGTTCCTTTATTTGAGAAACTACATGATCCTTGTAATCAATAACTTCTGTACAGTGATGCATTAAGTACAAATGCATTTTTATGCCTATGCCTGACAAAGGTCAATAATCACACCAAAGAGATACAAGAAGCCTAAGTAACAGAACATATTCATATAGATTTCTAAGAAAGATTCTTCCTAACCTCTAACACTGTGAAAATAAGATACCCTGAAGCATTCCTGGAAAGAACTGAGATTGGTATTGACACCTGAAATTACACTTCTAACTACTTTTTAAACACTCATGCTATTTGTATCTGTTTACTGTACTTTTTTCATGTGAGATGTTCGTTATGAATTGTGTCTATTTTAATTGGTAAATAAACCCTTCTGTGATATGCAAACTTATTTTGTTCTTCCTTATGAAATTTTTGTCTTCCAAACTTTTGGCACACCATGGGGGACTGTGTCTAGGGAGTGCTGATTAGTATAGGATACCGTGATCAGACAAAATATAAGGCCCTTGAATCCATGCTACAGAGGTCTTGGAAAGAGCTGAGGAGGAAAGTTATAACACAGAGCAGCCTGTGCACCTCAGCCTCACATGTCTTCTGCACTATGGCTACCTCATCTGTCCTATTGTCCTTCAGGTGCCTGTTAGACTATTCTGAAACTTAATCTCACAACAAAGTATTTTTTCCCTTTTGCTCCACGTGACATCTCTCTCTGGAGCATTTGGCTTTCCCTTCTGCCATAGTGTGTTGCCCCCAGTCTCGTTTCCAGGAACTCAAGACAACCTGTCTATTGTTCCACAGGGAAGGAATGATACCCTTCAGGATTGTATTGTAGGCACTTTTCAAGAATTTACACTGTTGAAAAGCCACCAGATCTCATCATTTCAAATTTTGGACTAAAGTAGTAACAAGTCATTGTCTAAATCAGAGAGCAGTTCAGCTACCTATATATAGCTTCCATATTTTTGTTGGTAATTTTAAAGCCATCCAAAGTAGCATTGATTCATAGTATAATCCCCAAAAATGTTTAAAAATAGGTAGTTTACCCAATAGCACCTCAAATCAATTACTGGCACCCTTTCAGGCTGCATGTTATGCTTACCTGAGGTATAAAATGAAGAAGACATGCAGTGTCACAGCTAATGAAGGGCAGGGGCTTTCCATCATTGAGACTGGTTAATTCTTCAGCATTAGGATCTTCCTTTATTTAACAAAAAGTGATCAAGCTGGGTTGCTTCTGATCTGTGGTTCTGATGGACAACCTAAGCCTTGCTCAATACTTGCCTTTGGTCCCTCCATGTGCAGGGAAAACATGCAGTACTACTACAAAGGATTCATCCAGCTCTTCTACCTGTTGTGGTACTTAGAGACCTGAAATACTCCCTGACTAACTTCTCTGAGTTGTTTTCAGGAAAGCAACCATAGTAGGCAAGCCTCAGATCCACAGCTTTGGAGTGTTAGAAAGTTTATCTGACTGTTTGAACTATGTCCTAATAAACCTGAGCTTGTTCATTTATCTACTATGTTTTCACAATGAGGGTGAAAAAAATCAGTCCTGTCTAAAACTAGGGTGATTTTGGGACACCTTTTCCTGGAAGAATTACTAATAGAACTAAATGTATAACCCTTATTCATGATTATGAGTATCTATTATAGGTAAGGAAAAAGTGAGAAAGGAAGTCAGACTGAAGATTTTAACATACATTTACAGGAGAATTTAGTCAGTGAAGATGTTGGAGAGTTTGTTCAATTTTTAGAACATCGACTGTTTCTGTGGAAGGTTTATCCAGAACTAATTTTTATCACCTGATTCATACAGTTATCTTTGCTTCTGAGAATTTGAAGTAGTTCACCAAAAATAAAAACCAGATTCCCTTTTCTTGCTTGATCTTTAAGCTCCATTAACCTTTGTGACTTAATTTTATCTCTACTTTATCCTACAGTGCTATTAAGACACTAATTTTAATTAAATTCACACTAATCAGTTCTGCATTTATTTGTCAGAAATCATAGAAAACTCTTCACAGTAAAACAGAAGAAGCATGTTAATGTAGAATGGAAAATATTCAAAAGCGAAGAAGAAGAGCGTCAATTATTGTTTGGTGACTAATAAATGTCAATACTTCTGTTAGCACAAGGTCATTAAAGATATTCTGTAGTTTCTTTTCCCTGTTTTGAAATGTTTTGTTCAGAGCAGGACAAATTCTAGCATTCATGAATATGACAGATTGAATTGCCAAAACAAAACAACAAAAACCCAAAAAAAACCCAAACAAACAAAAAAAAAAACCAAAACACCAACCAAAAAAAAAAAAAAAAACCAACCAAAAAACCAGGCGCACAAACAAGCATCACTTCCTGTCCTGAAATTTCTTTTCAAATTCAGTGGATATTTGAAATACGAGAACTGGTAAGTATTGAATTACTTAGGGGGCTGTAAGGCTCCTTTTTGATGGTTTTGCAGGTCTTTTTCACTGTCTCCCACTGATCACACTCTGGAGAGCAAGCTGCCTCTGGAAGTACTGAGAACACCGTGGTGTGTGTTGGGTGACCCAGAGAAGCTATTCGTATCTCAGGGCACTGACACAATTGCTGGTCATGTTGGTGGTCTCCTTGCACTGACTGACTGTAAAGGGACTTTAGAGAAACTGGGAAGGTAACCCATGCCCCTTGGATAGGCATTTGAACTGTAAAAGGATCAATCTAGGCTCAGATCTTCCCTGTTTTCTTGAAGTCACCTCTAAAATGTTTCACTGTTGCTTAGTTACCTCACTGTGACCAGACATATTTTCTCAGTTTCATCCATTTAGTTTCAGTGATGCTTTTTTTGCTTATTTTCTACTTATCATGAGTTTCACTGATAGCTAACCCACAGAGCCAGAAGCTGTGAAGATTAAAACCAGGTTTATAATAGGAATAAAGAAACAGTGAAAATAGTGTCTGGTTTTGCTTGTGATTATATTTATGACTAGGAACAAAACAAAGCAGTCCTCACAAATAGCCTAATCTACATTTCACCTTACAACTTTATTGTTAAAAAGCAAAAGGGAATGGTGTGAAGTTGTGTCAGGGGGTGTCTGGGTTGGATATCAGGAAAAAGGTTCTTCACCCAGAGTGTGGCTGTGCACTGGAACAGGCTTCCCAGGGAAGTGGTCACAGCACCAGCCTCACAGAGTTCAGGAGGTGTTTGGACAATGCTCTCAGACACATGGTGTGACTCCTGGGACTGTCCTGTGCAGGGCCTGGAGTCAGCCTTGGTGATTCTTTATGGGTCCCTTCCAACCCTGGATATTCAATTATTCTATGATTTTAAAGATAGCAGAATAATGACTTAGTGTGTAGAGTTTAGGACAGGCTAGGGAATAAAATATCCCTGAACCCTCATTAAAATTTTCTCTAAAATATGTTCACTGTTAAATGAAATTGAACTGAAATCTGCAAATCATTTTCTACACTAATCTATTGTCAAGTACTAAGTATAATATCCCTGATTTCATTTCCCCCTTCATGATTTTACTTGGACATAGTGGCTATGCAATGCATGCTGATACAAAGTAGGAAAAGGTGAAATCCAAGTTTCCACTTTGCCAGTGCAGATACAATCCTTGACACTTTTACATTTTTTGTTTGGCTATAGTTCTATAATACTAAAAGTTTCTGAGCCAGTTCAAATATGCCTTTGCTGTGAGACAGCTAAAGCTGCATTCTGACAAAGCAGACACCAAGTGGGAAGAAGAAGGATGAAAGCCATGTTTCCATGGTTAGCACAAGGAGCTGACAGGATTAGAACACAGTTCTTCCAAGTCTCCTTCAGCCCACAGGCTTCCTAAGTTTGTATATAGACATGGAAATTCTCGCTGTATTGACTAAAACTAACAAATTATTTCAAGCTTCTGTTTGGTTCTGACACAACAGCAATTTTAATTTTTCCAA
Source organism: Sinosuthora webbiana (assembly GCA_013397395.1). Classification (NCBI taxonomy): domain Eukaryota; kingdom Metazoa; phylum Chordata; class Aves; order Passeriformes; family Sylviidae; genus Sinosuthora; species Sinosuthora webbiana. Next base: position 3,003,776 of record VXBN01008891.1, on the reverse strand, counting down.
CTGCTGGCAGCACAGGACAAAATGTACCCTCCCTCACATCATTTCTGAAAAATGTGAAATGCAAAAGTAGCTGGTTGAAAAAATGTTGCCACTTTCCATTTTTTTTCAAAATCAGGCACATAAGTCTAAAGCTAGCCATGTGTGTATTCAAATATCTATGCTACATGTGAAGTCAGGAGCAATGTTCATTTTGCCCAGGTTTGTCTGTTTATTGCGGGTGAAATGAGATGAGAAATAAAAAGTGTGTTTTGGCAATGAGGGAGAAAATGCCATCTATGAAATCCCCAAGTACAAAATGGGCCCCTGGGGAAATAAGCCAAGAAGTAATAAGCACTTCATGCACTTTGCAAAGATGCCTGGATTTTCTCATGACATGCTCTTAAAAGATGTACAAGCATCTTATAGTTCTCCCAGAGAAACCCTTTTGGCTCAGAAGCTGCTGCAAAAACCAGTGGGAGTGGGTTCTTCTCCTATGATGAGCTTTTCTTGGGACATGAGTATCACAACCTAATTTGAAGACCTAATGGCTAATAACGTCAGAGCAGGAAAGGAAATTTGCAGATGGACTTTTAATATCACATTTAAGGAAGGGCTGGGAGTACAGAAATGCTCTCAAGTGGCTCACAGGAGGACAGCAAGAGCAGCATGACCCCCAGGCAAAAGAGCTTTCAGATCTGAAGCAGTGAATTAAAGGTGCAGCCTTCTGATTTAGAATTCACATCTTATGATGTTGGAAAATGGAACACATGTTCCTCTACCATTTCTACAGCTCAAAAATTAGTAGAAACCACAAATGAGGAAGAAAGGAAACTTACACTTCATAATAAAGGTGTGTTAAGTCTAGGCCAACCAGTTAAGGCCCTTGGAGCTTTAGCACAAACTAGTCAAGTAAGAGAGCAACTTGCCTTCACCTTGCTCATATAATTCACCTCCTTGTTGCTTTCTGTTTTAACTGTTCTTGAACGTAGAGAGGTCTTTAATTCACAAAAAAGCCCTACTGTTTAAATAATAAAATATTTAAATATTGTGTAATAATAAATTCATAACCTGCTGTATAAGGTTAACGGTTTACTAGATATTTGAGAACCTCTATTTAGAGGAAATTATAATGCACTCTGATTCTAAATGGTGGTAAATTTCTTTCATAACATCAAACTAAGACAATGCAATTCTTTTGAGGTTTAAGACACAGCTCTCAGTACATTTTCTGTCCTTAGCTTCAGCGACTTTGCTCAACTGTTTTTTTTTGCTAGACTTCATACTCATAAATCTTTCTATACATTGTCTGAAGCTTATCCCTATTATGTTTCTAGTGGCAAGGAGAACTACACTTCTGAAGTAACTATCACGGGGCCTCCATTTATTGTGCTGAGAAATATTTGGAGTGCATGAACTGAGTTGCTTTTAGAAAAAAAATAAACAGGGATAAAATCTTCAAGAATTCACATAGTACACTCCATCTGTAAATGGGAATTTAAACCACAGGGCCAGGTTAGAACTAATCCAGAATAAAAATAAATCATACTGGGAATGAGAGTAGGTGTCATGCCAGCAGCACCTGATGCTTTTCTCTATGATTCTACTCTTAATGCCAACAGGTAGAGATTTACACCCCAGACACCTTAACGTAGATGATAGCTATCTCCCTGATAGTCTAAATCCTACATGCAATCTATTCTCTACAGGATGCTGACCTGAGAGAGCACCCAAAAGACTTTGTGCTGAAAACCGACAAAGCTGGCTCCTGGGAAGCCAATGCAAAGTGCAGGGTGAGAGAATTTGGCAATTGAGGATGGTGTCTCACGGTTTTATGGTCTCATATCCTTGTAATTTTCTTTTTTTAAAACACAGAAATTAATAGCTTTTAAATATTTGAAAAAAAAAAAAAGGGTAGGAATGCCCTGATTTTAGCAGAGTTTTTCTAATATTTGTCTCTGTCTAGTGGGTTTTATTTTCTTGCAGGTTAATCACAACTGGACTGTGAGGAACAAAACAGGTCCACAGCAAGGATGAGTCAACTAAAAATGATTAAAAAGTCAGCAAGCTCTGTATCATTTGTCCTTCATATGCAATTGATGAGCGTGGGTTATCAGTTTCCCATGTATGAAGACATCTGTCAGAAAACAAGATTTCAGTGATCTTCCCTCATTTGTACTCTTTTATTTCCCTTTATTCCTTTCTTTCATTGTCACTAAATTAAAAAAATGTTTCTTATGTAGGGGACAGCTTCCCTGGGGAAGAAGAGGAGAACCCTGGAAAAATGCCTTGGGAAAGCCCGTTCTCAGTGCCATGAGTAGAAGTCTGATTGACATGCTCCCTATGTAAATTGTTACTAGAAAGTTCTCAGTACCCTGTGTTATCATAGGTTGATTTTTGGTACAAGAATTTTAATATTCTTAATCACTGTCCCCCATTGAACCCTTCCCTCAGACCCCACCTTAACTCCCCTCCCACACCAGGAAGTATAAATACCCCTCTCTGACCTCAAAGAGCCCGGGGCTCTTTGGCCTCTTGCCTTTTGCCCCTTTTTATTGCCTTGTTCTGGTTCCTCCAATACAGTGGACAACGTATTGCTTGTTGTTTTTGTATTATTAAAAGTACTTTTCGGACAACGGATCAAAGCTGTCTCTCTCCACTTAACTCGCCATTGGGCCAGAGTCCCAAGGAAACTCAAAAGGGTCTGATAGTCTGGGCCAGACCCCAGGAAGTTTCATTTTTCCCTTATGTAGTCAAAATGACTGGTCATTGATCTTGCTGAATTCTTCTAACTTTCTTTTGAGAAGGTTGCTTTTAGTGAAACTTGTATTTTTGACTCATACCTCCTTTCTTAAGAGTGGCTGATGTGAACCATGACATGTAGCAACTTAATTTAGACTTGCAGGCTTGTCATACTCTCTGTCCCATATTTATTTCAACAGCACAAACTTATGAAAACACAACTGTCCCTTACTTTGAAATGTTTTCAGGAGAACAACCCTCTGAAGCAGAGCCAGCTTCCTTGCAGCACTGTAGGTAGGAACTCCAAATACAAAAGCTTTACATTGCAAAAACAGTGCAACATGTTCGTTCATTGTGTAAGGAAGGATTTTCTCATTCCTTTAATTCCTACTGGAGCATTTGCAGAGCCATTGCTGATGGCCTAATCACACATGTTAATTAACAATCCCATGTCCCATTTCACAGCTGTGAGAACAAATTCATTCTCCAGATTAATCTGCACTGTTGAATGCTGGCTGGATCACTCCGAGCTTGCTTTCTGTCTCATTGTGGTTCTGAAGGGCAAGGCTGGCCGAAGTGACTAATGCACACATGATCTGGAGGGTGGCTTTGTAATCTGTCAGTCTGTGATCTACTACAAATCTGTGAAGTAGTATGATTCATTCCTTCCCAACTTGCAGACTGTTTAGTTGTAAAATCAGTCTGGTTTTGACTTGTCCAGAAACAGGCCGTGTAAATATAGCAGTTGGGGTATAAATCACTCAAAAATTTCGTAAGTAATGCAGAGTGGAAGGAGATTTTTCCCTAACTCTATAACCAATTTCAACACAACTTGTGCAGTGTCCTAATAATCATTTCTGCCCTCTACCTGTGAGACTTCTACTGCATGTTAATTTATTTTTCTCAAATATATATGTCTATATTATTATTTTTAATATATTTTATCCTGACAACAAAAGTTTAATAAAAATTAAAATTTTACTTTCTATTTCATTTTTTAAATTTTTTTTGATTACGACAAAAACAGTTAATGTAATTTGTTCTGTTGAGTCAATGTCTTACACCTATATCTGCTGTCACATATAGAGAGTGTTGCTTAAAGAACCTAAGCTCTGATTGGAGTGTGATTGACTTGACCAAGATTTATGATTTTGGATACCTAGATTTTGTGGTACATGTCAAAAAATACCTCAAAGAGGCTGATTTTCAAAGTTTGGATGTTTATGCTCTTCCAAAAGTGTGGTTCTTTGCTTTTAGGAATATATTCCCATTTTAAAATCTAAGTTGTGCTCTCCTCTGGATTTGCTAGTGATTTAGGAATGACAAGTAATTTGTACACAGATGAACATGGAATGTCTTCTTTTAACTGTTGGATGCTATTTTTCTTTTATTTTAAAAATATTAAGCTACAGTAGTGGATTGGGAAGAATAAGGTTAGAAATTTTGGCAGGAAAAGAACATGACACGTGGAGGTTCAGTCTCATTTGCAATGCCATGAGTTGAATGTCAATGAGCAGGCTTGATATTCTTGTGTTGCAGGTGATGGCACCTCTCTAGAAATGGCTTTTTCAAAGCACCTACAGGAAGGGTCCAGTTGGAGGCCTGTCATTAGAGATGTCCCCAAGGTTCAATATTGGGACCAGTTTTACTTATTCATCAATGTTTAACTTATTCATCAAAGTCTGGGATGAAGGGGCATCTGCCTCCTCAGGAAGTGACACAAAGCTGGGAGGAGTGGCTGATACCCCAGAGGCTGTGCAGCGCTTCAGAAGGGCCTCAACAAGTTGGAGAGATGGCAGAGTAGAACCTTCTGAAATTCAGCCAAGGCAAATGCAGGCTCCTGCATCTCGGAAAGAATAACCCCATGTGCTGGGGGCTGACCTGGTGTGAAGCAGCTCTGGAGAAAGACCTGGGGGTCCTGGTGCACAACAAGCTGTCTATGAGCCAGCAGTGCCCTTGTGGACAAGAAGGCCAATTGTATCTTGGGGTGCATTCGGAAGAGCATTCTCTGCAGGTCAAGGAAGATGATCCTGCCCCTCTATTCAGCTCCAGTGAGGTGAGTCTGGGGTTCTGTGTCCAGATGTGTCCAACACAGAGTATTCTGGGCTCCTCAGTACAAGAGACTACTGGAGTATCTCTCTTATGAGGAGACACTGAGGGAGCTGGACTTGTTCAGCCTTTAGAAAAGGTGACTGAGAGGGGAACTTCTTAATGCATCTGAAGGGAGACTGTCAAGAGGATAAAGACAAGATATTGGTGGGGTCAAGCAATAGGACAAAAGGCAACAGGTAGAAACTGACTCACAGGAAGTTCCACCTGAATATGAGCAAGAACTTCCTAACTCTGCAGGTGACTGAACTGCCCCAGATTGCCCAGAGAGGCTGTGAAGTCTCCCTCACTGGATATCCAAGAATCATCTGGACACAATCCTGTGCCATGTGCTCTGGGATGAACCTGCTTGGGCAGCGGGTTTGGACTAGGTGACCCCCTGTGGTCCCTTCCAATCTGACCCATTCTGTGATTCTGCAAGCTACAACATGAAGCCTTCATTATGCAAAATACTCATTTGACACATTATTGGAGTCCTAATAGAGTTTCAGATACAAAGGGAACAAACCTGGTGAGGGTAATTCTTCAATCATGAAAAATGGTAGCAATATGACCTCATGACTCAGAAAAGCAGAGAATCTGGAGGTATGGAAAATAGGAAGAACTTTAGTGCTCGGGGTGGTTGCCTGTCCTACACTTACACTACTAAAGTGGCAGTCAGTATTTTCTTGGGGATTTTACATCACTTTTTCATTTTCCCCTCCCTGGGGAAGAGTTCCACTTTTCAGTAGCTGTGTCTAAAGACAATCCAGCATTATGTCCCTGCACTGAAGGCTTCTGACAAGATATTTTGTGCTCAGATCTAGACAGGGCAAGAAAATGAGATACTCATTTAATAAAAAAAAAGTGGAGGATTTCTATTTTTTTCCTGGTTTTCCAACAGAATGAAATTTCATGTTGGCAAAGAAAGCTTTTGATAACACAATACAATTGTTAAGCACCTTATTATTGGACTCTTTATGTTGTCTTTGGACTGCCTCAGGTCAAAATCCCTATTTTACTGGATCTCTGCTAAATATTGAGGACTTTCACAAACAAGGATGAAAGACATATCTCATCAGGTTTCACGTACTAGATCAGAAATTCCACCCTGAATCAGAGGAAATTCTTGTAAAAATCAATATTTTTCCACAATGTCTTTTTTCCTCCCCATTATACCAACAATTTCAGAGAAAAGCTACTTCCTCAAAAACATCTGAACTAGTTACGCAAACCTATTTCTTTCCTTTTAAGACCAGTTGGATACTATGTGCCTTCTAAAATGTGACAACATACCATGATCCTAGGGAATTTCATATATTCTCCCTCAGAATTAACTGCCACCTGGATTATAAAGATATCTCACACCAGAAAAGGGGTGATGAGGCGTTTTAGGCAGCTATTAAAAAAGAGGGGGAAAAAAAGAAAAAAGAGAAGAAAAAAAAAAAGTCTGGAAAATTCATTTGGATATTTTGTAAAGAAAACATCATACTTGACCAAAAGGAAATTAAATGCAATTACATATGAACTGCTGAATATGCATTCCTCTAGCCATTAGCAATTTTAAGGCAAGTTAAACTTTTGTCCTCAGGTTCTTGAGGGTGTAAATTTTATTCTGTAATTATTAATTTAGAGAAAACGGGATAGATCATATTTGGCTGCATATATCAAATTCATGCTACCATCCAGGTTTGTCTCCTTTGTGTTTAACATCCCCACATTAGTAATGATTAGTCGCTTCTGTGAAGTCTTGCCAGCACTCTAAATGCATCGTACACAGTAGAGAGAACAATTCCAGTGATTAGAAAAACTGAAGCATCAAAAAACAGTGCAGCTGCAGAGACAAGGTCATGGAGACAGAGTGATGATCTTCTTGCATCAAAGAAAACGGCTGGAAAAATTGTTGCAACTTCTCTGCCTCATTTCTGAGTGTTTTGTAAGTTTTCTGAGATGTACCTGCTACATCCACAAAGTTCAGCAGTACACAAATCGCTCAATTTAAATGCTTTTGTACTATTAGTATGAGACATCCACAGTCATCATCATCCCCATTGGGCATGTGCAAGGCTTTAATTGACAAAAAAAAAAACAAACAAACAAAACCAAAAACAAAACAAAACAAAACAAAAAAAAAACAACAAAAAAACAAAAAACAAACAAACAAAAAAAAACCACTATGACTTCAGAATTCATTATGGCTCACTTTTCAACATAACTTCAGTAGGGCTGTACCTTCCTCTATTGCATGCATATATGACAGTAATTTTAAAAAATATTATCAGAAGGAGAGAAAGGGCAACACAAATGATGGTAAAGCACTGTAAAGATTGCAACACAAATGATGGTAAAGCACTGTAAAGATTGTAAAGTGCTTGCGAAAGAGCCTAAAAAAAAGAGAAGGGTATGGGTACCTCAACAACAGGAAGGCCTAATCCATGAAACACTGCACCTCAGATCCTGAAAGCACATGATGAAGGGAAAAAATGTTGTGCAAAGTAGTAGACAAGGTTAAGTCAGTCAATAAGTTCAGGATCACAGCTGAAGTGAAGGTTCTTTTTCAATATATTTGAGTGTCTGTGCTGATTTATTACATTTTATATCTATGCGCTATCGTTTGCAGAAAGGCTTCCTCTCCAAGATGCTTCTGCCCCAAGTGACTGAACACCAGCCAGCTCTGCTCTGCCTGAGCTGTGCTGTGTCACTCAGAAATACCTAGGAGCCCTCTTTCCAGTGAGGCACACAGAGCCTCTCCATGTGCCAATCTTCAGGGTCACTTACAGAACAGCTGTCGTTCTTGTGAATCTAGTAGAGATTAAACTGATAGGTCTTATGAAGCCATGAATACCTCAGGACATCATTTCCCCTGCCTCAGCATCTCCTGCTAAACATACTTACCTGCAGGGTTTTGCTGACTACACCTGCACAAAGAGCAGTGCTGAGTTTATTTCCAGGCAGGGCTGAGGGATGACGGCTTGGGATCAAACACAGTTTCAATCAGTCATATGAATTCTCTGAGAAAGACAAGTGACGCTTAGGAGAAGATGTAAGGGATGCACTACTTTGTCAGCTGCCTCCTTTCAACACCTTTGATGATGTCCTGTGTTAAAGCCTATTTAAGCCTTTAATAAGTCTATTAAAAATAATGGACTTACTTGTAACACATCTTAAATGCATAAGCAAGGCAAAAAAGCCTTTGTTCTAATACTGAGGTTTGCTAATTTTTTATAATTTTTAAGTTTAGCATTTAGAAAACAAGAAAGATAAAATTTTGTAGAAGGAATAATTATGTCAGGAAAGTGAAAGTGAGTACACACTTTACCAAAATATTTTTAGCCACTTTTTAAATCAATAATCAGGTTGCCTATTTCTATCCTATTCCACTGCAATGAAAATAAATAGCCTTTTGACAATTGAAAAAAAAAAAAAAAAAAAAAAAAAAAAAAAAAAAAAAAAAAAAAAAAAAAGGAATTTAAAAAAAAAAAAAAAAAAAAAAAAAGTAGAACTGGAATTCTAATCAGCAAACAGAAAATAAAACAACTAGTATATTTTTTACTTTACATAGGTTTGATGAACCAGTTGTTCAACCTGACACCAGCAGTTTTGTACTCATAAATACTCTATTTCTTTTAACAGTATTTTAACAGTGAAAGTATTTCTTTTAACACTGTCATATTTTAGAAGCCACATCCACACCTTCCAGAGATACCTGTAACCAGAAATTAGAGGGGTTTTTTTTTCTACACCTTAACTTCTTGTCCATAGCTCAGGATTTCCCTTCAGCATATGAAAAATGAATTATGAATCATTCATATAACACTTGCACTCGGTAAATCCAGATAGCATGAAGAATAAGACAAGGTCTTTGTGTTTCTGCCTGGCTTATCTCACCTTTCTTGTTGCAGCGTCACAGATATGATACACAGGCAGCTGACATCCTGAGAAATGTTCTGAGTTTCTGACCAAAAGCCTGGGGCAAAGATCTTCACCTCACACTCTTAGAGGGATAAATAGTCCATCTGCACATAGGCTCATGGACACCTACTGACATATTTATGGAGATAAGTAAATCATTGTTAGTGTAAAACTGACTGTTGGCTATTTTCCACACCCTGATCAAAGGGGCCAGGGAACTCAGGGTTGTTAATCCTCCTTGTATTTGTGGTGTTTCAAAGCCCTCTCTCTTTTTATTAAATGCTAAGACTGAACTGTCTACATTTAGCCTGTGCAGACAGAGAAAACAAACAAACAAAAAGTATAAAACCATAAATGTTTTAAAATCAGGAGAAGACACAGCTTTCCTCACCTCAAGATGTTTCGCTGCCATAGTTTTTCATCTTATACAGCTGGGGCACCTGAACTTCCTTATATCTGCAAAGGTCTGTGGATGGCAGGGCAGATGCCTACTTGATCCCTACATGTGAATGGCTAGGTAGAGACCCCTTACCGATCATTTCAGAAACCAGGCAGGGCATGTAGAAACCGCCAGGAGCCATAAGGCTCATAGTGAAATCATCATAACAATGCCTGGCAAGCAAAGGAAAGGAAGGGAATCTCAGAAATGGGTGCCAGTGTTCAGGAGTTCACTCTGCACGCAAAGGAATTAGACTGGGAATCTCCAGCTTTTGGTGGTTTTCAGCAGAATCTGAAGCTGAGTATGAATGGAGAGGCTGCAAGAGAAGCAAATGGAATGAAGTAGGCAAGAGCAACAAGAGCTACCTAAAGATTGTCTTTCCCTGAAAATCAAGTGGAGGAGGCAGCCAAACAAAACACTGTAGGGTTCTGGCACAGCTCTATTTTTTCAGAAGCCCCTCTCTAGGAGAAAGGAGAGATGATGGGAGCAGGTAATGCATATCCTTCCTGGGAGCAATGAGGAACAAAGAGAGGGTAAATTCAACGTAGCTTTATGTTCTCCCTCTGCTTTTCTCTTATTAGTGAAAACACCTTGTTCCCTTCTCCTGCCTGCTGTCTCATTCAGTTCTGTAATCTCACTGGTAGATATGACAAAAGACCAGAGATGCTCTGGTCCCAGATATGACCAAGAGCCCAGCATTTAAAACTGAAAACCACAGGTGTTACAGTTCCCCTTGCTGTCTCAATCTCTCTCAGACAGTCTGGCACAATTATTCATGCACAAGTGTACTATCAATATCCAAAGAGTATAATCTAAACACTACTGCTGGAATTTGCAAATTCTAGCAAAATCAACTTTACAAACAAGAGATCAATAACAATGTAGTCACACCACCTAAGATTAGTAGAATTGTCTGAAAATAAGTTGTTTCAACTGATCAACTCTAAATGAAGAAGGAAAAGAAATATTAATGTCAGTACTCCACTTTTTTCAGGAGCTATCTCTGTGCTTGCTTATTTCTCTGTGTGTTTTGCTTAGTTAGATTTTTGAAGAGCAAGAAATAAGGGGGGAAAATGTGACCTTACGGATGATTCACACTGAAGTACTTTGTGCAAAGGGTTTATTAAGTTTCACCAGAATAAACTGTGTAATATCTGCTTTGATCCACTTAGCAATGTTTCTACCATCTGACTTGAAAGTACCCACCTCTTGCAGTTTCCAGCAGCTTCACAGGAGATGCTCAGCAGTCCTCATACAGCTTAGTCCTCATCTGTTAATTGTACCTGGGGAGAATGTCCAGGAGCAGGTACCAGAGACACTCACACACTGCCAGCCAGCTTTGAACTTTGCTGTCAAAACAGTGTCAGTGCCAAGGGGCAACAGCCGGAGCAGTGACTGTAAGAATTTATACTTTTGTGACTGAAACCTAAACCTTATAAAGCTTTAGACCATAACAGTCCCCTGATGAGAGATTTCCTTCTTGGATCAAAGGAAATAAGCTCTTTAGCCTTCTGAATAACTGTCTGATGAAACAATATTTAGCTCATCGTAATATAGTGCTTCACATTTCACATATATAACTTTCAAATGCTAATTTATGTCCAATCTACTGATCAGATACTAAGAAAAATATCTCCAGGTTATTGCAAATTTTTCTATTTTCTGCTTAAATAAGGAGAGTGTCAGAGCACAGTGTTACACCAGGAGAGAAACTTGGCGCTGCTCCTGATTAACCATTAAAGGGCGTGATGGGATGGGTGGGTTTATGGGCTCTAAGTGAATTAAAGGCAGCTCACAGCAGGATGAAGCACAGTTTAGAGAAGGTGTTATAAAAGTGCTATGGAAAAAAACGAACAAAGGTTTTGAAGGTAAATGGGATAAAGAGGGACAAACATATTAGTGGAGAGTGATAATTCTAAAGACTAATACCTGATAAATCATCCTTTATCTGCGAAGCCAGAGAAAGAGTTTGCTCTTGAAACTTAGGTACGTCCTTAGGAATTAGGCTTTGCTCTGCTTAAAAAAAATATAGGCAGTGAGTTAGGTTAAATGTCTGTATTCTGCATCTCAGAAGGTTCCTGCCATTACGAAAACAGCAGATTTGTTCAGTATTTGTGGTATTAATGCCACCAAAATGGACAGTTACAGGAATGAGTTGCATCTCTTTAATTTCATTACAAGTCTTCTGGTTTGTATCAGCTTCTTCATTTCCTGAGCTGTCGATAAGCTCAGACTGGAAGCTGAAATTGAGGGGCTTTCTGTCTCCCTCTCGGTTTCCGCAGCCAGGATAGCTGTGTGGTCGGAGGATGGATCTGGTGCGCCGGTCCCCGGCGGGGCCGCTCCCTGCCCTGCCTCCGGACAAAGCTGGGCCGGGACACAACATCGAATCCCGGGGGCAGCACCAGCGGGATGCTCAAGCACAGGTTTGCTGCCAAACCAGCACAAGGTGGCAGCATTTTAGCACACTTCTGCTAGATCCAGACTCCTGCCAACTTCGGCTGAGGGGGATCTACACCAGGTATTATCCCGGAGGCACACTAAAGGGCTTTAGGAACACTCACTGTCTCCAGCTGAACAGACCTTTTACACCGTGGGGGCAATGTGAAGAGCTGACTACAAAATATGCTGAACTATTACATAGAAAGAGACCGAGGAAATCCGTATTTGTCTTAACACTGGCATTGTAGACTCCAAGGAAAAAGGTGTCCTTTGCAATACACAGTTCCAACAGCTGATCTCTGCTAGCTCTCTTTCAAACTGGTGCCTCCCTGTGAAAAGTGTGGTTCCACTGCTCAGGGGATGACGTGTGCCAGTGTGGTGCAACCGGCAGAAATTCCAGGATGCTCTGGGTTTACCTCTGCTTTCTGTAAGGTGACATGGAGTGGCACTCCTCTGGAGATTCCCTGTTGAGTAGGGCAAGTGCTTAGGGTCTGAGCTAACTCCAGGGAGGGGCTGAAGGTGAGCAACCTAAGTTTTCCCTAAAATGAATTCAATTACATACTTACAGATTATAATCTCTGTATTGGTTGAAAAACACTAAAAAATGGCAAAACCAGAATCTTACCTGATATTGTTTGGCAGTTGTTAAAGCCTTGTCATTATTAAAAATCATGCAGAATTTCCTATTTGAGTTTTTCTAAATCATTAATAATTTTTACCATTGAGTCATATTATCGTGTTTCACTACTGGACTGAAAAGCTCTCTACAAAATAGTATAAGTACCACTATGAGGGTGAAATTGTTGTTTTTTAATTAAATGAAAAATGCTGAACACTTTATATCTGTCAGAAAAAATTAAAAAAAAGGAGCCTTTTTTTTCTCTTCTGTGCTTTTAGTTAGTTTGCAGCTATTTTCTGTATGCTTTCCAGTTTCTTAAGCTGTTGTTGCATCAGTGGCCACCCAGAGTGAATGTGTTGTTCTGCTACTGATCTCAGCAGCATCACACAGAGGTAAAATGTCACCTCCCTGCTGCTCCTCATTAATCCCAGATTTGTACAGCCAAGTCTGCCCAAATAGCCCCTGGTACAGACATCTCACACCTCAGCACGTCTTAACAACACCAAATTGAGTGTCTGTGCTATGTTCCTTCATGAGTAGCATTTTTATTTTTTTTTTTCAGGCTGGTTTGGAGGATTTTTGCTCATTGTTCTGGCAGTGTAGAAAAGCTGTATGTGCCAAGGGCAGGTCCCCATGGGAAATCTTTATAATCCTGCAGGATCTGAAAGGAAAACAGTGTGAAAAAGAACACTAGCTTTACAAATCTCAATATTTCTGGTGTTACACTAGACTTCCATAGTAACAATATTAGGTGTCTCTGCTTTCCCTTTAGCAACAGAGAGCTTTTAGAGACAAATCTACTTCTGAGTTTTTTATGCCATACTAGAGATAACAATTACTTTTTAAACTTATGTAGAAATCATGGTAGTTCATGTGCTCCTATCGATTCCCATCCTTTCTCACTTGAATACAATAAGCAAACCCATAAGGGAATGAGAGAATGCAAACCGAGTTAGGAACTGTCAGCTTTGTTCCTGATGTGTTTTTGCAATCTGTGTACTGGAGGAGCACTAAAACACTTGCTCTATCAGCTGCTCTGAGATCTGGCAAAAATGTACAAGTTTTAGGTCGAAGAGGGTGCTTCTGATCTACCTCATGAGCTCACACAGGTATTATGGAGGGGGTAGGTATGTTGAGTAGCCACTCTAGCCTTGAATCTTGCTGTAAGCAGAAAGCAAGAAGAAAATATTCAAAATGATGAGTGAGTCACAAGAAATATGAGCAAAGGGATCAAAAGCCTCCTTTTTCCAGGTATTCAGGATTTGGCTAGAAAGGATGACCTAATTCCTCTCCCTGGGATCACCTACTTTGCACTGTGTGGATCTTGTGGTGACATCAAGGGTGTCTTGGTGGATCTAGGATTCAAGCAGACAGTGAGGATGCTATGATTATAATCTCAAAACAGTCGTCATGCCTGACTTTTGAAGAGTGAGTGTCTCAATAGCAGAAACACTTGTTCTGTGAGTACTAGCCAACCAAAAATCTATAGTAAAGCTTATATTATTTTCTTCCCACATTTAGTTCACTATAGTCATGAACAGTGTATCAAAATGTTGTACCCCATTCTAAGTAATATACCACTTTCACGTAGCCTGAGGTTTTGGCATCTTATGTAAAGGGCTTAATGTCCCTCTCTTTCTTTGGTAGATCTTTTGGTATAACCTAATAGAAAATGGAAAGACCAAGTTTCTCAGGATCAGATCAGAAATTTCCTGGGAAATTCAACACTTACTTTATAAACTATTTTGTGTCTACTATACCATTGCTGATTTATACTGTCATTCCCAGGTAGTCAATAGAAGAGCTGGAACATTTCTACATGCATTTTCCCCCTGGGGAAAACATCTCTAATTTAAATTTGTATTAGAGATGATTAGATGCCTCAGCTAATAAAAGACTCCTGTACGATGTCTGTTTTGAAAGAAATTACCTGTTTAAAAGATGTTTAAAAGATTACCTGTTTAAAAGATCCAAAAGAGGGAGAAAGACCTAGAAGAAAAAAGCCAAGTGACTTGGCCAAAATCACACAGGAAGTGCATGTTAGGGCTAGGACTATGCTACACTCCATTCTGCACACCTTGGCTGTTGGTGATGTTACATATCTTAGGTGTTTTGCAATTTTGCAAAACTGCATTTTCCTTGGAAAGCTGCTCAGACTTGAGAAACTCTTTGTCGTAATGTGTAACCTCTCATTTTCCCAGCTCTGTGGCAGTGATAGACCTAGAAGTGGAGAGCTGTGAGATCCCAGTGATGGCAGCAGCAGGAAAACAATGACCAGAAGAAAAAGAAGCAACAGGTGCTATATGCATTATTTGGCTTCATATCAGCTCCTGATTTTTTTCTGATTTCACTCAAAGGCCTCTCTATGTGTGAGAAAAAAAGTCTCTTGATTTTCTGACAGAATCAAGTAACATTTCAATTTATGCTACTGTTCAACTATATTCTTGGTCTGTATTCATCCATCTTGTAGATCTGGTTGTGAGATGTATGTACCTGGGAATATCTCACTCTATTTGAGTACAGCACATACCACAGCTAAGCCATAGGCTGTTATACAATTCTAGAACAATAGTGGCATGCAAGGCAAAAAATAAAAGCAGTTCTCTGGAAATTGATTTCTCTGTTTTCCTCTCCAGCTTTAGGCACTCACAACATGACTTTAGTGCTTGCACTTTGAGAGGATAAGATGCCATACTCCCAAAATCTCAATCTTTAACCAGAACAGCTAAGAGCACCCTCTCCCAGATGAACTGTATTTTCATGGTAAGAGCTTTCACAAGTTGATGCTTTCATATGTAGTCTCCAACATACTGGATAAACAATACAAATTTTTCTGTCCAAGATAATGATTGAGAGTGGATGGAAATGCCCCAGTATCAGTGGTATCTAACATTAGTATGTGAGACAAGCAATCAGCTCCTGAAAATGGTTGATGGCTATGATGAATTCTAACTGGAAGGGGGTATTTCTCCCGCAGACACAGTAATTGCCTGTGTCTCTAAGAAGGTAGGGGGTTAGGATACAATCCTTTATTTTTTCAAATAGCTTGTGGTATGATATTGCCAAGTAAAATTGTTGATTTTGTCATACACCCTGAAGCTACACATGGGTTTTAAAACCAGCCTGTGTAAATGTTTCAGCTATTTGTAAAGCAGCTATTACAGTAAGACCCTGAATACCTACCCTGAGGTTGTAAAGACTGAAAGGTGACGCATCACTGAACAGTTCAGCTGTAACAAAGTATTTTTGAGGATATTGCCTATAAGGTAAATAACTGGTCTAGGAACAGCAGCAATATAGACCCAGGCAAAATGCAGGAACATTTCAAATTCTCATCAGACATAGTTTAGCATGCATTTCAGCAGTTTTGCTTGTCCTCTACACTGAAACAGCATTGCAGGAATCACCTTAAAATAGAGAATCGTAGAATGGTGTGGGTTGGAAGGGATCCTAAAGATCCTCCAGTTCCAATGCCCCCAACATGGGAAGGGACACCTTTCACTGGACCAGGTTACTCAAAGCCCCATCCAACCTATCTTTGGAAACTGCCATAGAGGGGGCATTCATCACTTCCCTGGGCAACCTGTTCCAGGGCTTCATCACACTCACAGAAGATAATTTATTCCTAATATTTAATCTAAACCTACCCTCTGCCAGCTTGAAGCCCTTCCCCCTACAAGTCCTTGTAAAAAGTCCCTCTATGTCTCTCTTAGGTACAGGAAGTCATCTATAAAGCCTCCCCAGAACCTCCACTTCTCCAGGCTGAACAATCAACTGTGTTTGTTTCCATTCTGCATCTGTAAAATGGGTTACCTGGGTTTCCTAGCCTTATCCATATAAATTGATAAATTTATATGAAATTGATAATAGTGGAGGACAAGTTTTGAAGAGAATGCTTCCAACCTGATGACAATGGAAGCATTACATATAACTTGACACGGAATTAAATTGCCACACAGTAAAATTTGGACTCCCTCTGGAGAGTTAATCTGCTTAAAAGTGTAATTTCTGCTTACTGATAGCCTTAAAAGAACCTGGAAACCTCATGTGATGGTGAAGTTGACGCCCTACCAAGTTCTGGAAACTAGCTGAATCCATTAATTCTTTATACGCTTCATAATTTAGATCCAATTCAGTCAGTCTGAGAATTTATTCAGATCTTGTGAATATTTAGAGATATCAGTTACATCAGCAGTGTGTGTTTAAAAGTATGTTTGAACACTGATAAACATGTTCCAAGAGTGTTGCAGTCATAGACATGGGTCTGAAAAGGAAACAACATTCTCTGCAAAGACTCTCCCTTATTCTCAAGAGTGCAGATGGAGGAAAAGTGAGGCACCAATGAGTGTCAGTGAAAGCAAGTTTAATTAGAAACGGCAGATGTTTCTCTGTATCGTAGTCACAAACACCTTCATTTTAAACACAATTTGGCCTTCTCCTCCTCTGAAAATGAAAATAAAATGCAGAAGAAGAAAGTGGGAAAAACCCACAGCTTTCCCAGTTTTGCTCTCTAAATACTCTGAGATAAATTTTTGAAGATGAATTTTATGTATGCCAAACACTATTGGTCTTTTTGAAAAAGCTTTCCCATTTCATTCAAGGACCTCATGATGTTATTTGCTGAGCTTCCCTAAAACCTGTTAATCCTTTGGTTCTCTGCCAACACTGTATCCTCTTGTCCAGATCTGAATGGTGTGGTTGGATTTCTAGTGGTGGTAGAAGAGTCCACATACGTTCCCTTACATCTTGAAGTGGTAGGGAACATTTTTTCATTACTAAGTATACAGAGCAGTCCACACAAAAAGGTATAACTGGGCACTTTACTTCCAGTTAATTTTCAGATAAAGGAAATCACAGACTGTAGCTGTGGGCTGAGGCATATTTTCCCAAAAGATCTCTCTTACTTCCATAGGTAAACACATCTTTCCTTTGTGTGTAGTTCATCATCCCTTGAAAATGAAGATGTCAGTCCTGCCTTGTGATAACCAATATGGCCCTAATGGGGAGTATGAGAAAGCCCACACCGATGAGATCTTTAGTGCCCAAATCTAAAGTATATGCCAAAGGACAAAAAGCAAGACAGAACACTAGCTAATGACTTGTGAGTTCAAGTGGTGTTACATCACACCAAAAGTCACCAGCTGTCCCATACCAGCTTCTTCCACACAAGGGGGGAAGTAAGATAGAGTACAGAACTGAATAGAACTTCTCTATCTTATCACAATTTTCTAATGTGTTCTGTTTTCACTACAGGAATGACAGCACAAAAAGAGTAATTCCTGCTGTTTGCTTCTGTTGAAGCCAAACTAACCACCTGGCTTATGCATAGAGTTTGCTAACATTCCTGTGAGCAATAGCCTTGCTTTCTCAAAGATCAGCTAGGAAGTGATAATTGAGAAGCAATAACTTTTTACAGATCCTTGCCACAAGGAAGCTCAACAGCAAGAGGGTTTTTTTTAGATTACTGCTCCTTCCTAGAGCAATTTTCCTAATCGAAGTGGAGCTTACATTAAACACTGAAAATTTTACTTAATGGAAAAGATAAAGAATTTTGGAAAGCTCCATCAGAGAAACTATTTTGATTTTCCTTTTCTTTAAAAACAGGTTGAATGCAGCAGGAAATCTCTGGCACTCTGTTTCTCATTTTGAAATATGTGAGTAGTTTGATTAATTGTTTCAACTACAAGATGAATTGAAAGGATTTTCCTGAAGTGCATAAGTGAAAAGCTTCAGCAGAGAACTGTGTTGCTCCACATATATTTTCTTAATTAAAAGTTCACTGCAGTCATTGACATTAAAGCCAATTGTGTTGAATTCCTGTTTCATTTCAGAGAATGGGTAGATGGGTTTTACTCATGCTGTCTCGCAGTTTCAGATTTTCCCAGAGCTTTCTAATGGTTCTAGTGGGCATTTCTAAATTGTCCCTTTGAGATTGTTTCTCAAGATCAGGTTTTTTGAAACTGACAGCAAATCTGGAAACAAATCCCAGTTGGGGAATTCCAAGGCATTGTCTAGAAGAGAAGGGTTCCTGAGTGACCCAAGTGTTTAATGGGTTGTTTATATACCACTAGACATATCTGGATGAGCCTTGGACTCCCAAGGTGAGCCTTAGGCTGCCTGCAACAGCTCTGTGAATCCCAATCTGGATAAAGGATTAGTGAATGCAGAAGCAAGCTGTGCTCCCAGCTGCTCCTGACACCATTTCACACGGCAGTGTTTGCAGGGTAAGACTCACCTACTTGCCCCAGTCCATGACTTAGTGAGGGTCATCTGCAATTGGGCCACACTCATGACTTTCCACGTGTCTGAGCAGAGACTGCAAAGTCTGGGCAGTCACCCAGGCACAGGCCAATCTTAAGGGTGCTTATTTATGGCTGACATAAACTTTTTAGATCTTACCAGGCACCTGGAGTGAAGGGCAATATCTGTTTTGTGTAAGGCAGGGCAAATGTTTTCTATTACCAAGACCCCGTGGGCTGCTGAAAAATGTGAGGGTCTAGTTAAGAGTCAAAAGCAAAGAAGCAAAAAAGAGTGCTCTCCTTACTTAAATTCTGCTAGCTGAAATATACCCAATCTGAGAGTCAGCTACAAAACAAAAACAGTTTGGCAGGTCTCACTTTCATAGGAGAAAAATAAGTCACTATGAAAATGCAGTGATGAAGGCCAGACTAGCATTCATATCTGCTTGCCCAGTAATTAATTAATTGCTTTTTATCTTAATTAGAAGTCTGATGGATACATTGCACTGTAAATACATTTCATATCATTCCTGTCCTAAAGAATATCCAATGTAATTATAATTGTATATTATTATAAATGTGTCTAGATCACAGCAGATCATCATGCAGTATCTGAAAAAAAAATAGATCTTTGTCATTATTGATGCAAAGCTCTAGTCCGCATTTCCTTGGAAAAGCATTTCTGTAAATAGTGGAGTTGAGTGTCTGTGCAAAAGTACCTGGGAATTCTCAGAAAATCCAGGAGCTAAAATTGCCAACTCAAATATTCTTAGTTCAAATATTAACTACAATTCTCCAGTGAATTCTCTGATTTTGTTAGTTGCATGTAACATAGATATACGAGCAGACACAGTGCCCAGACGATCCATTTATTAAGGTGTAGAAAATATCGTAATTTTAATTTCAGGGGTTTTTCTGTCTCATTGCCAAAATTTTTACACTATAAGAACTATAACCTTGCCAACACAATTTTCTTTTTTTTCAAATTCAATCCCATAACATTTTGCATAGGATTTAGCTAATTTTCTAATCAGAAACACTTGACATGTCTGGCTGTGATATATTTGTTTGGAACCCTTCCAAATCTATAAATCACTGAACTTTTAATATGGGCTTAGATAATTAAATATGTTTCTCAAGCACATTTTTTTCTTCGTGTTTGCCACACACACACACACACACACACACACACACACACACTGACATAATGCATATTCTATTCTTTCTTTTACAACCCCATCTTCTATGTCCTATTCTTCCCTTTGCTGAATAGCAGCGATCTCTTTAAAATGAAGGTCTATCATTTTATGTATCAGTCAACATGAAGCTTGACATCATTCGTATCCACAGCGTTCTGTTGGAGAGCAGAAACCTTCATAACTGTACTTTAAAACCAAAATTACAACATTTTTTGTGAATTGCACATATAGGAAATATGCAACTCAATGGTCCCATCAGCAAATTGGAAAGAGATTGAGTCATATTTCACAGTCTGCCTCCGGGTTTGTCTTACATTCAGCATGTGTGGATGCTGTACATATTTCCTGGGTTTCAGACAACATTTTATAGAAAAAAAGATTGCCTGGGATAATTGATTACCTCAATTCCAGGCCCCCCTGCACGAGGACTGAATGGGTGTACTGGAAATTTTACCTTTAGGCTATTGCTTGTGGGCTTATAAAGTTCTAGAAGAATTTCTATGTCAGGTTTCTCTTAGTAAAAAGAAATTATACACTTTGTTGTATTTAGCAAATACATCCTCTTGAAGGCAGAGCTATGTGGCAGGGGCTGCTGTTTAAAAAGGGCCAGAACTTTAGATGTGTATCTTGTGAAGCACTTTTGTCACAGAGATGATAAATATTTAGTGCTTTGGGTATACACTGCGTGTTACGTGACCTGCATCCACATGAGGCAGAGCAACTCGGGCTTCAGACTTCAGCAGTTGAAAGTCTCATTCTGGGCTGACCTACTGTCAGAAAGACTTTATGCCAAATTCATCCCTGAAATACTGTGACCTGAAACACCCGGACCAACAACTACTGGTGATAGAATATGGAAATGTGTTCTGGCACACATTCAGGCCATTGCAACAAACAGGACAATGGCCACTGCTGCAGGGAAAGGGCTGGAAAACAGCCTTACAAATGATGTGTTGCTTTGATATCACCACTTATGCCACAAGTTTAAACACCTCGAGGAGCATCACATGCTGCAGTGAGATTGAATGTCCTGGTACATATCAGGGTACCTGGCTAAAAAAGCACCCTGTGTCTTCTTTCCCCTCATCAGCATGCAGCAAAGCAGAAAGAGGCCAGCTGGTTCTTTGTAATGGTGGTGCTTTTAAGATGACCAGGTGATGTGGAAAAAAAGCAAGCATAACCTAGGGGATTCAATGGAAGGGTGATCAAAGCTTTCCAGGGCTTTGATCAGTTTGCTGCTGCTGACCTTCAGAGTATCAGTACGAACCTTTCACACTTCCACCTTCCCAAAAGACCTCACAAAATACAATTTTACATAACTTGCAGGAGGATCATGAAATCTCTATATGTGCATGAATTTTATGTACCCTGATAGCTCTGTGAATAGCTTATCATACCCAGTGGAGAAGTATGGCATCTGGTAACACCATTAAGTAAAAACATAAAGCATTTGTTGAAAAAGTACTAATAGACATAATTGAGTGTTTCACACCCTTAAGGGAATTCAGACTTCAGGAGAAAAATCACTGATGTTTTTAAAAGCTGAGAATGACAAAGCTGTGTTCTTGTTTCTTTAAATATAAAGCAGGTGTAACACTGTATTCATAATTCACACTCCCACTGCAGCAGCCCCACCAAAACAACAGCATCCTTCTTTGACTGTCACCACAAGAGAAGGAAGATGTTTGAAACTGTTTTGGCAGTTGTGCAGATAGTAGTGCTGCTCAGAACTAGTGAGAGCTCTGAGTCATTTATTTCTGGATTTTGCAATTTGATTATTTTTTAAAAGACAATAAAAGCAATAAAACCAGAAACTACTTTACTGTAAAAAAAATGGTTTCTTTCAATGCTTCACTGAAATTCTCCTTTTGAAAAGTCTTTGCCACCCCGAGGAAATGTTCTCTTGTTCTCTTTCACCAATGAGGCAGATGCCTTATGAAGGACATCAGGGACTTTTCCGCGCAGCAGTTCTTTTGCATATCAGTCCCTGAAATATTAATATGGGAGCTTTTCTGCTGAATTGCTCCCCAGTGGCACTATTAAAACATGTTCATTTACACCACCTTCTCTGTCAGAGTGAGGTGGTGTAATCACAATGGTTTTTCTTAGTGTAGTCATCTGTTTCCTCTTAAAGAGGAGTATCAACTGAAAGGATTGATCAATAAGGTGATATAAGATGATATACGAGGAGAGAAATACTTCTGATTTCCTTGCAAAAATGTTATTTCTAATATATAACCTGTGGATATTGTCTCACACACTGGAATATATTCACACCTTACCAACATAAGGAAAAACTGCAGGCAAAAGCTCAGCCTTGAGAAGCATCCTAAGAGCAGAGAGGAATAATGATCTGATGAAGGCTTCCCATCAGATGATTTAGACAAAAACTAGACACCTAGTTTTTCTGCAAGTCATGCTTGTGTTTTTCTTGGGAATTTAGTTTTGAAAGCCACCACCAAATACATTTTTAGATTCTGATTCATTACCTATGAAAACTAAAGTCTTCTTTTCAGGGTATTGTTTTAGGGTTCATTAAATATTGAAGTTGAAATACATGATCTTCCTTTTACAGGCAGTACCTGTTTGTTAAAAATAGATGCCTAAGCGTTTTTTCAAAACATTTAAAATTACTGCGAGATGTCAAAAAAATGGAACTTCATGAACTACTGGTTTTTATATATGCCATTCTAAATAATAAAAAACGTGAAATACTTTGTTTATAACGAGAGAGATAATTCTTATTGAAATTTGAGTTATGACCATCCCATCATATACCATACAACTGTTTAACTCACATGACTCTAACAATAGTAGGAAACAGAGTGAAGCAACATATACTGGAAGATAGAGAAGTATTACTCTGCATTTGGTTATAAGTGCATTTGAAAGAAGAAATAAAAAGTTAAATGTTGAAATCACTAGGATAATGCCAGTATATAAAATGCTGCGTACTGATTTGATATAACCTGGGCTCTGCACAGCCAATTCATGCTCCTTTTGAGTAGTTTTGGCAGCCTAAGTAATAATGCTCCAAATGTTTGCATGAATCTATTCGTGGACTAGAGCTTAAAGCAGTTCTTTCCATGTAGATTGCCTCCATGATCCTAAATGGCATTACTTCACTTAGCAAATTAAAACAAACTTGCTTCCCATGAGGAAAACAAATTAAGTTCTGTCTCAATGAGAATTTTTCCCCACTTGTTGATTCCTTTAAATATACTGGGGGACATTTGGCATTCTTAGTGCTTCTTTTCAGAAGCAGCCACACAACACTAGGAGTGCATTAACTGTCAGGAACAGAATCACAGAAGAAGGTAGGGAGGGCAAGACTTTTCCTCATCTTTGCCCAGATACAGTTTTTTGCCCAGGGAATATAATAGTTTCCATTACAGTGAACTTTCTATGACCCAGTAACAGGAAGATTTTTCAAATGTGTGTTTGTTGCGATTGTTTAATTAGATCAATCTGTCAGAGAGATGATGTCACTGATATTATTTTACAAAACTAAAAGAAATAGAGAACTGTTCTGTTTAAAAGTGACCAACAGTGGCACAACCTTGCATGTGGAGATAGATTTATGTTGTTGATTCACTAGAACGAGTTCCTCCTGGGTTTGGTAATTAATATCTCCTGAGTTAAGTGCCTCATGTCATCTCACTAATAAATCTCATCCTGTGCTGAAAAAAGCTGAATTTCCTGAGGTGAGCATGCCTCTGAATATATATATACAAAAAACAACACCTCTCTATTCCCTTTCAGGGAAGTAAATAACTCAGTGACATATTCTGTCTTTACTATGGTTTGTGGACAGCTCTCTTTAGATTTCCAGAATATTAAACTCCATGGGATCAAAACCTATATCACTTAAATCCAAATGTAAAATGCTTTCCAGAAATTACAAACATTTGAATTCATAATACCATTCTTGTCTTAATCCAGTCTGTTTTCAAGAAGCATTTAAAAATAAATTACCAGAAAACACAGACTATGGCTGTGTACACACAACCACTAAAAATTACCAAGCAGTTTCTAAAGGGAAGCTTCTAATTCTGCCCTCTCATTCTAGGTAAATTCATGGCTGTAGAATTATACTGTTACCACTGATTACCACATCAACAACATGGCAACTTGCAGTAGACCAAAGGGCTCCTAAAAATAGCTGCCTGCTGCTCTCTGTGAGAAGGAATCAGAAATCCTGCAGTAGTGTTTCTCTTGCTCCTGCTCCCGCAGGATGGGGATGAGACGACTCTACTCTCTGCTCTTTCCCAGAGGTGGCT
The DNA here is from genome assembly GCA_013397395.1 of Sinosuthora webbiana. Taxonomy (NCBI): domain Eukaryota; kingdom Metazoa; phylum Chordata; class Aves; order Passeriformes; family Sylviidae; genus Sinosuthora; species Sinosuthora webbiana. Next base: position 2,979,843 of record VXBN01008891.1, on the reverse strand, counting down.
TCCTGCCCTGCCCTGCTCTTTCAGTGACTTTTTCAGTGACCAGAAGGAGCAATGCTGCATGCCATTGGTTTGGATTGCCCTTGAAAAGCATACTAGGCTGGAAGACAAAGTAAATCCTTCCAAAGCCTTTTCATACCTTCCTTCTTCTCCTTCATTTGCAGTAGGGCATATGTGCCTCCATATGTGAAGCAGTGCTTATGTGACAACAGAAGCTGCTAATGGGTGGGAGAAGCCAGAGAGTTTTGCTTAGTTCCCTTAACCAAGGGAACCATTATCTCAACCCCAGCCCCACTTCAACAAAACTGCCCTATATGCGGATCCAAACACTTGGATAAGTGTTCCTTTGTCTTGTGTACTCCAGACTTTTCCACCTACCACAATATGGTGTGCCAGTGGAGAAAAACCCATGTGTGGGAGCATCACAAGGGTTTCAAAGGTGAGTTTGTACATAGTATTTCTATTAAATGTTATTATTTAATACCCTCACTTTAAAAGTCAACCTATTTTCCTTTTGCATGTGTGTCTAAAAGCTAGAACCCAAACAGAACAAAAGGAGCTTTTATAATCTTAAGAAAACATTCAAGCCCTTTTCATTAATCAGCTTAAAAAACTTACTTATTAAATAAAAATTTGCCAACCAAGCTTTTTCATTCAAAAACATTTGACCAGTTCTACCTCCTATAAAATATTGAAAAGCAAGAGGATTACCTTGTGTATGTTCAACTAAAGTCAGGAAAAGCTGAAAGACCTTTCCTGACAGTTCTGAAATGCCCTTGGTATATCTAAAAATATTTTTGACAATTTTTTGATCTAATGTGAAGGAGTCCTATGTTACGTCTCATCTCACTAGCTAGAGAGGACTAACCTTTCTGAGCTAAGTGACTATAACTTTATTATACTTGTCATCTGCAAGAAGAATGAACCCTCATCAGGAAATTTTTGTGCTTCAGAGGATTCAGTTTCAACAATCTGAAATTAATCATAAGTTAAATCATCTGGGAAAGATTATTATAATAAGGAAACAAAAAGAGTGATAATTGAAATGGGGTTTAAAATGCTTAATAAGTTTATAAGATCTCACATGGAGAGAATGCTACATATAGCATATAATAATTCAGCCTCATCTAGGAGGAGAGTAAAACCAGAAAAGGATAAAGTGAGCCTTAGATGGCGAGAATAATTAACAGAAGCTATATGGAATCAGGAAAAAACAGGTGGAAGAAGGAAAGAGCAGGTCAAAGCCTAAAGAATATGCAAAACCAAGAAGGTTTCTAGGAGATAGAAGCAGGAGCCCCAACATCAGCTGTGAGCAGCAGTTGGGCAGAAATGATAGGTCAGTAATGTGGAAAGACTATATTCAACAAGTGTTCTTGATCTGCAGCTGAAGGAAGTCATTGCTTATTAGAGCTCCCAACAATAAAAACCAAAGACACAAAACAGAAGAAAGTAATTTTAAACATTTTTAAATTAAGCGTGCCTGAATAACTTATATTGATAAGTCCTAAAAGACTAGGCAGAGAAGATGTATCAACACCAATTATGAGGTTTAATACCTTTAAATAACAGAAAATTTCTGACTAAAACAAAAAATCCCTTTTTTACATTTTTAAAGTATTTATACTTTAATCACGCTGGTAGAAACCCAGACAAATAATGAAGAGATGATATAGCAATGGGTTAATACAGAACTAAGGAAAGGAAAAAATCAAATTAACCTTGATTTAAGGAAAAAATTCTCAAAAAATATTAATGTTTTGTTTGCTTGGGTTTTTTTGCCAGGACTCTAAGGCTTAGCTGAGAGTGTCATTGTTGTTAATTTAATACAATTAATGTCTTCTTAATGTTGTTCAGAAAGGTTTTGACTTTGTTCTATATAGTGTTTTCACTAAAATGAAAAGATGAAAAATTTAACATTGCATACTTTTGAAGGATTCCAAAGTAGTTAACTGCATTGGTGTTAGAGTAAATCTAAACAGCTTTTGCCATCATTGAACAGCTGTGTTTCTAATAAGGACCCTCGGGGATCATTTATATCGAATATTTTTTCCCATTGACCTTGCAGCAAATGCAAAATGAAAAAAGGAAAAGGTTGAGAGCTGAATCCAGCTGAATCCATACTTATTCCCTTGACCTAAAGCATGAACCCACAGTCAAGCTTTAATGAGCCAAATGGGAATCATAAGTATTAGGACTATAAGTAGGGAGCTCAAATTTTAATCAGTTTATCATTACTAAAATCAGGTAAAGAAACGAGATTAGATGTAATTTTTACTTTGATAAAAATTATTAGCACTACTTTAGTTCATCCAGTGCAAATCCCATGTCAAACCAGCTTCTGCTTACTTCTGTCCCTTGTGTGTTCTGATCACAGTGCGTAAACAAGAGGAGCTTCTACAAAGAGCTAAACCTTTATACATATCAGAAATGGGCATGATTTTCAATGTCTGCACTTTATATTGATGGTTCTGCTTTCTGAGCAAGATATAATGCTGGCCACAGTTTAGAGAACACTCCTCCAGTCCAACAGCTGTTCCTGCTGATCAAAAGCTGTAGAGGGGAGACTTCAAATTCTCTCCTGAATCTAATCTAATGCCTATAGAAAAAAAAAGCAAAAAACAGAACAGAAACAAACAAACAAAAAACCTAACAAAAAACCCAACCAGACAAACAAACAAATGATGAACAAACAAAAACCCAAACAAAATAACTCAAGCCTGCCTTGTGACAGATTTCTGGTAGTCACTGAAAAAATCCTAACAGGGGTATGAAAAGTGTCACACTTTGTTTGCATTAGGCAGGATACTTGCATTAAATTGAGAGTTCTCAAAATGTCATTACGCCTCATGGCTCACAAAAGCAGAAGAATGATTCAAAATAACACAGAGGTGTTAATCAGTTTTGTCTCAAAAAGCAAACAGTGGGCTGTGAACTTACCAGAAAAATCTAGATTACTTTATTCTGTCTCTTAAATCTCTCTGCTTCCTTTGTGAATGTCATTTCTTTTTCTGTTCTAGCCTTTGGCCTACAACCATCTGCAGGGTGCACACTGATGCTATTAGACAGCTCTGCAGGAATTGGTCACACCTTCTCTGGGGGCATTTCCTGCAAAGTATCAATTCGTTCCACCAACAAAATGGTTCATTTCTCTCAGTGTCCTATTTTACCTTGTTTTGTCTTTCCCCATTGTCATTTATTTCCTGATGGATTTAGAGGCTTCAGCAATTCACTGACACTCAGTAAAGTGTAATATATCACATACATATGCTAGCAGTGTTTGCATCAACACAGTATATCTCCAGGTGTATTTCATATATTTTCTCCTTCCATCTGAGAATGGAAGATTGAAGAGTGATTGTTATGTTTCTGGGAAGTTGAGTATGTCTTCTCTCTCAAGCAATACTTTATTCAGGTCCAATGCATACATATTACTTATTTAGCAGTCATCTATAATTCCATGTGAGACAGGTAAGGTTTTAGATAAATAGGCCAGTCATAAAAGTAAACAGCTGAGATTTTCTTTTCTCCCATTTGTTGTCAGCAATAACAAATTTACAACAACAACATTCATGCTGTGCCATGCAACATATTAATTTGGAACACTTTAACACTGCGTGCTGTCATATTCCCCTCCCTTCCTATCCCTCAATAAAAACAAGTTCATAAAGCCCTGGCCCAGATCCAGAACACCTCAGATCCAGCTTTGAGGATGTCTCATTTTTAGGTGCCTGTGTTTGGGAAGATGATTGAATGAGTTTTTCTAAACTAAATTTCCCATTGCCCTACTGTACACCTACGAAGTGGAAGGAGGTGAGTACTTGTAAAGGACTCTGGGAAGTTCAATCTATTTGTGGAGCCTGCTGGTACTCTACTGCTTTGTAAAGTATCCCACCAGTAGAGGAAAAAGTAACCAGTAGGAGTAAGCCTGTGTCACAACATCCCAGGACTTTGTTGTTTTGAACCTGTTTCTCTTCATTTTTACACAATACTAAAAAAACAGAAAATATAGGGAATACAGTTTCACTGCCTAAACACTTCTGCTGAGATTGCACAGGGTGGTGTGAAAGACAACTCCTGTCCAGGCAAGAGAGCAGGCCTAACAGTTGCTTATCAATTTTAATTTAGCCTTTCCAGAAATCATCCTTTCCAAGAAGTCTGGCACTAAACCAAAGCTCTAAAATGAGACAAATAAATAATTGCATTTCTTCTAATAAGCTGGAACAGAATTCTCTTTGAAATCAGAATTGGATGGTACACTGTATTTTGCATACTTTATATGAATAATTACCATCATCTTCAAAATGATACAAATTTTATCTCTTGAACCTCTGCTTTGTATATGGAAATCCTTAATGCGCAAATCATAATTATCTGTCATGTGACATAAATAAAGTTTTAAATAATTCATCCAAAGTTGATGTCAAAAGGTGAAATACAAAATACAAAAAAAATAACCTCAAGTAAACATGGGAAAAGATATAGATATTAAAGATTGAATATGTAAGTTATTCTCATAGTGAACCATCCATTGACCCTGAAAAAATGCAAACATATCCTAGGTTATTTATAAATCATGCCATCCCAGAAGGCTCTGGAGATTTTCATGACTGTTAGAGATTAGTCAGTATAATCAAGATTTTCAGCAGAGTCTGTGATTCTTACAGAAGACCAGCCATACCAACTCAACTGGTATTTAGTGGTTCTGACTGGATTTCTCTTCGAGGAGCTTCTGCCTTTTCAAATTTGCATCTCCTTTTAGCAGCCTTAGTGTCCATTAAGAGGGGTCCCTTTGCTTGCAAGGAACCTGCTCATTCTTCTAAGGACTCTGCCACCAAAACTTTGCCTCTCCTTATCCATTTTCAAGCTAGCAACTGTTTTCTCAGAAGGCACACATCCATGTATGGAAATGCAAATTTAGCAACATTTTTTCCCCTGTTATTTCTGCACTTATTTTTCACTTTAATGTGTTTCTGTATTGTCTTCCTTACCTTTTTCTTAAGTCAGAGTGTACATCTGTCATCAGTGTGACCTCAGTAAAGAGACTTTTAGCATCCAATTATGCCTGACAGTAACTGCTTGTCTTAGGTTACAATATATAACCAAAAGCATGAATTCTATTCCCAATCTGTTGAAACCAGTTGAAGAGGTGTTTTTTCTTTTAACTCCAGGGGGAGGGAGCAAGTACCTTCTGTTAATGGACCAGCTGTTAAAACCAGGTGGAGCAATGTTCCTAAATTCCTAATCTCTTCCAGAACCCATCTCCCCTCCAGAGGGATGTCTTCTGTTAATGGGCCATTAAGGCTCACCACATGACTGATAACATTACATCATCCCATTCTGAGATGCTCCACCCAGTGAGAGGATCCAAGCATTCCAACCTAGATAAAAGCTGAAATTGAGCACAGCAGGGCAGCCTGTTTTCCACTGGATTCCCAGAGGTAAGACCAAACCCATCTTGTCACTACTAGACCCTTCTACAGGATTATCTCTACTCCAACAGAACCACCTCTCTTACTCCAGGAGGACTTATTTGGGCTACTTCCAACACCCTGACCAGGGTGTCAGGTCGTATTCTGACTGTCAATATTTCTAGGATTCTTTTATTGTTTGTTTGATTTACTACATTTGTATTTTTTTGATATTTCTAGTAAAGAACTGTTATTCTTATTCCCTCCCAAATCTTTGCCTGAAGGCCCTTAATTGCAAAATTATAATAATTTGGAGGGAGGAAGTTTACATTCTCCATTCCAAGGGAAGCTCCAGCTTTCCCTGGTAGACACCTGTCTTTTCCAAACCAAAACACTGCTGTTAACTGGAGATACTCTGCTCAGTAAATGCACATATCCTTCAAAGGAAATTTTTAAAGCTGCCCCCAATTTATTAATATAAGAGAAGTAATGTCATTACCTATGAAACCTGCAAGGAATTTAACTAATAGAAATCTATATGAAGAAGAAATTAAACACATGAAGAGTCCTGGAACCTTAACAGCTGGTCTATAACAAAGTTATTTTGTCCAATTCGAGAAAGGCAAATCCTGTGTATAACAGTGAAAGGGGGCCTCAAGAGAAAGCCAGTGTGATCCAAAAACTGTCCTTGATCCATCCCTGTATCTGTATTTTGCAATAAATCTCCCCATACATGCTGCTGGGTCTTGAACTAAATACAAGTTGGGACACATTAGGACAAATTATTTAGGCATTAGAAGTGTGATAAAGAAGAATTCCCTAGTAGGTTATGATATTTAAATTCAATGAATTATGCAGGAGCTACATCCAAACCAGACTCTCTTTTGGGGAAGTCTTAGTTTAATTGCTTATGTCCAAAATTCGGCTTCTGAAAACTTCAGCTCATTCCTGAAGAGTTTTAATTCTTTAAGCATTCTCTAAGCAGGTTCAGGACTGCCCAAGTGGATTATGTCTCTTGGCAGAGGTCACTGCCACACCGGCTGCTCATATTCCATCCTGGTGACAGCCAGTTCAGTCATAGTCTGAGGCAGTTCATTGTACTCCTTTGGCTGAGAATTTTCAAGCCTACATCACAAGAAAGGACCCGGACTCTCTGCTCCACCTAACTGAGACCTGGGAGTTGAATAACTTCTGTGCCACTTCTAATCAGAGTGCAAAAGGAAACACATTTCCTGTGCCTGTTTTTTAGGTCATTCTCCTGGGTAGGAGGAGGCCTCAGCTGTGGCTTCTGCTCCAAGGACTGCCCATGCACTGCAGCTTAGGAGTGGTGCTTGTGAAATATATAAACAGACCATCTCCAGCCTGTGTCTTTGCTTGTCCCCAAGGAGTACTCTAACTGTATAATCATGCAAATGGGTAAACTCTTTCCAGGATTTTCATGCTTTCATGCACATCACAGCAGTACCATGGGTAATGTCTCCAAAGATCCAGGTGGGCTAGCAAAGCAGAGTTTACAAACCTCTGATGGACAGACCTGACCCCTATTCTCCTACGTCACTGATAAAGATGGGGAGAATTATTTTATTGCAAGGAAAGAAATGGTACTAACATCACTATAGTGATATTAATTTAAAATAAATATTAAAAAATATATGACCCATACTCATCTCTAAAGGAATGCAGTGTGGACCTGTGGAAAGGAGTGAGAGAAAGGGATGGGCTGCTGCAGAGTTGCCGATGTTCCTCAGCAGTCCTGAGGACCAGGTCAAGCTGGAGACAACCTAAATTCCCCTCTTCTTTTTCACTAGCTCTCAACAGCAGCTTCAAGACCCACTAACCTGGCAGAGAACCCTGCTTTCCAGGGAAGAATCCCGGGGGGAATCAAACTGCATGGGACTCAGAAGTCATCCTACAAGCCAATGTCACAGGCAGCTGAACTCATGGCTGCAACATCACTGACATGGGATCCACATAGGAGGCTGGATTACATCTCTGCTCTGAAGGGCACTTGTCCAAGGTAGTTTAGACATGGAATTTGACCATTTTTTAACCTACAGAGATCGGTACTTTTAATGCAGATAATTTCTGATCTTATGGCTGGATGTCCCATAAGAATATGGCGCTGTTTATTACCAAATGTAATGTCATTTGTTCTTTGTGTCTCTCTAAGAAATAGAGAGCAAAGGTATATAGGTATATGCAAAGGAATGGTATATAGGTGGTCTCAAAAAATACTGTAAAACTGTATGTAAAAATACTAGTCTGATTCATGGTGGTAGAATCTGTAATTTCTAACAACATGGGTGAAATTAAAGGATCCCTATATAAAAAATAATATACTGTCATTTTTTAAAAGCTGATCGAAGTGAAAGAAGCATTAAATAGTATATCATGTACATGTGTCACTGACAATATTGTTACACAATGCAAATCAGCTACTATGTTTGCATTATGTAAGATCATAAATTTTTCATTTATTTCAGTAACTTCAATTATGCAGTACTTGATGAATGCCTGTAAGCAGAAGTTACTACTAAGCAGAACAGAAATAAAACTTTTAAAGAAATCATAGTTCTTTGCTTCCCAGTAGGGTTCAAAAGCAACAGAATTTGTACAACAAACAAGGATAAAAGTGTAGGCCATTCCCATAGTATTATTAAGCTGATATCTAAAATAGCATACAGATTTTAAGAAGTGGCAGCTGTGGAGTTTGCGCGTGTATGAGAGACAGATGGAGATGCTCAGCTGTAACGTCTCCAAAGGGGCTTTTGTGGTGCCTCAGACCAGTGAATCATGAAATGAGAAATATTTGTGTGACAGAGCCCAGGAGCTCCGTACGAGATGAAAGCAAGTACCATCAAGTTTCACATTTCACAATTTTCTGTGAAAATTGTGTCGAGTTTCAGTTACTGCAGGGGTAATATTAAATGCAAGTCAAAAGACTGAAGTGCTGCAGCTGTTATGATATATAATATAAACATTTTTACATTTGACTTTGAGCTATAAAAGTATGTTATATAATGGGGTCAAAGTGAGTTAGAGGCTGAAAACCACCATGATTATACATGCTATTTATGAACCAAATCGAGCCTGAAAGTTGTATCTTGTTTTGGCCTTAAAAGTGTTTTCTGTGTGTTTATTTTACACGTACAGTGTGACAGAAGCATTTAATATCTCTCAAGGTCTTCAGCTTCCTTCTCTACTTAGCAAACACCTTCCTGATATGATCCTCATAGTGCCCACAAACAGTTCAGTTTCAGTGCAACTCCTCTAACTGTTACAATATTATTTTTGTTCTCCAAGCAGAGCTGACCAATTTATGGTGGCCAAAGCCAATGTTTAAATTTCAGGTTAAACATTATCCACAACTAGGATGAGCTCTGCGCACTTGCTTGGTCATGTGCAGGGCAAGCAACAGCTGGGCTGGATCTGGCCTCTTTGTGAGTGTCAGGAGGAAATTCTCATGAGCCACACTGAGCTGGTTTGGCTTATCCATTGCAAAGCATTCCTGACACATGGGGTTGAAACAGGAAGAAATTAAGACAGGGATGCACACATGTGGGATGCACACACTCACTGCGTGGATAGCTTTGATATCTGTTGTGTCCTGAAGTAACATGCATTAGGTCAGTGTGGTAGAGCAACTTTAGTTGCTAAACCTTGTGCTTTACTGTGATATATCTCACACTATTGGTAGGATAAATTGAAGTAAATATGCAGAACTGGGTTTTTTTCTGAAGGAAACTTAAGCTCAGTGGTCATGAATGCATCCTCTCAACTAAACATTTCTAAGATCTGAAAGGTAAGAAGAGATAAACTGTGATTCATCCCACTTCTTTAATGATGGCCATTTAGCAACAGAAATACATTAAACAGTCACCTGGATGTCACTCTTTAAGCTTATAGGTTAGGACAGTTTTCCACCATGAAGAGTTGCTATTTTAATGATCTTCCTATACAGTGTTCCTATGGGAAACCACAACTTCTGTGAATGCTGAAATCTCAAAGACTATGGGTTAATGCTTGTTTTCCTGTAATCCATGGAAGCTGGGAAGTTATTAATATGTTTTACACCTGCTGTCTTGGTGATTTTTAAAATGTTGTACTTACTCTACAGTAAATACCAAAGATGGTACTTTGGTACATTTGGTACTTTATATATTTGGAACATGATCTAGAAATCATGTATGAGGCAAAAGAAACATGTCTTACATGCAAAGTCAGGAATTCCTTGTTTGTATCATTCAAATTTTGTCTGCCAACAATTCATATAATTTATGTAATTACCACTCAAAGATGGGAAGAATACTATTATAGTAGGAGTCTTTACAATGGTAGAATGACAATGGCTACACACATTTCTTAAAGCCTAGTCTTTTGTCTGTTCACACTCCACTGCCCTCCAGGCCCCTTAATTGTTGACTTGGGGCAGAGATGCTGTGGTGAGTCATCAGTTGCCTTAGTCTTTTGCCATGAGTATGATAATGATGATAATTTCCTGTTCATTCCCAATGGCTACTTGGCACTTCTTTTATCTGCTTGCAAATACAATATGCACCTTGCTTTTTCTTCATTGCTTTGTAATTCCCCATTATATCTGCATTTACTCTATATGTTTTGTTTTACATGTGTTAACTGCCTGGTTCTGGTTGTCAGCTTTGAAAATGCTTTTGCCAGTGTCATCCTATGCCCATTCAGCTACCATCCCACATTTCTCTGCTCTTCTACTCAGCACCTTGTGTACCCACGATCAGTCCTCCCATTTGCATCAATGCACATGGGAGAGGCTCTACTGAAGTCACTGTTTTCTGTCTGAGAACTTTCAGCCTTTAAGTTACCCTGAGTTTCCTTGATGTCAAGAAGATCAGGATTTAGAGCAAAGCTTGATATAAGTTTAACTATGTGTTTGAATTCCATATTGACAGGTGAGCTGATTGCTTGTTTTATGGAACTGACATTTTGTAGGTGCTGGAAATATTTCCTAACTTCTCATTTCTAACCTTGGTATTTCACAAGCATAATTGAGGCATTCCCTGTACAGGGGACAAAAGACCCAAATTAATCTGTGCAATAAGTCCATCAGCACCATCTGCAGTTGATTCCTGCCTGGTCATTCAGCAGTATCACTTACACACTACAACTGGATGCCCTTACTTGAACCCTCAGAAAGTGTAAGTCACCATCTTGCCTATTTGAAATCTAATTAATCATAATAATTTTGGGGCAGTTGCCAGTCAGTTGATTCTGTGAGTTTGGTGATATTTTTCCTGTGAATTTGCAAAACAATTCAACTCTTTCAGAATTCATGATTCCTTAGTGCCTCAAAAGTAAATCACGGGCACAGGTAAAATTCCTCTCCAGTCACTGCTTACTTAGTGAGCACTTTTGCTTAGAGAAAGGATTCTGTGAGCACTCATCATTTTATTTCCATGTAATACCAATTTTTTCCATTTCACTTTCATTGGAAGCAAGATATCACCCGCTGTTTGGCTATGGGTGTTCAAGGCTGGCCTTTTTTCCTCAAAGAAATGTATCGTCATTTCTTTGATATAAACACATCATTCTTATTATGCTAATGTATGTTTTAAAGTATATATATTACTAAACCCTTCATTTCCTGTGTCAGATAACATTCAAGTTCCATTTCTTAAATTCTCAAAACTATTTTTCTTCCATTGCCACATTTGCAAACTCTATTTGCCTGCTCATCACTCTTTATACAGTATTATGGCTAATTCTTTCCAAAACTACCCTTAACAAGAAAACTGAAGACAAAGTTTAAGTTGATATAATAAAAGGTTGTGCTAAACACCAACTGCTCTATGAGCGAATCCTTTTGAGGTAAATGAAAAGACAACATCTTACATCAAGCTTCTTGTATTATCATATTTGGAACTCATCAGCCTACATTTTTGTACAAACATCTTTGAAAATCTTCTGCTTCTGTCATGGTGTTCTAAAGATAGATGCATTAGTAATAAAACCTTATTTGATTAAATAATTAAATTCTTGTCAGCCATAATTAAACACTACCACTTAAGAGAACTCTAATTATTTCTGCTTAGATTTCTCAGGTCACAAAAACTACTCTTGCTTCTAAAACCTGCAGCAACTCAATCCCTAACCTCAGATCTAATTTAGTCTCATGGGTTTTTTTCACCCTGTTATTCTAAACCAATTCATCATAGTCAATGAGGGCCACAAATGCCAACCATCCTATTCCTGCATCCTTTTAGGGCCCTTTCCCTACTGCCACAGAAATCTCACAGAACAGAAGAACTGGTTCAACAGATATCTCCCTGCTTTTTCGCAGCATTGTCCAAGACAGAAGGTAAGTTTCACCTCCTGATATCTTCCCAACACTATGCCCCATTTGGTTCCTTCCTTTATAGTATTTTTCAAACAGATCTTTTACAGTGACATTCATCAGATTCTGAGCTCAATGAGAGGTGAAAACTTTGAAAAATGTTTTGTTTATGGTAATGCAGAACAGCAGCTCAATTCACAGAACTTGTATAAAAAAATGGAAAACCAGTGTAATCTATATTTCAGTTCAGTTCAGCCCAGAGAAGTTGTGGATGCCCATCCCTGAAAGTGTTCAAGGAATAGCTGGTGTCCCTGCAGGTAGCTGGAACTTGATAATCATTAAGATGATTATTCAAATCACTATATCTTTAAATTGGATGTTTTTATGTTCATACAGATTCATACAGATTTTTGTAACAGATTCCTCTCAGCTTTAATCAAACCTCCCTTACAGGAAACCTGCTTTCAAACTGTTCAATAACATCAGACATACATAGAAATCTGAAAAAAAGAATTAAAAATAATTAGAAGAAGAAGGAGAAGTAGGAAATACTAACTTTTCATCTACCATTTGAAAAATATCAATTTTTTTTTTTTCTCACAGAAACTAACAGTTTGGAGTCTAATTTCTGAAAAAATGGAAGACATCCAAAATGGTCCAGTTTCCTCTTAGTCTGGAAATTACTCAGCTCGAAAATGATGCCAAAAGCAGTCATTGGTCACTGAAAAACAATTGTTTTTGAGTAAAATCTCTCTCTTAATAAATTAAGATTTTACAAGCTGTTTAAATCTAATATACTACTTGTATCTTACTCAAAAAAAAATCACAAAATACAAAGGGGGTTTATTTTCTTTATTTGGACTGGCTTCGGGTCTCAAAGGATGACTTTGGATACTTTCAAGACCGTGCAACATCAAAACAAAGTTATGTTACTTATGATTGCATGGCCTTTTATTTAAAAAAAATAACACACTGTTGTCTTACTTCATCATATTTCATCTGTTCATCCTTCGATATATAAAAAGCAACGACCTTAAGAAAGTTGAAAAGAAAAGCTTTTACACAAGCTACACTGCTTATCATTGGCCTGATAAGCTATTTCAAGAAATTCTTTCAATTGGTTTTAGAAGAAGTCAAATGGGATAAAGTGCAATTCCATGGATCATATCCAGATAAAAATAAATGCACAGAGGCTAGCATCCCAATCTGACCACATTTTATCAGCTTGAACAGCAAAGAGATTTTGGATGTAAAGGCACCTTGATAAAAGTGACTGACCAATTCAGACTTTAGAAAACAGGACTCTTTTCAAAACATGACTCTTTCAGTACAACCACCAACACCAATGTTCAACAAAACAGTTTCTATAATACATCTTCTTTGGGGAAAAAAAGATTGTTTGAGACTTTCAACATCACAAGAAATATTGGCTCATGCTTCAGTGGATGGAATAGATGGAATCTAATACAGATGGAATATAAAATTGGGAAGCCAAAGCAAAAAGAATCCTGTAGTTAAAGCACAGATGGATAGAGATAACAAAATGCTGTTCCCTCAGCTATGAAGCCTCTCTTTTGTTGATTGGAAGTGTTACAGTTATGATGAATCATGACTCAATCCCAGGAAGCAGGTTGAGCAGGCATGAGTTTAAAGTTGGATTTCAAACTCTCCTGTAGCTAAAAAAAGCACACATTGCAAAGCTTCATACCTCTCCTACTGCATATCATTATGACTGGGTTTTGAACCAGGAGCCAGGAGCATCTGCCTCTTGTAGATGTCTGTTTATGTGCAAGAACAATTGGCAGTTTTCTTTACAGGGTGCTGTCCTGAGCTAATCAGAATATACAACAAATGACAGTCATAACATGACCAGATTATGTGCTATTATGTACTATTTCTTCTTCTTGTCTCAGAAACTTAACAAACCATTGTGGTTATTACTTATGAATATTGCATGAATATTACACTAGAAATACTTTCAGCCTACTGAATATACATCTTCAGTATGTAACAATAAAACAATAAAATTTAAGGCCCACTTGCTTAGACTTTCAGTCCAGGTGGCACAGATTAAATCACATGCTCTTTTACGACGCATTAGTCATAAGGCAGAGTTAGACATGCAGAGTATGAGGTGAAGGCTTAATAATCTCTATGGTTAAGAAATGGTCATCAAAAAGACAACTAAAAATTTCCACAGGCTGAAGTGATGGGCTTTTCTTGAAGTTTGACTTCCAATTATGAATTCATTTTTGTACAGTATGCTTTTCCAATTGTCATTTCCCTAACCTGAGCATGATTGCTGATCCATCCATTTGGAGGAAAGAGTAGAAATTATTGCTGAATTTGACAAGTAGTTGTCTCCCATGATGTACAGGTAACTAATATTGGAGCTTTGCTGAGCTCCTCTTGCAGGCCCTAATTTCACTGCTGGGGCTCCAAGAGCTCCAAAAGGCAGGTCAGTGACTCAGGCAAGCTCCTACTCACCATGTGCTAGACCTAGGATGAAAAAATCCTGACACTGGAACAATGAGCAGCTAATGTGTTTCAAGAGTTTTGGAAGAATTGGATTAGCTGGACTAAAGCACTTACATATAGGAAAGAAAACTGGTACTTTGATTCATGTGCACAGGCTTGGGAGGACTTTGATTATGTTGAGTTAGATCAACAAAACAAGATTTAGTCACGAACCACTGCAGAACATTTTTATTTTTGGTATTTTGGCTATTTTGCCTTCATTACCCTTTGTTCCACCTTCTCTCTTCCACTCCTTATAAATGCTGAATGATTTTCCATTCATTTTGCTGAAATGAAGCTGTGCTGTTTGCTATTCTCCTCTGTCTTTTCTGAATATATTGAAACACAACACCTGCAGGAGGAAACATTATTTGGGAAGAGAAAGTTCTTACAGAGGTTGGAAGAAAAAACCATTGTGTTATTTTTTATTTTGACATTCCCCTTCATTTTTTGTCTTCACTGGCTCTTCCTTTCTTGTGGAGATACACATAAAGATTTTGTAAATAGCTTCAGGGACCCATCCATCCCTGGGCTAGACCAGCACCAGAGGCAAATCAGGAGATGGAGAAAATTGTGACGGGTGCCAGAGAAGCAAAACAGGAACCAGCTGGAAGGAGAAATACTAAAGTTTATTTCAGCAACATAGTCTGGATCATGCTGGAGAGTAACCTGGTAGATACGGATATTTTGAATGGAAAAGCATGCCTTTGTCAAAAATTTATATTATGATGAGGCACTGGAGAATGTTTTCAAGAGAAGAAATGGATGCCCCATCCCTGGGAGTGTTAAAAGCCTTGTGAAAGGTTGGGGTGAAAGTTTGGGTGAAGCTCTGAGCAACTTGGTTTAGTGGAGGATGTCCCTGTCCTTGACAGGGAGTTTGGAACTATGTGATTGTTAAGGTCCCTTCCAATCCAGGCTGTTCTATGACATGATTCTATGGTATATTTTAAAACTGATGCATGACTCCAGTCTCATGGGATGGTTTGTCAGGTACTGCCCTGGGAGTGTTTGCAAAACCTTGTAAAGAGTTCAAATGTACTTCCTCAGTGCCACGTAATTTTTCTGTTCCTTAGGAAAAACTGTGTTCTAGAAGTAAAATTGCCAGACAAGATACCTAAATTTACAGAAGAGAAAAATGGTGCATAAGGGTGCTTTTGAACAGCAGGGTGCCACTCTACTGCAGGGCTACAAGGACACAATACTGTAGGACTTCTCTCTGAGCATTAAAAGGATGGGCTGCACCCAGACCTGCGTGAGAAGAATGCTGTGATCATAGGCTACTCACTGCTCAAACAACAGAGATCCATCTGACAGACAGCTGTCCCTCTGTCTGGGAATAGCACTGAATAACTCACTGCAGCAGTGCCAAAGCTGTTTGGAAATCATCTCCTCAAGCAAAGTTTAGGGATAGCTGCACATATCACCATGTTGGTGGTTATCATCAGGAGCTGAGGAGGTTATAAAAGATGAGAAACTCTCCTGCCACTCCTCTTCAACAGGCTGTTGGGTCAGATGTAAAAGTAGAGGAGATGCCTTGTAAAGACAGAGTGGGCACAAATTTTCTTTTCTGACCAAGTGAGCCACCCTGTGGTATAAAGCTGTTGTAGGTGTTGTCATTGAAATTATTATTTTTGCATTGAAATGAATTTATTTCATGAACAGTTTCTGGGACAAGAGTAGCTTAGAATGAAATAAATGTATTTGCCAGTAAGTTTTATGCAGCAGAAAAAGGCACTTGTTATTCATAAAATATATATATATATATATTTCCCAGGCAGCACAGCTCTTCAGCTATTCCCCAGATATCAACTTGGTGTACCTTTAAGTGTTATAGCACCAAAATATGAGAAAGAAAAGACATAAATCTCATGTACATTGAGAATAAATTCTATTTTTGGTGTTGGATTGAGGTAAATCAGAAGTCAGCCCAGTGAAGAAAATTGCTCTGAGATACACTGGTATTAACCTGAAAGCAAAGCACAGTCCTTGAAATGCAGTTATATAATGTCCGGAGAAAAGATTCTGGTGGAATAAATGATCTCTGAAATGCTACCAGATAATTAAGCTGAAGTCAAAGCCCAAACCTAGGGCTCATTGCTGCATATTAATTTAGTAAAACAGATTATTCATGCTTTGGATGTTACCTTTTCATTTGGGAAAAGCAGGTATGTCCTTAAGGAAGTTTTGACTGGATTTCACTTGCTTATTTTAAATTTAAAATCCTCAAGAGGAGTCAAGAGAACTTGATAGCTGATAAACATCTGAGACCAAGGGGGAAACATCACAACGTATCATCAATATTTTTAGTTCCCCATGAATGATTTACATTCCCCTGCACTAGCAGATATCTTCAAAAGAACATATCAAAACTGGAGAGCAGTGCACTTGGTTCATGCAAAGTTAAATTTGCTGCAAAAAGCTCTATGAATTCAAAGCTCTGAGATCAAGTTCTGATTTCTGATGTTGGGCACAGAGTTGCAGTCTGGCTTTGAAAAGTTTCAGTGAATCTGGGGAATTTTCAGACTCTGTGATGGCATGCCCACAGGAAAGTCCCCACTGAGCTCTGCTGCAGAGCATTAAAACAGAGCACAGGTCTCTGGGAGTGACTGGCACAAATATCTGTTGTTCTCTGTGGCCTAAGCACAGGGGAGCTCAGCCTCTGCCATCAGGGGGCTGGCAATCCATCCTATCTCAAGAGATGGTTAACACTCAACTCTCCCAAAGAAAGCTGGGACCATTGGTTTCCAGGTCAGTCTGGTTAATCCCTCTCAGTGCATGTTGTAAGAAATAGCAGTAAGTTTCAGTTTCCCCCCTCTTTTTTTTTTTTTTTTTTTTTTTTTTTTTTTTTTTTTTTTTTTTTTTTTTTTTTTAACTTTCCATGTCAGAACAAGCTAAGAATACTGAATGGCAAAATCCTATCTTTTTATAGCAAAAGCTATTCTTAGCTGTTTGGTGAGAGGACAACTGAGATACAATAAAATGTCCAAAATCACTGAGTACATTCCAGAAATTGACTCCAAAGATCTTAGTAAACAGCATACTGATGTCTTGCCCTTGACATGTTTTTACCTATTGCAGTGCAGTCTGAATCAAGGCTATTTTCACCAGTGGATCATCATTCCTCATTATAGTTACTGCAAAGTGATGGATTTGGAATCTATCAGAGATTCTGTCAGAATCTATAAATAGACCAGGAATGCATAGTGATGAAGGCATGAGCATGTGACATTTTACAGAATCCATGAAGAAAGGACACTTGATTACAAAAGTGTTTTGAAGTTGCTTAGAATTTAAGAATTTTTATTTGTGTTTTCCTTACATCCAGTCTTGATTCAGTTGCTGAACTGCTGCAGGTAACCTCCAATCATTGGGCATTTAAATAAAATAAAAAAACCAGTCATTGTCATCTCTTCTGTCCTACTTTGAGCTGAGGGATCCTCTGACTCAATAGGTGGCCAGTCAGGGACGAGCGAGCACTCTCAGACCAGAACTGGAAATAAGAGCTTTCCTTCTGCCAGGTACATGGGGTCCATGGAACATTTTCTATAAATGCACGTGTTTCCATGTGTGTATGTAAAATCTGCAAAGCAAATAGTATAATCCAGTATAATCCTCAGCCTCCATTCATTGTTGCAGGACTTTAGTGAATAACTGCTAAAACTGGAAGGAGAACATGACAATCAACTGAGAACAAACAAACTATTTTTAAAGAACGCAGTGAAAAATAGCTTTAATATTCAGCACATCTTAATGAATTGAAGACACTTTTCTACTCAGTGCCTAGCAAACTGGAATATTTTTTCTTTGCAGCTAAATGGAAGTCCTTCATTGTCTTTAGACAGCTGTTGTGTAGAATGGCAAGATTACATCAGTATGAGTTACACTGGATTTTGTTATAATATGACTGTCATACATGAAGGTTTTAGTTACAGTGGCATTTAACAAGTTAAATTTACTCTATAGAAAGAATTTTGGTTAAACCATATTCAGCAAGGAATAATTCACAACTGATGCCCCTTTTCATTAAAAGACAAAATGTTCCCAAATCAGGCTGATCTTAATGTTGCTGTGTCATTAGAGAAAAATAGTCTGGCTATTATTTAGGTGACTCATCAAAATGTTTTCTTACTATTTATTTCTGTTTCAGGAAATTTGTAAGGAAAAAATATTTTCAGAACATTCAAAAAATTTGATTAATAGATCTGAGGATTTTTCTCTGATGCTTATCTTCTTTTATAGCCCCTGATACAGCAGCACAAGGTTCTGAAGCCCCCCCCCTTCACCATTAGGCTTAACCTTCACTGGAGTAACCAATGAAAGTGACACCAGGACTAGAACTGGAGATCTGGATCACCATTCAAAGATTCAATTTTTTCCTTATTGTAGTGACTATCAGTAAAGGTAGTAACTAGCCCATGTCTACAGCATTTAGGTGATGCAAATCCATGCGTACAGGCATTTGTCCTGAACACACGAGTATGATCACCTAGTTAAGAAAAAAAGTGAAAGTGACTATTTAGATAAGTGTCATTCATGGATATTTTTAAAGAAATTATATATTTTCTTTCAGGATTTGGTTAATTTCTCATGATGCTATTTAAGACTGATGCACCATCTAAACAGATTTGTCATTACACATTACATGGCCTTGACAAAAGATCTCACTACTTTTGGAAAAAGAGTAGAGTGTCTCCCTGACATTTCAGAGCTGCAGCCAGGCAGAAAACTCTGAATCTTCCTGTAAGCTCAAGAACCTCCTTTGTGTTTTTGTGAATGCAACTGAGCAAACCTATAATATGCTTTTTTCCAACTGCAATTCCCTCCAGAGTTTGGCATTTGTTCCAGCTAGGACTTGTCATCATGTTCCATCAGGTACTTTCTGCTCCTGTAAAAATGTCCCCAAATGTTCACTCATCTTTAATCACAATAAATTGGTCACATACTTGATTGGTTTTACAAACTAAAATATCTCTCTGAAAAATTAACTACCATCCAAAAGGACAATGTCAAATATAAGCCAAGCCCTTTCCAATTTGTGGCTGTCAACTGTTTTGTTTAGGGCATAAATTCTTAGTGTAGGAAGAGAGAAAATTTCGTTAAAAAAAAATTAGATATACTTCTGTAATGTAATTGGAAAAGCAAACAAAATCTTTAAATCAGTAAATTAAGGCTCAGATTTTCTAACACAGCAGTTTTGGTCAGGTGTTTCTTGATGGTGGCTAGAGAATTTTGTTTCAGAAACAGCACTGAGACATGATGTTCTTCTAGCCCCTTCATTTCACCAGATTCTGGCTGGGCAAACTATAATCGCTGTCAACTGCAAAGTAAGAAAGTAATGTTGCATTTTCAGATGAATGATTCAATACTGTGCAGAGAGTGGAGACCACAGTAATGTCACACATTAACACCTACAGGGAACTTGACGACAGTAATTCGTTTCACTTTTTTACCCAGGACAGTTTGGGACAGTTAGATTTATGAAGCCATAGTAAAATATTGACCATGTCAGTGGTAGAATTACATTCATTTCACTTTCTTGCTCTTTCTCCCTTACTTATTTTTAGTGCTGTTCAAAATACCTTCCTATGTATCTGCACAGGGCTGTAAAAGAAATATATTGACTTAAATGAATTATTTAAAATGT
Source organism: Sinosuthora webbiana (assembly GCA_013397395.1). Taxonomy (NCBI): domain Eukaryota; kingdom Metazoa; phylum Chordata; class Aves; order Passeriformes; family Sylviidae; genus Sinosuthora; species Sinosuthora webbiana. The sequence continues at coordinate 2,959,970 of VXBN01008891.1, read as the reverse complement.
AATTTATAATACTCTCATAATTTCAAATGATAATAACATGTTTCCTCAGAGACTTTACTCAAGTAAAGAATAAATGAAAGAGTTATTATATTTTCCCTCTCCTTTCAGAATTTTTTGGTAGCTTACTTTAGAAAGCCCGACTTTGGCATTCTGTGGGATATTCTTACCATAGTAGCCCTGTCCCTCCCTGAATTCCCTGCCCTTCTATTTTTCTTCTCTGTTTGTTGCAATGACCACCCACTGGAGGTGGGAATTTTCTATCTTCTGACTGAAGAACATTGATACTAGACAAGCAGGGCAATGGTGGTGTCCTTTCTGCAGGAATGTGTTCGTCCTGCCAGCACAAAAAATGTCAGTCCTGACTTCTGTATTACAGAGCTGCACACACTTTTGTTCCATGCACAACTGTGTTCCATAAGAGAGGAGAAAACAGCAGTTATGCCCCAAAAGAAGGGATGAAGTGTGTATCCCATTGTGGAATAGCTGCTCCCTGACTATGTCTACTTTCTGTGGCATAAAACCTGTGATGGCAGATCTACCCCATGTGAATATAATCCTGCAAGGGTAATAAATGCTAAATCTTGATGAGCTTACTGTCTGACCATGAGCTCTCCTTCAGATGGAGGGAAAGCAATAATGCACAGCCTGATCCAAGGGAAGGGATGCCTTTGGCCCATAGCTGTGCTACTGCATATACAACCTCCAGCTGAGGAGGGTGAAGAAATTGTCTCTGCTTTTCATCTGGAGCTCAGTCTTTTGCACCTCTTTATTCAGGTTCTTGAACCTTCCCACAGCCTGGGACTTCAGCTGGCTGCAGAGCTGGGCTGTCACAAGTACCACCACTCCTCTCCCAGGCTGTTAGCAAATCTGGAGGTGATGGGGGTGGCTCTTTTAGCCATGGGGTGCACCTTACTGGAAGAAAGTTCAGATGCACATGAATACCTGAGCCATTAGAGGTGCAAAAGCAGGTATTTTTTACATGATGAGATCTCACAACACTTCTGTGGCAAGACAGTGAAATCCATCTTCTGTTAACCAAACCATCAGCAATGCATATCTTTTTGGCACATTTAGAATGGGAAAAGGTGCTCCAGGCCCAAATACAAGAGTATTTGGTGCCTAAAAGATGAAAGTCTGAGGAGATTCATCATGGAAAACTGAATTTCTTCTGGCAAGACTGATGACATTTTTTGCACAAAAAAAAATTAATGGATCTGTGTGAGTTTCAAATTAATTAGAAAAGAAATACAAACATGCAGAGAAATTTTCAAACATCTTCAGTAGTTTAGAAGGCAATGCATAGTTTGTCCATGTTCTCCCAAGCTTTTATTCCATCCTTGCTGCTGGATTGAGGCTAGAAAAATGTGTAAGTACTACTTTTTTAAGTACAAACATCAAGAGGATTGGGTTGTCTGCTTTCCATCAATGCTGTAGGAAAGAGCTACAAGTTTGTAGTTCTATAATAATATGGTAAGCAATTTCATTCAGATTTTCGAGTTATCCCAGGTGCTTATCAAAGATGTCTGGGAAGACATTATTTGGTTCATCATCATCCTAGATGCCAATTTCTCACTTTCTTCAAAATAACTCACTTTGGGGGAGAGAGGACTCCTCTGTATTTTGTGCAAACCTTTCAATTTGAAGGAAAACTCTCAATTCTGTATCATTTTGTAGATATTTCACCTGTCTGTGAAACCACTGCCACTTATCTTATCTTATCTTATCTTATCATTTATTTATTTATTTATCTATACTTTTTAAGTATTCTGTGACTGTTTCCTTTCACTGTACCTTCACTTTTTGTCTTTTGCCTCTCATCATTCATGTCAAGTGAACCGCTGTAACAGTCCATGGGGCAAGCCAGTCACAGACACTCACAGATTTACGTAGCAAAGATTTACGTATGGTGTTCTTCTCACCATAAGCTATTCTCACCCTCTTGAAATATCTAATGAAGTAGAGTTCAGCAATGAACAGAATTCAGAAAGAAATTGGTGTTGAGCCTTTATATAATTTCTGGTTATATAACCAGATGTATAACAAGAACCATTGGTTTCTATGAAGAGATCAGCTGAGAATGCAGCCCTGGACTTGGGGCATGCCCTGTCCCTGTTCTTGACAGACACCCTTGGATGTGGGAGGGGGGTTGCAGAGCACCATGCTGGAGACTCCGCCATCTCTGGGAGATCCACAGGAGGTTTCTGTGAACAGAATTTTAAGACTGCTCCTTCCTTTACAACTGGTCCACAACTCAAAACAAACAAAGCTCAGCTGTTACATCTTGAAATATTACATGTTCTAAAAATATATAGGTGAATTCTGACAGTGAGATGAAGCGTTGATTGAATATGAATACTTTGCCTCTGATTCACCTAATTGAAAAAAATATTTATTAAATTTTAAATGCAAGATGCAGAGATTCAATCTGTTACAGGAACAGCAGAAGTCAGAAAGGAATGTCAAATATCATGAGTTATAACCTCACCTACAAAATGAGGTTGCAGTCCCTTCAAAATGAAGCCTCCTGCTCTGGAAAATTGTATCCAGACAACATGCATGCTTAAATATGAAGTGATTTTATTTTATGGTATTTCTAGGCATAATTCTTTTTACATAAAGATCACCTGAATTTTCACTAGTTTCATCTGTGCTACCATGATGTCATGTTCTGAAGGCTTGAAAAGGTCTCTTCCAATTACACCTGACAGGTTGTGGGCATCTGAGAAAGAGCACTCCAGTCCTGTGGCTTCAAAGAGCTGCACAGCTCCATCCCTCCAGGCAGGTGTTTCTGCTCTTTCCAGCTGAACTGAAGACAGATGGAATTTGACAGCGTTTCCCCTTCAGTTGTTTCCTAAGGAAAATTAGCTAGCTTTGTCTTTTGGTTGATGTAGTCACAAATGACAAACAATTGACAGCCAAAGGTGTTTTCCCACACTAAATCCACAGATCTGACAGAAAACAATACTGAAACAGAAGCAATAATAAGGAAATAAATTCCCATGGGCTGTGAAATTAGATTGTTTTGTAAAAATGACTGCATTTTTTATCTGTGTCATTAATGGCAGATGCAAAGCTAATCATGGTATTGATATGAAAGATGAAGTTAATAATAGGGAGCCCACAGGGCCTTTTTGCTAATATTGCTATGCCACAGCTATGTTCAAGCTAGACAAGAAAAGAGATTAATTCCAACTGTCCAAATGGTGAGTTCAAAAATCTGTAGCATGGGGACAAAATGAGTGAGCTGTAAAAAGTTCTTCCTACAACTTTTTTTAAGGACTCTATGGATTTGTAGTAAGAAGGCCACAAAGGAAAATGTTAGAGAAATGAATTTGCAAACTCGGGGAAGAAAAGTGTTGGTAATACTTCTATGTCTAAGAAATTCACTACTTGGCATATCTACATTAAATAGTCTCAGCGTATAGTAGTGTAATGTGATGGAAAATAAATATTCAGGCTGATGTAAGAGACTGCTAATATAACCTTCATGCTGGCCCTTCCTTTGCCAAGTATCCAGTAATACAATTTCTGCTCTCTGCAGTCACAGGAAACTCTTGAAAATTTTCTCTCCTGACCTCAAACAGTGGAGAAAGCAAATTTTGCATTCTCTTGAGTTTGGGAGCATGTCATATCTATTTACTAGTGCCCCGTTGTATTTCTTGCTCTTATTTTAGTCCACATCAAAGGAAAATAGCAGCTCAGTCTTAATATTCCAAATGTCTATTGATCTTAGGTCCTTAGGGACAAACCTTGCAAGCGCAATGATCTTATGTTTTGTTTTCTGAGGTCTAAGGGTAGATCTCAGATTTAGGCTAGCATGCAGCTTTCCGAGAGTATTTTAATGTGATAATGCCTGACCATACAATTATTAAGAAGGAAACACTCTAAAAATGACCTCCAAAAAAATAAAACCACTTAAGACTTGCTGGTTATTTTTCAATCCAACTTACCTTATCTTTTTTAAGTTTTTAAGTTCAAAACAAGACAAGAGCATGAAAAAACAGATAGTTGTACAGCAACATTTCTGTTCCTTTGTATACAGGGATTTATGATGTTCTCATCAGTACCTCTGTGGGCATACATAAAGAGATCCAGTCAGAACAGGACTGACAGTTTGCTACTTGTGTTACTTCACATGTTTCAGAAACTCCACTGAGTCTCCTGAAGTCACAGCAGATTTTACAGACTTTCAGCAAAGAAAACAGAACCACCATAAGCAGTTTACACAGGTTTTCATCTTTTTCAGAAATCAAGGGGTTAAAATAAGCTGCAAAAAACTCTATTACCAGCTTTCTGCAGATCTAAATATCATTAGTACTTCACTGAATGGATGGTTTCTTGCTGTATTGCATAAAAGTAATTCCTTTAAAAGAGACTTTCTTGCACACCCCTTTCACATGCTGTGTAATACATACTGGTTATGCAGTAAGATCATTACAAAGGTAATTTCTTTCTGCAGCATTATAAAATTTTTATTGGATCAATAGCTGCTGAAGTATTGAAAGCAGTCATAAATTTTTATGGCATTAACAGAATTCAGTAATTTGTCACTTAAATGGGTCCAAATGACCAAGGTCTATGAAACTCTATTTGACAGTTGCAAAAGATATTGAAATAATGCAGGTAATTTGGAAAAAAAATAGTTGGGTAGGTTTGTCTCAAGCCATCATTTGTACCACAATAAAATGAGAAAATAACTTTCTGCAAAAAACTGACAGACTTGGTTCCTGGCTGCCACGTTACCCCATGGCCTGTGAGTCAAGTTCTGGCGAATATGCTCTGCTACTCAATGAAATACAAAAGTGCCTGCACCCTCGGAAACGGATGCTCCTTTAGCCTTGCAAAAAGTATTGACCATCAAGTAAATTATTTCTCTTTCTCTGGAAAAAACTATGAGAAAGAAAATATCAAAGAGTTTTTTTTTCCCTAGGTTTGCTTCATATGGGTCATTTTGAGCTACCCATTAACTTCTGAGCCATTTTCATCTTTGTGATTTACCAATCAGCCATGAAACAGTGTAAAACTACGTATCTTTTATTTATCTTAAATTGTTTACCTTTGGCTCCACAGCATTTTCCTTTAGGTCATTTTGTTCCTTTTTTCAGTAGCTGTTTTTTTTTTCTGTTTGTTTTTGGGTTTTGTAATAAAAAAATCTGATATGAAAACAAGGAAGAAAGAATAATTTTTTTAAAAGACCATTCCCCCAGATCTAATTAAATTATTCAAGTAATGTTTGTGGTTTGTTTTGGGTTTTTTTTTCTCTACCTAAGTAAATCCATTTTTTAATAGAAGACAACTATAAAATTTCCTCATCTTTAAAAATGCCACAAATTATTTCCTGATTATTTAGTATAATTTTTTTGAGATTTTGGAAGCAACCCTGTTTTTTAACACAGGCTGAGACCTCTTCAGGCCTCTGCTACACTTTTTTATTTTACTGACAGGATAGAGACCAGAAGGAAACATGACAACACAAAATGTTTTATGAGGAGGTTTCATGATACTGTCATTTGACTTCCTGCTGCAGCAGGGAAACAGTGCCAGAGCCCATTTTCTACTGTGGTTTCTATTGGCTCTGCCGGTGCTAGCACAAACAAGAGTCAAATTCATTCCTGAAAACATAAACAAAAACAGACAATACGGCTGTGATTCTCCATCTTAACAAGCCTGATTTGCACCAGCCATCCAGAGTATCACGTCAAAATCGTGCATCACATGGCACAAGCTTCCGCGTGAGTTTAGGCGTTCCTTGATACAGGTGTGCTATTGATCCTCCTCACCCTCCATGTCCACAGACTGCGGATCAAGAAAAATATGAAAATCAAGACATTTCTCTGTCCTGGTGACCCCTGTCTGCAAAAACCACCCTGGAAGCTGTTGATATATCATTTTGCTCTGCACCAATGTCCATTCACCACAGTACTGCTGAGCTCCACAGAGTTCACACCACTGTGTGCTACAGAAAGTACAGAGCTCTTCAGCTCATAAGATAAAAGTAAAGTGTGCCAACTTTATTTAGGTTGCACCGTTAATTGTTTTCAGCTCTAAAACATATGCATATGAAAACCAAATCTCGAATTGCCTGCTTCAAAATGTCAGGAGACAGACACATGATCAGCACAAGCTTTTTCAATGTACATGCTGACATAATAACTACAAACCAAAGTGTATTCTCTAAATTTATATCTGGTTATCTGAGACCAAACCCCCTGGCTGATCTCAAAAGTTGTTTTGTGCACAGTAGATTTAAATGATATGCTAAATCTTGCACATGAGTTGAATGTGAAAGTAGCTGTGAAAGGCAGATAAATTACTTTATTATCTTTTTCTATTTATAGAAACAAAAAGCCACAGAAGGTTTGGTTTGCTTGATTTACTAAGCAGCTCTGCAGGAACTAGAGCTACTCTGAGGATAATATTAAGTAAACAAGTGTAGTTAAAGAGAATGACCACTTTTATATACCCTGACATAAGAAATAATCTCCAGGAAAAAAAAAAAAAATAAAAAAAAACAGGGGAAAAGATTTTGTCTCATCTTTTCAGAAACCCTTTTTCCTTTAAGAGATTTTTTTTTTCTCCTCTTTCCTCAAAAGTCCATTTCTAATGCTCTGGAAAGGCAACTCAATTATCATGAATCTATTTATTTTTGAAATTATACTTGCATCAGGTTTTGTATATTTCACTACATCTGGTGGTTTCGAACACCAATTTATTAAACTTGTTAAATCTACAGATAAAATTAATTTGAAAGCATGAAAAATCAATATTTTAATTGAAATCCATTCTAATCTGTATACTGAGAGAAAATATTCCTATAGCTGCATCTGAGAGGAGCATCTTTAAATCTTTTCAATATATTTCATGATTCTTAACTAATTAGGAAGGAAACCATTTAATGGCAGAACATTAGATGAATTCCTATTATAATGCACTGAAGCATATGAAAATAAATATGGTGTACTGAATCTTACATTACATAGAATGCCTAATAAAAATGTCATGTCTAAACTTTTTTGAACTTTCATTACTTTCTGAAACTCAGAGGAATAGATGAATCAGGTTAAATTAACTCTGTTTATTCAAATCAAATAAAGATAGAGATATAGGAGATATAAATGTTCAGTAATTAATGAAATACCTTTCTACATTTCCTATTTTATTATGATGCTTTCTTCAAATAAGAGCTAAATTTATTATAAAAAATATAATTTTTTACATGTTATCATTTAATGTCAGAAGGTTCAGCAGATTGTTCTATTCTAAAGAAAACAATATAGAGGAACAGCTCTTAGTGAATAGAACTGTAAGCAATATTCAGTCATTTAGTATCTCTCCTTTATCCCCATTGGAGTTGTCTTTAAAAGAAAAACAAAAATATATTTATGTAGCATCAAGAGTTTAACCGAGATTAGGAAATTATTATGTGCCATAAAACCTGTACCTCTATTAATCTCATGGCTCCTAGAAGTCAAGAGACTTATTAATTCTATTTCCCAGGAACATATTTTGAAGGTGTTTTGTATCTCTTGAATATTAGGAGTCAGAGGTCAATCACCTTTTTGTGGAAATTTTTTACTCCATTTTGTCACTTACTTCTCTTCTCTATAAGCTCATGTGTTTCTGTGCTGTGCTTTCATCCTCTTTACATCATCTTCAAGCTGATCCTTAACGTCAAAGTCTTCCTCAGTGAAACACACAAATCTATAACGCAAATAACAGGAACTAATAATCCTTCAGTGAATATGTAGCAGAGAGAAAACACCTCCATCACTCAAAATATTTTCCCCATGATTCCTACCACAGACATGGTAACCACCACTCCATCAGACTATCTCCACTGCCCATTGTTGATCAGCCAGTTACCACCAGTATCATAACAAATACACCACCAAATAAACATGATAGATAAACAGACATGTCAGTGAAACACATCATAATATCCTCATAAGCAAACTCAGGAGATGCTGGATGAGTGGACAGTGAGGTGGATTGAGAACTGGCAGATCCCAGAGGGCCACAGTCAGTGACACAGGGTCTAGTTTGAGGCCTGTCACTAGTGGTGTCCCCCAAGGTTCAATACTGGGTCAAGCATTGTTTTGACTCATTCATCAATGACTTGGATGAAAGAGCAGGTGCCTCCTCAGCAAGTTCACTGCTGACACAAAGCTGGAATGACTGGCCAATACCCCAGAGGGCTGTGAGCTCTTCAGAAGGACCATGGGAAGAGAAGAACTTTCTGAAATTACATAAAGGCAAATGAAGGCTCCTCCCCCTGGCGAAGGACCAGCACAGGCTGTGGGCCAACCTGCTGGGAAGCAGCTCTGAGGAGAAGGACCTGTGAGTCCTGGTGGGCAACAAGCTACCCATGAGCCAGCAGTGCCCTTGTACTCATGAAGGCCAAGATTCAGGGACTGCACACCGAGCAGATTGCTCAGCAAGGTAGTGGATGTTCAAGATATTCAGGATATTCAAGAACCACCTGGATCCAATCCTGTACAACATGCTCTAGAATGACTCTGCTTGAGCAGGGAGGTTGGACCAGCTGACCCACTGTGGTCCCTTCCAGCCTTACCCATTCCGTGATTCTGTGAAACTAGCAGTTCTTTAATGTGTGAGAGCCAGGATACTGCATGCAATGCCATTTCCTGTGAGAAGAGTCAAGATGTCAAAACAACATCTCCAAGCCCCCATAATATTTCTCTAGCAAAAGAAATCACATTCTCAGACGAATCTCTCCATTCCTCATATTCAAAGGCAACACCAATTACTTTCCAAACATAAGTTTAGGAGCCAGGATTCCTAGCCATTTTCCTGTAAAAGACAAAGACAAGAAAAAATTCCCAAACACCAAATTCTTTTTCTCCCAATTCCCAGCTTTGAAATATGTGATATGTAGCATGCCTGTGAGACTACTCAAATGTAATGTAAAATACAGAACTTGTGGTTTACCTGGTCCAGACTAACACTTGTTTGTAAGTACAAGATAGTGTATCATCAAAAAAGGATGAGCATTGTGCAAAGTTTATAATGTGTCCTGAATATTTTTAGTACTGTTTCAGTTCCAAATCAAATGATCAAGAAAATGTAGCTATTCATGGGTATGCTTGTTTTCCTTTTCACAGATGATAATTGCTCGGTATGATCATCTTTTTTCCAATTCAAAGTCTATGTGGAACAGATTCTTACCCTGAACCTCTGCTGAAAGATGTGAAACAGCAGCTGAAGAGGTCCCTGCATCTTTAAGTTTTGAGAAACATACATATTTTCATTAAATGATAGAACCACAGAATGGTTTGTATTGGAAGAGATCTTTAAAGATCATCTGGATTCAAGCCACCTGCCATGACTGATGGACCCTCCACTAGACCAGGTTGGTCAATAATTGTTGTTTTCTTGCAGGACTCTGACTATAATGGCACTGCCTAGCAGGGTATCAGCACCTGTAGGGAGGACTTGATCTTCAGCACCCCCACCAAGCACAGGATCCTCCCCGAGGCAAGATATCTGCAGCAGAGCTGTCCATGGCCTGCCATCCTTCAGGATGTGCCAGGCACCAGCTAGAAAGGAAGTCTTTGGAATGGTCCAAAACAGTTTCAGAGAGCTCAATATCTACTAAATAATAACAGGCCAGTGCTGGTTCACCCTGAATACCAATTTCATTCACTAAACACAGCCTATTTACCATCTATACCAATGCAACAAAATAATTTAGTGTCTATTTTAGATAATAAACTTCCCACTCCACCTAATGCTGATATGCAGATCTGCTTTACTTCCTACAGACAAGTACAGGAAATTCTTCCAATTGCAGCATGTTTTGAGGATGAGTGACTAGACCTCACAAGGCTGTGGTGAAGCACAACAGCTTAGTTAGGAGTGGGAAAATTATGAATGACAAGTAAAGGAAGTAAAGAAAGAAAACAGGAGAACACTGCCTGAGAGGAAGGGTTGAGATGAGTGTGAAAAAAAAAAAAAAAAGTAAAAGGTCAAAACAAGAAAAGGAATTAAGTGAAAAAGGAAATAAAGAGAACCAGAAAATAATAAAAAACACAGGGGAGAAGGCAGCTGGAGGGGAATGCATTGTAAACAAAACAAGTCGTGAAGCACAGCAGGATAAAAATAATGCATTCAAAATACCAGGAACTGCAGAGCTCCTCTGAATTGCATTTAGTATTTCCAGACCCTGAGATGGGAATAACCTGGCTTAAGACATGAAGGAACTGATGGTGCTGCTTATCTGTGCTACTATTCAGACAGATTTGCTGTCAAAATTATCCTCCATTTTAAGATTATTGCTGAGCCTATCATTCATTTCCATCATTTTCACTGATAGCCATAAACAGTCAACAGCACTAGAGGTGAAGTGCTTGGCTGCATGCAGGCAACATACAAAAATGATGGCCCTGTGTTATGTGGGGAAATATTACAGCATGGCCACACGAAAAACCCACTTAGAATCAGGACTTTGTATTTTTACTGCACCCATGACCAATCCCACCCATGCAAATTGGTGTTCCTGGTGCACACACCACAAGGACCACAGCCCCCCTGTTCTCATGATTTCTACATGAAACTGTGTATTACTTACTGTTTCCTGGACTAAGAAAAGTATTTGGTGACACAAAGTGAGGCTTTCCTTCTGGTATACCATACACAGCTTTTCAGTCTGTGAAGTTCACAGGTATGCCTTGCGTGTCAGGACTGAAACAAGACTTCATTACTTCATGCTCTCATCTGGTACTTTCATTTCTTGCATTGCTCACTTGAGTTTCCTGATTAATTATCAAAGTTGGCTGCAGGCATGAGTCATGTGCTTTAACATAACCTGATCAACCCATTAAAAAGGATATAAATACTTTTCACTAGAGGTAATTTTTCTAATTGGGTCACAGTCCCTTTTTTTCTCTACACAACGTCACAAAAAATGTCCAATTGGTTTAAAACCCCTAATCCTTGAGAAGTGTCCTACCTCCTATGCTGATTTTTATGCAAGTTGTAACACTGAAAAAAAATCAATGAAAGAGATGTTTTGCATAAATTTGTATTACTTGTGCAAGTGCTTTTTGGCACTTTTCAATGTGACATCACCCTTGCCATGGCATGACATGCTCTGTAGTCCTGAGTTCCTGTGAGAAGAAGCTTCTCTTAACAGTTCACATTTGAATAATATACATATTATATTATGTCATGTACAACTGAAGATTTTGCAACAGCTATGGGAGTGCTGAAAATCACAAGTCGCATGATGGTTTCACATAGGTCCCTGGTCCTACTTGAACATTAACTGAGGCAAAATCTCCATATTTGTTACTAGCACATTGCCACACATAGGAGCACCATACTGAGGTTGGGTTAATGAATTATTTAATGAACCTGCTGTAATTATGATGGAAGGAACCAGACTAGACCTATATTTCTTGAATACCTTGCTCTTGGGTAGGTTTTTGACCTTTCATGAAGCACCAAGTAAGCAAAGTGCACAGTTGCTCCTTGGTATTAAGGCCTCAGAAGTGTTTGCTTGGTGTATCTTGTTCACCAGTTTTTCACATTTAAGATTGGAAGACAATTTTCTCTCAATTGAGATTATCAGATATTTTTGCCTTTCTCTGAAGGAAAACAAAGGAATGACCAGTTTCTAAGGCCTTTTTTTTTTTTTTTTTTTAATATAAAACAGCATAGCTGTGGCTTTTACACTTATACTTGAAATCTGAGTTTTTCTCAGGCTATTGTGAGTGTTTTGTGGCCATTGCTGAGCAGGGATGTGAAGAAGGGGTGTTCTGCAGAGCTTTTGTCTGAACATCTGCTCAATAGTTGTCTGTGACAGAAGGATAAATTCAGGGCTTGTGTAGGATGGTTTGTGGTAAATTGTCTTCTTCCAAGTGTCTTGTGTGATGCTCTTCCAACATAAGGGGAGGAGAGACACAGGCCAGGACATGAACATGAGGCCAAGAGCAATTACTTTAACAAAAAATCTGAGTGGTGTCTGGCTCAATAGAGGTCAGCGTGAGGTCTGTGTAGAGGTCTGTGCCCTTTGGGACACTTTTGAAGTATTTTCACAGAATTCACAAAATCACTAGGTTGGAAGAGACCTTCAAGATCATCTAGTCCAACCCAGCCCTAACACCTCAACTAAACCATGCCACCGAGTGCCACATCCAGTCTTTTTTTAAACACATTCAGGGATGGTGACTCCACCACTTCCCAGGGCAGACAATTCCAGTACTTTATCACTCTTTCCATAAAAAACTTTTTCCTAATATCCAACCTGTATTTCCCTTGGGGCAGTTTAAGACTGTATCTTCTTGTTCTGTCAGTTGCTGCCTGGAGAAAGAGACCGACCCCACCTGGCTACAACCACCTTTCAGGAACATGTAGAGAGTGATAAGGTCACCTCTGAGTCTCCTTTTCTCCAGGCTAAACAACCCCAGCTCCCTCAGTTATTCCTCACAGGGTTTGTGTTCCAAGCCCCTCACCAGCCTTGTTGCCTCCTCTGGATGTGCTCAACTGTCTCAATGTCCTTCCTAAACTGAGGGCCCAGAACTGGACACAGCACTCGAGGTGTGGCCTCACCAGTGCCCAGTACAGGGGAAGAATGACCTCCCTGCTCCTGCTGGCCACACTATTCCTGATCCAGGCCAGGATGCTGTTGGCCTTCCTGGCCATCAGGGCACACTGCTGGCTCATGCTCAGCTGCTGTCACCAGAGCCCCCAGGTCCCTTTCTGCCTGGGCACTGCCCAGCCGCACTGTCCCCGCCTATAATGCTGCAGAAGGTTATTGTGGCCAAAATAAAGGACTCAGCACTTGGACTTATTAAACATCATCCTATTGGACTCTGCCCATCCATTCAACCATTCCAGGTCTCTTTGCAGAGCCCTCCAAACTTCCAGCAGATCAACACACACTCCCAGCTTAGTGTTGTCCACAAATTTACTAATGAAAGACTCAATTCATGTCATCAGTAAAAATATTGAACAGAACAGGCCCTAGCCCAGACCCCTGAGGGACACCACTGGTGACTGGCTGCCAGCTGGATGCAACACCATTCACCACCACTCTCTGGGCTCAGCCATACAGCCAGTTCCTAACCCAGCAAAGCCGTGGGCTGCCAGCTTTTCGAGGAGTGTGCTGTGGGAGACAAGTGTCAAATACCTTGCTGAAGTCCAAGTAGAAAACATCCACAGCCTTTTCTGCATCCGCCAGGCAGGTCACTTGGTCATAAATGGAGACCAGGTTGATCAAACACGACCTACCCCTCCTAAACCTGTTCTGACTGGGTCTGATACCCTGGCCATCTGTTGCAGTAGAGACAGACAAGACACCTATTTTTTCATACACAATAGCCAATGATTTTTCTTCACAGATCATATTTATATGGTTTTCTAGAGGCATCATGTTTAATTCTAATTGGTTAGTAACTTATTGCAACTTAGTTCACTGGTTAGTAGTTGCTAGTGTACGTGTTTGTCAAAGACTTCTTTAAAGGTGTTTACATTCTTTTTTCATTGGTGCAGAATTATTATGGTTAGAAGTCTCTCTTTTCACAGGTGAAAATTCCTTTCGCATAAAAACTTGTGACGCCAGCTGTTAGCTGTACTCAGCTGAAGTAGAAGGCCTGACCCATGATTTAACAAGGGTAACAGGGTTCTTATCTTGTAGGGCTTTACCTATATACAACAGCCTGTGGTATGCAATCCTGTAGGTGCTGTGTGATGACACTCAATAGAAACTGCTCCATTACCTTACCGGGTACTGAGGTCAGGCTAACTGGCCTGTAGTTACCAGGATCCTCCTTCCCACCCTTTTTGTGAACGGGCATCACACTGGCCAGCTTCCAGTCATAAAACAGCAAAATATAACTCAGACATCCAGCAGAGCTGATGACATCTGACCTGCATGAAAACTGTGATTTTTCAACTGTTTTTCTGTCCTGGTCTCTGTGACCCTGAGGCAGGTTCAAGCAGAACTCTTTTCTTTGAGTTCATGAACCATGCAGTCCCTGGTCCTCAGAGAGGTCCTTCACACCTTTCCAGCAGGAGCTGGCAGCAGCAGGCAGAGCTTTTGTCTGACTGCCTCAAGTGTGCAGGCAAGGCAAATGAAGGAAGGGAGGGGAGAGGCCTTACTGAACTCAGAAAGCAGTAAGCCTTACTGAACTCAGCAGTAAGCCACAATAATGTGGCTGTTGCCGTAACATATTATTTTCTTTCCCTTTCTTCCCATTTTCTCTGTGCCACTTACTTCTTCATGCCTCCCCACACACATTATCTCAGAGAAAGAGTAAGAGCAAATTGGAGGGGAGGCAGAGGAAGGCAGAAATAATGCCAGCAAGCTGTAGGAGGGCTGGGAGGAGTCCCACTGAATCCTGTTCCCACGGTTGTCCCTGTTTGTGTAAATGTAAAGATCCATCAGGCCTGCCTTGTTTTTCTCCTGGGTTTCTTTTTTTCCTGTTCATTTTAGGTAAAATTTGAATCTGGAATTATCATGAGCAAGTTGATCAGGAAATACTTCATAATTACATCAAAAACATAACAGCAGAGGAGAGTAAAGAAGAGCATCTTTTATTAATTGATAACCTGAGGCTACCTGACTCCCTGTAAGATAATATGTGAATCAGTGGAATAAGCCCCAGCAAGCACAACAGAGAGCTTCATTAGCCATTGGGGAAACAGTCATTATCAAGCTGCTGGAAAGCTGTCCTGCCACTGAATCTTGTAATGAAGTGTTCAGACTTTTAAATTAATTGAAAACAAAAAGTAATGCAGAGACCAAGAAGTCAGCCAAATTCCTGAATTGTTAAATGTGCAAATGCAAACATAAAATACATCCATCTTTCCTTTGTCACTTTATTTTTCCTCTGCCATCTTTGTGATCTTCTCCAGTGTCTCAAACCAGTGTCATGATTACACAGAGGCTGTTGCATTTAAAAGGCTGCTGATGGATGTCCTTTGAACCCCAGGGACCCTGACCCAGCAGGGTTATACCAAACAGGCTGCACACCCTGCAAGGCACATGTTGAGGGGCAGGATAGAGAGTGTCATACCATGGAAAATCCACTATATCATCCTTCAGTGCCCATCCTTTAATCCAACTGAAACTGCTCCATTTCAGAATAGCATGTTCTAAGACTGTAAATAGACCAATAGTTTTATTCTTGCTCAGAACAATTGCATGAATATGTTCAGTCTTTTGCCTAGTTTACCCCTAGGCAAAAGGATTTCAGTACTAAAAAACAGTAATTTAAATCAATGTGAGCAAACCTCAGTAGCATTTAGTCTCTTATGAGAACATTAACATAACAACAAGAACACTACAAATAATTTAGATTATAATTAAGGCCAATAAGGGAACATGCACAGCATTAAAGCACATCTGTACACTTACACCTATAAGAAATAATTCCTTATTTCTGCAAGGAGTATTACCTTTTCCCAATCTTTGCATAATACCTGCTGCTAGAGCTTGTGCAAGGGCAGCCAGGGGGCCAAATGCTGATGATATCTTTGTTCCTAATGAAGAATCAGGAAGCACACCATTCCAACTTGCTGCTGGCAGGAGAAAGAGCATACCTAGATTTAGATACACATCTTCCTGACAGAACAAAAGCTGTCTCCTTGCAAAAAGAAAACTTTATTTTTTAAGAAAATATTATTTCACTTTCTATCAGGCTACAGCACTGTGGAAAATGTTTCATTAAGACAGACAGTGAATTGTTACTCTCCCTCTATCAACACCAAGAGAGTTATGCAGCCTGACTCCACAGAGGAGAGATATCAGCTAAGCATGGATAATGCTGAGGTAGATACTACTTAAGCTTAAATAATTTGAGGAACGAATTTAATAAGAAAGGCCAGTTGCCAGCTTGGCTAGCAGACATATGTGCCCTGAGTGCTAATGGGACAATGATTACTGTGTGCAGTGCAGGGCACAAGGAAGCTATGTCACCACTCAGCAAACATGCATTGTATTTACCAGGCATGAAGGTAGTCTTGATGTCTTTGAAATCAGAACATGAAATAGATAACAGGAAAGAACCTGATCTCAATATGCTGATACTCTGTTCCCTTGCTTTGCTAGAGCAAAGCAAACTGGAGAAACATTTACAGTGTTAGTTCTCCTCTGTGGGTTAGTGGTCCTGCTCCCTGGATTTTGTAAAGGCAGGTCTAGAAAACAAAGAGCAAATAGGTTTTGACAACTAGAGAAATTACTTTTATACAGCCTTAGTTTCAACACTGTTAAGAAGAAAACAATACTTTCATTTGATGCCCAAATTTGGCTAGGGATCAAGAAATATCTTTTTTTCCCACTGGCCAAAAAAATTTGTAACACTTTCTTGATTTAACTGAAAGAGCAGCTCTAGTGTGTTGTACTTGATTGTCTAAGGATGTCTTCAACACTGGTATCAGGGAAATGTGTCCCCTTATCCATTCAGACAGTAGGAAAAAGCTGTTGATTTTAGGAAGCTCCAGGTTGCTAATGTCCAGCTGATTCTGTTTTGCTTTACTATATGGTTGTTACAGTTCAGTCTTCATCATTGCCCTAATAAAATACCTCATGTCCTTGGGACTGCAAAGTGGCAAGTCTAGATAGGCAATAGGAACACCTCCAAGTCAGCAACCAAATGTTATTTATACCTTCAGCACTTGCAGAACCTAGTATCAAAGAACTGCTGCAAGAAAAAACAGCTAGCAAACCTGAATTTGTCTCTGGCTCAGAAACTGAGTACGTACCCTCATAACAATGTGAAAAACAAGAGGGTCTTTCCTGTTCACAGAGACTCAGACCAGTGAGGGCTGCAGTCCCACCCAAAATGAAACTCCAGTTGCAAAACAGAGCAGCAAGTGCTGAGTCCTGGCACAGTTACGGGGCAGCTAGAAGGAACCTTAGGTCCTGAGTCTGGTAAGCAGCAGAGTGAGACTGGGCACTAATAGACAGTTAACATCCTCACTACTAAAACCAAATATTGACAGTATCAATCCTATTGGAGTTCACTTTATGTATGTGGTTTTTTGCTCATGGCATCAGGATTTACAGGACTAAGGACCTGAACTCTTTTTTGCAGTGATTTCAGCTCTAATTAACTATTATCTCTTAAGCTTTGAAGTTGACACCATTTTTGGTTCTCAGACTTTCTTTAGAAAAACATGTTTTGCTGGCATCATAATGCAATTTTTGAAAGTTCTGTCTTTGTGAGAAGTAGAATGCATTTTAACTCACTTCTGGATGTGCTCATTCAGTGTTTTTTGCTTGAATTGTGAAAAGAAATTAAACCGTTATCAGTTTTGATTCAGAGAAAGCAAACAACTTACACTTATTCCTTTCCATACTCATATTAAAATATTAGCACAATTAAATGGTTGATAAAAATAAACTATCCTCCAAAATTAATACCAGGTTATGTTTACTCATTCTGAGCAGCTTTTTTTAAGCAGGAATAGAGTGAGAGTCACTCATAACTTTTTCTAGCTTAGGCAGGTCATCACAATACTATTTTGAAAACCCACACATGCTCAGAATTCTATTTCTTTTTTATTTCTATTTTTTTTCCTGAGCAGAGCTGTAGTAATTGGATTCCTTCATTACTCCTTTTACATCATTCTAGGTTAAAAAAACTAAGGTGATTAAAATGAAATAGAGCAAGTAATCGCTAAAGCATTGGTATCAGCAGAAATGAACACTTTCACTGTACAGTGTATCCCTCCCACCACAGCAGGAGAACTTGAAGTCTGCTGTTGTACAGAAGAGCTGTGAAATTTGATGTCTGACACAATTACATTTATGCTTCAAATACTGGGTGGTTTTGATTTATTCACAGCGGACAACAGCCTCCACAAACACACTAAAGGCCTTTCCAGGCAAGAAATCAGGTGATTTGCAATGTGTAAAGAACTCTGTTTGAAAGGACTTTGACACGCCCAAACGTTCTTCTTAATCCTCCCATTACTAAAATGGGGAATACTCTTTCCCTAGGAGAGAGTTCAGACTCTTCATACAAAAATCTCACTCAGACCTGGGCATTGGAGAATCTCTCTTATACAGTCTTTATCTCCTACATTTCAGGCAGAATATGCCTTCATAAATGCTTTCTCAGAGGTTCATTTATGAAAATGTGTAAGAAAATTTAAAAATCATGGGTTCAGATTATCCACTGTGGTTTTGCAGGTTCCTAACAACTTGCATTGGATGCTTTAAAGGACAGACTGCAGTACTCAGAGCTGGAGCAACCACCACCCTCCCAGGCTCTCCAGGGTGCTCCAGCTGCTGTATTCCCCAGCAGTCACAGCTATGAGCCAGTGAATTAAGTTTCCATAGTAGCAGTCCTTACCCTCTCTGTACACAAATTGGTTTTGGCGTTAATCCTTGTGTTATGTTCTACTGCTCTGGTCCCAGAGATGGCCAGGAGAAGGATCAGGTCTGCAGATTTGAGGATGTTGGGAGCAGAAAACGTAGGAATACTTTGATACTATTCCTTCTCATTTTTCCATATCTGTACATGTCCATTGGATACACAGGATAGCATCTCTATTTCATTATTTATTGCTGTCTCAGCTATTCAGAAAAACCCAAACAAACAAAAAATAAACAAACAAACAAGAAACCCAACCAAAACAAACCCAAAAAAAAAAAACAACAAAAAAAAACAACAACAACAACAAAAAAAACTCCATAAAACCAAAACTAAGTCTTAATTTACCCCTAATTTCTGAACTATGGAAAATGACTACTTAGGGATTCAGTCTGTCCTTTTGATCGACTAGCAGGATCTTTCCAGGACACATGCCAGCTTCTCTTTATCTGCACTCTCCTATTTGTGAGAGCCCTGTGACCTTGGATGCCACAGGACTGAGAGTACTTCTGTGAAAACTTCACCTTTTTCAAGTACTTTACCAGCTATGTATATCAAATAACATAACAAAGCACCAAAAATAGCACGCCCCAAATCAGAGATGGCCTTTACCAAGGACTGAACTCAGCTATGCATTTTTCTGACTTCCTCTGATAAATGATCATTTTCTTTTGATCCAGTACCCGGAAAATGCTCTGAAAAACAGTACCATAGGAAAATCCCTAATGCTTAAAAGTTATTTGTCTGTATTTATTTATTTGGTTTTCTCCTGCTGGCAAATATAGAAACACTAATGAGATTTTCAGCTGCAAGAAATCCAAGTTTTGTTCTTGGGGGAGCAGGTCAAAGCTCATCCCCAAAAGCAAAAACATTGCTCCTCACTGAAATGGTACTTGGGAACTCTAGATATCTACCTTTGAAAAAAAAAAATACTTAAGTGCTCAAAGGTCTAAACATTCCTAGGAGCAACTCACTAACTCACTCACTGCTAGATAATTTTGTCTGTGAAGCACTGAAAAAATACTTTTATTCAGTGATGACTAAATATAAAGAACATAAACATTTGCAGGGGTAGGCAACTGAAACCCAGGTTTCATCACTTCCAAATGGGTGCCCCAACCACAGGTATAAAGAACTGTGCCCCTTGCTTTTTGCATCCATGCATGTGATGTATTAAGTAGAAGGAGGGAGGGGTTATAATGCTGCTGTTTATATCATGCTTTTGGAAGGTGGTAAACATGAAAGTAAATACTAAAGCAGTAGCAAAAAAACCTAATGTTAATTCAATCTCCTGCATCTCACTGCCATGCCTGACTTATTAGGTCCAAAAGAAGCATCACCAGAAAAAGGCCTAGGAACCTCATTTCACGGTGTCTTATGAATCCTGAGTGAAATGCTAGAATAAAGGCTCATATATTATACTTAGATCCAATTCTCTTAATGATTTTTCCTCCTTTCTGGCTAATGCAAATCTGCAGTCCTGGCTCCCCTGGGCTCCTCCCCAGCCTGGGAGCTGTACAGCCTCACTTTGGCTCTGAGGGACAATGGGTGCTGATGCAGGGCCAAGTGCCTAAAATAAAGATGCTACAATAAAAAAGTATTGCCTTACCCATTCTTCTTAATGGATAGAACTCTCAGGCATAGATCCCAGATCTCCAGATATTTCATCATCTTAAAAATTCAGGTACTTCAGAGTGTTGGCACTACTGCCACAATTGTAAGGGAATTTCTTCTCAGGAAAGGAGGTACGTTACCTCTTATTTATTTGGGGTGCCACATAAAAGGCTTCAGGCTACTGTAAGTGCAAGTGTGAGCTTGCTACTGTAGAGAAACTGGTTTACATATAAAAGACTTTTTTGGGGGATTTTAAATGGAGATCAAAAAGGCTTCATCACAGAGTTATTTATTTTCCACTTTCACAGAGAATGCACAGAGTGAGGACCTTAAATGCTGCCACCCCTGCAGCCTAAGACTTCAATCCTAAGAATAAACAACTTTCCAAATTTTTTTTGCACAAAGAATTTTCACATCATTGGCTCCAATGAATCTAGTGTTTTTTTGAAAGCTCATTGATATTTATCATCTTCCATCACAAGAGAAAGCAAAATAAAAAAAAAAACCCAGATTTTGAGAATTTTTTTCTTTAATATCATATCAAAGGAAAAAATTCTGGGTTTTTTTTTCCATGACCTATCTTTCCATAACTTTTGTATTATATTCATCTTTTTATTATTGTTTGTAATGTCTTTTTAGGAGACAACATAGGGAAAAGAAAGTATAAAATATTATTTAAACAGGCATCTGTTTTTTCCTGACTTAGGTACATTAATGACTGAAGACATACAAAGACATATATACAGAGACATATTTTGTATATTTAGATATATAATTACACTGTTAATGTTCGAGTAATAAATGCACACAATCACATTGAGTACTATACGTCAGTCAATATTTAGAAGCAGAAGAAGTTATGCTTGGTCTGAGCAACATTCCCTGTCCATCCAATAACAAGGAGGGTTGTGTGCCAGATTAAGCAAACAAGTCCCATTAGACTATTTTGCTCTACAGATTTTACCTAAATTGGTTTACTAAATATACATGAAAACAGTGAAAACTTGTTGAGATCAATGGAGAGTGTGAGTACTGCCAGACACTTGGCACAGGGACTCAGTTTTTCACAAGTGTCCAGCTGAGCCTTCACTTGCTGTCCATACCACCGTGGGAATCCCAGCACATCTGTGAAGCTGCCAGCTTCTTCAGCATTCCTGAGCAGCTCTGGAGAGGGGCTGAGAGATGCCAAGTGTCTGCACATGGGCCCTACCCAGCAGCCAAACGTAGGGAAGTACTGAGCCCATAATTCAAATGAATGCACAATCACAGCAAAGACTTCTCACTGGCAGCAAGCCCAGCACTCCTCACCCTGCAGCAAGAGGGATGTTTCCAGAGCAGCTGCAATCCCACCCTCTATAGGGTGAGGTGTGACACCAGACTACCACCTTCTGTGGGTCCTTGTGACATTCCAGGAGGGAAGGCAAGAAAGGAAAAAAGAGTGATTTTTCATTCTTTCATCTCAGATCCATTTCTCATTTTTTCCCTCTCTTCTTTTTACTTCCCAGACTGAATTTCTATGACATGCAAGGTGGACAGCTTTTATTGCTACATCACTGAAAGGCTGCTGGTTCAGGTTTCTGGAATAAGTGAGCACAGCTCAACAAAATTTAATTGATTTTTGCTAAAGATTGTGGATGAAAACTTCCATGCTGTCTTTGGACCATATAAAATATCCCAGCATGCCCTCTCTTGTGGCTGCTGTGTCTTAGGTCACATCACAATGGGATGCCCCTTCTCCAATCCCTACTCTGTATACCACTGGATTTCAGTAACTGATCATGACTTTAATAGCAGAGTTCAAATACATTTACACGCTCAAAGTCAGCTGAACCAATGACACTATAATAGATTTTTTAACAAGCAAATTATATTTTATGTCATTATGTTGTATTAATAAATTCTGGTCTTCTGTGGTTGAACTGAGATGATACACAGGCAGTAAGTGATCTAGCTAAGTAGATCATATTATGTTGTTGAAATTATTAAAAGTAAAATGTAGCTATTGACATCACTTAAATAGTTATCTGCTACTATGTTTCATTTCTATGAGAGGAATATATTTTTATGCTCTACTGAAGAAAGTTAGTGCAGCTTTCCGTTCCCATAAAATGTAAGGAGAGTCCAACATATGATCATCAACCACTGCATGTAGTGGTATTGAAGCAATGAGGGTTTCTGATCACCCCACTTGGACAGTAAGTCATTTCCAAACAGCTGTGGAGTCAAAGATGAAACACTCAAACTAAGCTTATACTAAAAAGGTCAGTTTAGAGACAGGACACTGTAAAGGTCTGGTAGATTTGCTGTTAACCTCTGCGTACAGCTTTGCAATGGGCAGCACAGGAAGGCAGCACTGGGGACATTCTAGCTCCTGAAGCACAGATGAGGAAATTAGGCTTCTGCTGCCTGTACCAAGAGCAGTCATCATTCTACAGTTTGCTCTGTTTTTGGTTTACTTCCAAAATTTGTTCCAGCCCATTAACCATTCATATGCAAAGTTAAGAAACATAAAATACTGTCAGGCACAACTGAGTGAATAATATCTGCGAGCTGAATCCAAAGAAGAAACCTTGGCTGGCTGACCTCAGAGGTGTAAACACAGAGCTTCAATCTTTATAGTACCTCTGCCAGTTTCTGACAAGCCAGGAAGTTACTAAGGAAAACACCAATTACTTGTTATTGCTAAGGGTCTTCATGTTCCTCAGAGCCAGCTTTAGGATGCATAACTAATTCCTTGTCATTTTTTTTAACCTAAGGACTTGGATTTATCTTATTTTTGACTCCACCAAACAGTTCAGTACCATTAGTCCCAAAGGAATGAATAGGATGGGATCTTTTTATGCAACTGTCTCTGACTTGAAAGAGTAATAAGCAAGAAAAGCATTCAAACACCCTGACATGTCCACAGCACTTCCCAATTGCCTTCTCCAGCAGCTGGATTTTGTGAATCCCAGTTCATGGACCCTCACAGTCAGATTTTCAAGTGCTGTAGTGTGAGTACTGCTAGGTGGTTACAACATTAAAAGGTGTTGTGATATTACACCTTGCAACAACCAGGTCCTCTGAAATTTGTGTTACAGGCTTCAAGTGGTTCAACAGCTCTACCCGTGCAATCCAAAATCCCTTCAAAGGGATGTCTATCTCTCCATGCATGCTGGCTGAATTCCTTCCACCTGTCTCTGTTCTTTGTGTCAAGCTGTCATCTCCTCTCTGTTGTGAACTTCCACAGAATAAAACTTACTAGAAAAATTAAGATGTGCTTATTGTGCAGAAGTCATGCATGTCATTGTCCTATTAGTTAGCTCAGATTCGGAGCCTATTTCTTTGACTGCAGATTTATAGAAGGGTTGAATAGCCCATATATCTTGTTAAAATATGGGAAGATTTCTTGTTGATGGAGAGTGAATATAATGAAAATGGAAATTACTCTTCATTTCTCCTTTTATTCCTGTGAACTAATTTGTGATGACTAGCCCAATATGAGCATAGTAAGAAGTTTCCTGTCAGCTCCATCTTGGAAGTAGCTAATATCAGGGGAGGGATCCTGGGGCTGTAGGAGCACAAGTACAATCTACTCAATTGTTACAATGTCTCTTCCACAAAGAACAAAAGCATATAAACTTTGTTTCCCAAGAAAGTAATTCAGCTGTCACAAGGTACAAGGGACATTTAAAAGGTCATCATGAGAGCTAAGAAAAGAAAACGGAGGCAGTACTGCATTCAGAATACTTTTAGGCATTCAAGGACAAGTTAGGAGCCTAAATAGATCCTTGGATCTGGGCCTTAGAGTGCTGAAAACAAAGGTGAGGAAGGAGATAGGATTGTAACTGGGCAAGTTGAATAAAGAAGACTTATTTTGACCTAGAATATGCAAGAGCATGCTTGCAGGCAGTGGGACAGGAGCCAACAGAGTTGAAGGTGAAGCTGAGATAATGAGAACAGAAATAAAGGAGGAAAGAGAGCTTGAAATAGCAGGGACTGAAGAGATGAGAGGCAGATAATAGTCCACAGACCTCAGAACTGGAGACAGGCTGTGACTGGAAAGGGGAAATGAATGGTGGGGGATGGGGCAAAAGGATGGGGAGAGGCAGAAACTATAGTAAGACCCATTTTGTAAGAGATGGTGGAATAGTATGAGAAGGAGGCAATACCATCTAGCAGCAATGATGGAAATATCGTCAATGAAAACTATAATAAGTAACACTTGTTAGATAAGATAGTTGCCATAATTTACTGTATCAAAATATAATCTCTATCACCATCATTAGAAATAAGAGTGGAAGACAATTTATGCTGAATATCTGACACATGACACAAAAACATGTTCAGAGATGTTTACCTACAAAAAGAATTCAAAGCTTTTTTGCCACTGATTATTGGTATAGCCTTTTTTATCTACTCCCTATTTTCTTCCTTCCAGACCTTTTTTCTCTCTAAGTGTCTCAAGAAATTCTTCTAAAAATTGTGCCTTCCTTATTGTCCGAAATCCACGTTATTCCATTCGGTGTTGACTGTAGTAAATTCCTGACAAAATACCTTAGGGCCAACTGTGAAGAGCACAGGGGAGACTGCCCAGTGTTGCATCACACCAGGCAGGTCTCTCAAATCATCATTCAAATTCAGTGAGTCTCAGGCTTATAATTCACTCAGGCACTTCAGAAAACCTAGTGTCCTCATCTTTTTCCATCAATATTCACGCTGTAATGATTATAAATGCCTTTGAAAACATTCTGTTCTCTTTCCTTTGTATTCAATGTCTTTAAGTTCAGCAATTTGTCCACTGACTTTGAGTACAAATTTTACTTTCTTTTCAGCACATAAACTAATACTGATACGAAAATAGGAGGCTGTTCTTCCCACTTCTCCCAAGGATCACCTACTCCCAGGCATGGAGGCATTTAAACTTCTCATTTATATGAATGCCATTTTTTTTTCTTAACATAAACAAACCCCAAAATTTTTACAGCTTTTTTTCCCCTTATGAAATATTTACAATCATTCTCTCAAAAAGGTTAACTAATAAGTGTTTTCTTTATTTTTTTAAAGAAGATACTTTATATGGAAGACTTGACTGCAAACTAATGCCCAGTGAAATTCTTAACCATCAAATTAGAAACTTAAAGCATAAATTAAATTTTGCCAGATCCTGTTGCAACCTCAGTTGAGACCATGACAGCTAAATGAGCTTCCAGAAGCTAAACAGAATTATAACCCTTGAAGGTTACAAGCTTGATGAAACCACGTTTTACACACAGAATATCCATCTTACTCCTAGGAAAGATCCCTAGGAACTAGGTTAAAAAGCAGAGCTCCCCTGGCTGTGAAAATGAAGTGGAATGAGACAAAAAACCCCAAATCAAAAAAATCAAAACATGTGAAGAATGTAGCACCTCTGACATAAACCAGGGAGTGAAACACTGGATGTGGAATCCTGGCTTCTGTCAGATTGGATGTTGACTTCAGTGACTTGAGGCTTTTCTATGCATCGGTACCACAAGGTAGGGAAAATAAAGCATCTGCTTGATGCTTTGAATTGTTCTCTTTCAAGTTGTGTTTTGTTTGCTTCCTCTTTGATCTTTGCATCAATTGCTTGTTCAATTGAAGCTGCTTCTCTTTTGTTTTGTTTCATAATCAGCAGAATCCAGTCGCTGCAGGGCTCGGCAGAGAGAGAGAGAGAGAGAGAGAGAGAGCGCAAGGCCAACAGCTGGGCTCCTGCTCCTCCTGGTCTCTGCAGAGGGCACAGAGAAGCTTTTGAGGCTGCTAAAGCCATGAGGAGTAAAGAAAAACATCATACAACTCTTATTGTAGGGAAATAGACTTGAGGACATTATGGAGAATCAATAACATCAGACAGCACTACTTCACAAAATACAGTCTGAGAGTGCAGGTCCCAGTGCAGTGCCTGTGCATGAAAGCCTCTCTTATCCCAGGGTGTGAGGCAGTGTGGGAGCTGTGCTATTATCTCAGACCACATTGTACGGAAAAAATTCAAGAAATGCAAGAAGCCTTGTGAGTCCCAACTGCCTTTACCCATAGCCATGGATACCTGGCGGGAGGGTGCTACAGCCAGGAGATGCATGGAGCCACATGCCAGCTCTTCCTAGCCTGGAAGCGTGGGAGCAGTGGGCAGCAGCCACAGGCAGGCACTGCTGCAGGACTGCCCCTCTCAGCCCCAGGCAGCAGGCTGGGGAGATGTGCTGGAGCCCATGCACCACTGGACAGTGCTGTTGGAGGGCAGACATCAGGAACGGGATAGGGACAAGTGAAATAACCACCTTGCATTTGAAAGAATGGAATGGATGGAAGCTGAAAAGGTTTGGTTAAGCCTATACATCAAGAAAAGTCTTTAGACAGTTTAAAAGATTGTTACAATGATTTTTCTAAGACAGCAATTGCAGCCCAGCTCCCAGAGACCATTCAAAAGTGGCATGGGGCCCTTTGTTATGGTTTAAGTTCATGGGCAAGATGGCTCAGGAAGGGTTTGTGCCACATGAGCAGCAGCTTGGCCTCTGAAACTCACTGAGAGTTTTCTATGCCCTTCTACAGATCCCTGTCCTACCACAACAACCCTCTTTAATAACACTGGCTAAAGTGATCAATCCCTATTTAGTCTTTACAAGATAATGAGCCTAAATAGGCAATCTGGTATTTACCTAAAGCTCCCACTGATTTCAGTGGCAGCTGGGATTGCTCAGCAGCTCTGAAAATCAGGCTACTTATATTTAGCTATTTAAATATGGAGTTAGAAATCTAATTTTAGGTGCTCAAATTTGAAAATTTTGACCCTAACATTCAATACCAATTCATTTTCCATCACTTTCAGCAAAAATTTTCAGGAAAAAATTAGAACATTATGAACAAATAATGAAATTATATTTTGTTCTCAAATGATTGCATATATCTCTTTGACAGCTTTTTAAAATAGCTGGAGCTTCCAAACCAGTGCATTCAAATTAACCATATACACTGGTTATATTAAGGAAAAATATCCAACATGCAAAAGTTTTATTTTCCCAGGTTTTAATTTCAGAAAACTTAAGTTTATTTTCTGTAGAATACAAGCTTGACCAGAGCTCCAGGCAGAGACGCATATCCATTGGCTTTCAAACAGGAAATATATGATTATGATTTGTTTTTCCCAGGATTTATGGTACCAATCATAATCATGTTCTTGGTCTAATGCATCTTTTATTTTTTCCTCTAGTGACCTAATTGTATTGTAGTTCAGAGAATATTTTTAATACAATAACCTAACTGAATTGTTGAGACCCTCTTCTTCACCCATGCAGCTTCACAGAGATTTCATATAAAGACCCTGAAACAGGGGTAGCCTTCTCTAAATGAGTTAGCTGCGCTGGAGTACAATTTTCATTTGGTTCTCCTATGCCTCACAAACTGAGGATAAAAAAACTAAGTCTTTTTTCTGTTCTCTCTTAATAAATGGATACAAAGTATGGCAACCTCCTAAAGCTTGCTCCTGGTGGAGAAACACCTTATTTATTTGACTGGAATACCTCAGCTAACAGACATATGATTCCCTCAAAAGTCTCTGAATTGTTGTGGCTGCAAAAACAGTTTACAACCTCTTCTGCCAGAGGTTCCCACTGTGCCATCTGGCGGGACTGTGTGCATGGACCTTATCTGCTGGACCTGCAGGCCTAGGGATGGTGCACGGACCCTGTCTGTTTTATTCTTCATGTCTATGAACCATTTTTGCTTTACTCACTGTGTGCTTGGATCCCATCTGCTTTGGTGAGAAGTCATGTAGGTAAACTCAGGTTTATCACTCCTGGCCATCAAACCCAGACTGCCAGATGGCCAAAAGGATGAAGGGAGCCCAGCCCACTGCTGTTGTCTCTGCTCTGCTGGGGCAGCTGGGCTGGGCAACCTCCAACAGAAGATGGTAAAAATCAGCCCTCGGGCAGTAAAGTTTTAAATCACCACAGATGCTAGATAAGTAGACTTATTTTACTGATTCCTGTAACAAAAGAACTATCACTTTCAAAAGGGAAATCAGAAACCTTATACCTTTTTCCTTTGGTCTGTCTTTCTCTTTCAAATTTGTTCTTCCCTCTACAGGGGCTGTTACTCCTTTCTTCTATTTTTGTCTCTTTCCTGTTTTTCTATCATGATGGGTGATCAATCAGCAATTCTTTGCCTCTCAATCCTTCGACTTTTCCCTCTCTTCCAAACAGTCCACTTCTTCATATAAAACTGATCCCTATTTCATCATTCCTCTTATTCATTTAAATTTAAGATTACAGTAAGTCTTTCTCATGCAATGAGAACAAAAGTTACCCGACCTGGCTTTCTTTAAAAGTCACAAATTTGCAGGCAAGCCTGCCTTGTTACCCAGGCTGTACCACTGTAAACTGAATCCTGATCAGAGCTTTTCATGAAGCCCTGGATATATGATCAGTCATGCATAGACACAGTAGAAGTCATGCAAGTGGTGCACATATCCAGAAGGGAAGAGTTAAACATGGCTGGAGATGAATGGGAATTGAGGGAGAGAGGGAGGGAGATGGTCTGTATGTTAAAAGCCTTGGTTGTCTGTTCAAACAAGCAGGATAGCCCAAAGTCTGTCTTGTGGGAATGGGAAGAGAGCAAAGCAAAGATGGGATCAGTTTCAGGTATGTATCCAAATACACACGGATCTTTGCCCACACCAATCAGAGCTCAATGATCTTCAGTTGTTCCCCCAGTTAACACCAAATGCCAGGTTCAGATTTCTAAGGTCACATTTCAAAGAAATGCTTAATCTATTTTCTGCAGTGATGCAGTGAGAGAGAAGTTTATCTTTTAGCTTAAACTAAGATAAGTCCTTCACATGGAATTTTTTGGCAAAACTGAGGTTTTTGTTAGCAACCTTGTGATTTTTGATGTACAAAATACTTTTCCTTGGGGTTTTCAAACTGCTTCTTTTTCTCACTGTCTTTCTTGTGTTTTCTGTGTTGGAATTGTACAGAACCTCTAACACTAATTCGTTTAACAAATAAAGATAGCTCTGACCTCTACACTTAGCACATTTAAGAGGTAATCTCCATAGATATGAGTCTATACATTTACACATCTTACATTTCTACGCAACCTGAAACACAGGTTTCAGGTATAGAAATCATGCATGTGTTTTGCACTGAGAACATACAAAACAAATAGAAGGTACATGTAACTGCTTCCCAAACACTGAATACAGAATTACCAACAGCAGAAAAGTGCTCCCAGTATAAATATTTTGTCTGTGACACCTTCTCTCTTGGAAAGAAATCTCTTATTTTCGATGACTGTTGTTTTTTGTTCACATGCATATTTAGTGAATAAATACTAACAAGCAGTTCTAAATCAGAAAAGCAAAATTTATGTGAAGCTGCTCTACTTTCATGGGTGTATATGTTATTTTTATGGTCACTAGACAAAGTACTCATGTAGTATGAGACGTTTTGCTCTTTAGGTCCATATAATCACAAAACTCTTGAAAGAGGAAGCTACTCTTGAAAGAGGCAAGTCTTCTGGCAGCCCACAGGAATGAAATAGCAGACTTGCAAATACTGGAGTCATAGGACTGCTCGAAAACCTCAATTTTTCCTGTTCTATTTACAGAGAGTCAAAAGTCATCCACTTAACTACTCCCTAAAGCTTTTTCTGCCTTCTCCAAGCTGCCAGACAGCAGTAAGCTGCCAGTAGTATAAGTAGTATAAGTGACAAGAGCACTTGTGTTACAACCTTAGGCCAAGATTGAAGCCTCATCCTATAAGTTCCCCAGATGTGCTGATTACAGTCACGATGCTTCAATTGTTTTCAACACACAAAGCGCCACAAGTGCAGTAAGAACTGCATTGCCACTCAATCACCTCTGCATCCCTACTGGCATCAAAGTTTTATTTGTACCCATCTCCAACACTGAGGTGAACAAAGGGGAGACAGCAAACCAGTTCCACTTGGTGTGGCTATGCCAGTCATGTGTGTGAAGCCAGTCTCACATCTCCAGCTTTATCTGTAGAGGTACACAGTAAGAAATGTTAGAGTAGGTGAGCTGGGCATTAACTCAGAGTCTCTCTCAATTCAAGTCTGATTAGATCCTGAAAGAGCACATATGGGCATAATAATCTGGTATGTTATCTGAAGGTGCAAGAGCATCTGTCAGTAAACATACCCCTGCAGCCCAGAAGGTTCAACAGGGTTTTATCCCAGTGGAAACAAACCTTACTAGGTATATATAGGGAGAAATGTGCGTGCAGAGATGACCCAAATTTATTTTCAAGACACGATTACCAGAAATACTTAGCTCAAGCTCTGCTTTTTAAACAACCTGTAAACTTCTCCAGTGCAGAGAAGGCTTTTAAATCAAGACAGCAGAAATGTTATCTGCAACAACAAAACCTCCAGAAATAATTTTCTCAATGACAAACCACTTTAGAGCATTCATCTTTTTACCACCCAGAAAGCAATACACAGAAAAATTCAAATTTCAGCCCTCAATGCCAAAGTAGCAGAAGGGCTAAGCAGTGTCCTGTCTTTCTTTGCTGCCTACCCAGCAGTTTCTAACAATTGCCTTAAACACCTTCAGAGGTATTTTGGCATAGCCAGGGCAGAGCTGGGACAGCACAATCCTTTCAAAGCTTTCTAGCCAAGAGCAAAGTTTCATTCCATCAGCTGTTCCTCTTTGGAGCGAAAGGGGGTTTTGCTGACAAGCCAAATGCTGGCTGCAGTGGCTGCTGCCTGAATTCCTTACAATGGGATTGATTGTGTGTGTTGAAATATGTTTGAATTTGAGCAGATAGGAGTAAAGATGCATAAGAATACTAGTGTTAGGCTTTCTGCTATTGAAACAGCAGCTAGTGAGGAGCAGCTGTGGTTATCTAAAAACACTCATGCATAGAAGAACAATTTTTGTTTCAAAATCTGAAAGAAACTCTAATGATGAATCATAGATGGGCTATAAATAAAACATGACTATGGATTTGCAGACCCTGAAACATTGTCATTAGAGAATGTTGGGTTTAGAACCAAATTACCTTTTTTTTTTAATCTATCAGGATCATTTTGGAATAATTACTTCTCTGATGTCAAATCCTTTGTAATGCACAGTGAAATTTGTAGCAAGACATGTGACAAGCATTAAGGTTAAGCAAATGAGCCTGGCTAAATATCTGTTAATCAGCATGACTCACTAGCCTGATATACATTCCCAAGTTTACATCCTCTTTCTATAGATAATAAGGGAGGGAAAGAGAGAATTACCAATCTTCAGCCTTCTTTGTGCTGAAAAGATGAACAGTTTCCTGAGCCTCATTTTCTAGTCTGAAAGGTCAAATATACTTTCTGTGGTGAACAGGAAAGATTTGGGAAAACTGTAATTGTACGCTGATGTCTAGTTTTAATAATTAATGGTAGTTATAGTCAGCAATAGCACCCATTCTTAACAGAATCACAGAATCATCAATATTGGAACAGGCCTTCAAGGTCATTTAGTTCAGCCATCAGCCCAGTACCACCATAATCATGCCTAAACCATATTCCCTAGAGCCACATCCTGACACTTCTTGAACACTTCCAGAGCCTTCCAACTCCAACACCTCCCTGGGCAACATATTGAAATGCCTAACTATTATTTCAGTGAAAAAATGTTTCCTAATATCTAATCTGAACCTCCACTGATGCATCTTAAGGCCATTTCCTCTCATGCTTTCATTTGAGACATGGCAAAATAGATTGCTTCCCACCTCACTACTACCTTCTTTACAGCAGTTATAGAGAGCAGAGGTTCTCCCAAGCCTCCTCATCTCCAGGATGAACCACCCCAGCTCTCTCAGTCTCTCCTCAAAAGATCAGTGATCTAGACCCTTCACCAGCTTCATTGCTCTTCTTTGGACATGCTCCAGCACCTCCATGTCCTTTTTGAAGTGAAGGGCCCAAACTTGGAACACAGAATTTGAGTTGCGGCCTCACCAGTGCCAAGTCAAGAGGGACAATCCCTGCCCTGGTCCTGCTGGCTGCAGCACTCTTGATACAGGCCAGCATGCCATTTGCCTTCTTGGCCATCTGGGCACACTGCTGGCTCATGTGCAGCCAGCTGTAAATCAGCACCACCACGTCCTTTTTCCCTCAGGCAGCTTTCCAGCCACCCTGTCCCCAGCCTGTAGTGCTGCATGGGGTTGCTGCAACCCAAGTGCAGGATCTGGCACTTCACCTTGTTGACCCTCATACAATTGTCCTGGGCTGGACAAGCCCATCAATCTAGCCTGTCCAGATCCTTCTGCAGAGCCTTCCCACCATCCATCAGAACAACACTCCTGCATAGTGTCTGCACTGCAAACCGACTGAGGGTGCCCTCAATCCCCTCATTCAGTTGATAAAGATATTAAACAGGACTGGCCCCAACACTGAGCCTTGGGAAACCCAACTAGTGACTGATCTTCAACTGAATTTACTTCTATTTATTACCACTCTCTGGGCCTGGCTATCTAGCCAGTTTTTCACCCAGCAAAGGGTGCACTTGTCCAAGCCTTGGGCTTCCAGTTTCTCCAGGAAAATATTGTGGGACACTGTGTCAGGCCTTCATGAAGTTTAGTCAGACAACATCCACAGCCTTTCCCTCATCTCATAAGTAGGTCACTTTCTCATAGAAGGAGATCAGGTTGGTCAAGCAGGACCTGCCTTTTATAAACTCATGTTGGCTGGAACTGATCTCCTGGTTGTCCTGCATATGCCACACAATGACATTCAGGATGACCAGCTCTAAGACCTTCCCTGGTACTGAGGTCAGGTTGACAGGCCTGTAGCTTCTCAGGTTGTTCTGATCCTTCTTGTAGATGGGCATCACAGTTGCCAATTTCCAGTCAACTGGGACTTATCCATTTAACCAGGATTGGTGGTAGTTGACTGAAAGTGGCTTGGCAAACTCTTTCACTAGCCTCTTACTTGTTCTTGGGTGCATCTTTCTAGAGAACATAAAATTATGCCTCAAAAATCCTCATTTACTTGTGGAGAATCTTAAAAATTGGGATGAGTGGAATCTGAAATTCATCAGACTGTGGGATTTGGTAGCTGGATAGTAAATGATTGAATTCTCATTCACTGCATGCATTCTAGCCTTGTATGGGTCTCAGTAACAAGAGACTCAGAAATAATTTAATGATGTTTTCAAGAAAGGCCTTTATTAGTGTTTTCCACCATAATTTGCATAGACATCTTATTGCCCTCAAGATGTCTCCAAAGTTTTCCAGACAGTATGCAGGTACTGCTATCTGTGTATTCAGGTTTTACTGCAGGCACAAGGTGGTTGCAAATAATCAGAAATGTGCTCAGATATCATGTTTCATTTGAAAGGGAAAATTTAAGCCTGAAAATAAAGTTCTGGTCTCAATTTCTTTGATACTCCAGTCTTACTTTATCTGGTATATTCAGTAATGAAATGTAGCAGTAAAAGCACAACTGTTTGTCATCAGCCTGTTTGGGTTTTTTTACAGGTGAGTTGAGGAATATTTTCTCCCAGAGAGGTTCCTTAATGTCATATGCAACCTTTTTTCTTTTCCTGGTTCCAAAGATGATATTGTCTGTAAAAGAGGACAATAACTGTTAAACTGAATTGAAAATGTGGAATAACTGCAGGATGTATATTATATAAACTATTAATAGTTTATATAATTTCACCAAATGTGCAGACACATTTGCAGACTCATTGAGCTAAGAAACATTTAAACTGAGCTGTTTCTATTATTACTTTTTTGTTAAAAAAGAGAAATATTTTTCAATACTTTGTATATCACATGTAAGTGAGATTGATTGAACTTGCCAGCAATTAAACGTCCATTAAAATACAGATGTTTCATATTAATACATTTGCTTTATTTTAAGCATCATAGCCTTGCTATGCTTCCTTTCAAAGGGAATGGAAACTTTTTGGTTTGAAATTAATGGTGTGACTACCTTTAAAGTTTCCTCCATAGATAAAATTGGCTTCTTCCCAGTTCTCCTGCCCCATAAGGCTGCCAGGTAGGCTTCCTCCTGTGTAAGCAGTGTAATCCCTGTGCCACAGCAGGAAATACATTCTCGGCTACAACCTTTCCTTTATGCCTGGAGTACCACTGCTGAGAAGAGTTTGCAGCTCAGGAGCAGTAATCACTGCGTGAGCTGAATCTTTAAACTCTGGTGAGGGATAAATAGACAAGGGATGTTCTTACTCTGATTCAGAAACCTTCTCTACCTGGGCACATACCTATTGTATTAGAGAAATTTCAGGTCCTCAGCAGCCTTTCTGAACTGACATGGGCTTTTTGGTACTGCTATCTGCAGGACCTTGCTATCTGTCAGGGCTAATGACTGGGTGGTGAAGCAGCTTCAGTTATGGCATTTTCTCTTATTCAGCTATTAAATTATTAAACTGTTTATGAGAACTTCTTTACTGGGATTTGAATGTCTCTTTTTTCCTGTTCTTCATTTCTTTTTATTCAAACCCTCACCCAGAGAGTTTCCTAACATGCTGATAAGCTAATGTTTCTTCATCTCCTCCCTCTTTCTGATTATTTGCAGCTACAACCAGAAGCTGATGTCATAAATCTGCTTATGTTGTCATCTGAAGCATAAGTGAGATATATAGCATACACTCTTTGAGTAAAAAAATTCAGGTTTTGCTCCATTTGGATCCTATACAGCATTCAGATTCAATCTACTTGCTTGCCATATGGACAAACCCTGTTTAAAGAGATGCCATCTGTCGAGCTATATGCAGACATGTGCTCATACTTTCTATTTTAAGAATTTTCTCCCAATTTTTAATATTGTTTTTCTTTTGGCATTGGATTAGTCACCTGATCAGTTCTAGTAGGTTTTATAAATTAGTCAGGTGCCGGGTATGTTTTCCAGCAATCCTGCTGATGCCAGAAAGCCTTCTCTGAGGCCTGATGCTCTGGGCTCCTGGCAGTGCTGGGAGGGCTGTGGGGTCTGTGCCCTGGGCTATTCTCAGGAGCTGGGTCTCCACAGACACAGGCTGCCTGCTGGCACCCAGACAGCTCAGCTACTGGGACTTGCTGAGGCCACGATGACAAACAAATCTCCTGACTTAGGTGAGTCAGGAGAAGATCAGATTAGTGGTCTATGTTCAGAATTTGTTTCATGAGCCAAAATGAGTATTTTGCAGATGGACAAGTCCCAGAAATAAATAAAGTGACCATGAGTAATCCACAGCATGGATCAGTTCTAAGTCCTGAAGACACAAGGAATAACAGTCAATAATAAGTTTTTACTTGAATGAAATCTAGCACTGTCTCTATTGTGAATCTCAAAATTATTTCAAAAGGAGCCAATATTTTGCCTGCTATTTCATCAAAACTTACCAGAAAAAAAATACTGGCCTCTTGCTGTTTTAAAAATATTTAACTGAGCGCCCAGATGTCCCATGACAGAATTTCTATTAAACTGCAGGCTGCACAGGACTTCTTAGTACAGTTTGGACAAGCCTTTCATGCTTTTTCATATTGTTATTTTTGGAAAATAGGTTGTCAACTGGGACATTTTATTTTCTCAGTCAGTCTTAGAGGAGGCATTCAATGAACCAATTGATGATCATGACACAAATCCAAAGATAATTAAATGGTAAGGGAAAGGATTTTACTTGATAGACATGTTTTGCTGCCATCAGCACAAAGAAAAAAGACAGGATATCTGTGTAAAGAAAGAAAGCTAGGTTGGAGGGAGACAGCAGCATTACAAAGATCTCTAGGAACAATCTCATATCGTGAGCAAGAATGGCAAACTGTTGGAAAACCTCCAGTCAGATTTCTTCAGTGAGGAGAAACAAAAAAGATAAAAGCACATTAATATTTCTCTCTAATTGAAAATTGTCTGAAAGCATCCACATTGTAAAGAATTTTAAGTTTCTCAGTTCAGTTCTGAATATGTTCAGATAATCTGGAGGACAGCAATTCTTCCAGAATAATGGTGGGTCAGCAAGAGGCTATCAGTTATCCTTTTGGATGAACACAGGTTTCTGTATGGAGTCGCTGAGGTATTTAGGAATCTACATGGATCAGGAACAAAATATCCAAAGGGAAGTTCAAATTCTGCAATTCACTTTTGATGTCTTGAGTAAAAAACGTGGCTTTCTGGCCTTCCTAAACTGAGTAAAATCTTTGGATTATCTATCAGCTTCAATATCATTAGAAAAAAAGAAAACCAGCAATACGTCCTTTGTTTTGTATTTCAGGTCTATGATTTCTCAGACTCTGCCTGAAAAATTTTCTGTCAAATATTTGGACGTTTCAATCATTGATCTATAATTTTTAAACATTTTGGGGAGTTAAAAAATTCTTAGTAATGTTGGAGTTTTTCTGTAATTTGGGGGAAAAAATGAAAATTATGTACAAGTGCATATACTGACTTTGCTTCCTTCTCTTTTAAACGCTTGTGTTTTCAGTGTCATATTAAATCTTTCAAAAGCATATAAACCACAGATCTAGCATTATGGTGTTCAGATGTTTTGAGAAACATGTCTCATCATCTTTATACGAAAAATTCCAAGAGAGATTATGCATGTCACTAAAAAGTACAGAGACTTTATGCTTAGTTCTGATTTGTAACATGGTTTCAAAATAATACCAGCAAATAAGATTGCAGTGTCATGTTTCTGAGAGTAAAAAGTAGGAAGACACTGACAAATGTTATGTGCAGTGCCATAAATTAAAACATGATAATTTTGCCCTGCTAGAATGATGAGGAAGATGAGTAGAATTAAGTGCATGATTAAGAATCAATTTCCTTAAACTTCAGAGATCTTAGGCTGGCACTTACATTTCCATCCAGTGGCAGCTGCTCCTGGAGTCATGGGCAGTGCAATGAAATCAACGTGTGCACAAACTAGGTGATCATGTGTCCTGCCACACACCAGCCTGGCATGGGCAAACAGACAGTCTTCCCCCAGCTGACTGGGAGAGAGAGCTACCTAACCCTAGAGGATTCTCAATATTTCAGGGACACACCAGGCATTCTTATGATTTATTAGGATGGAGCTTTGTAAAGCACATTTGGGGCACATTTGCCCTGTCTGCATATCTACATCCCAGAGCAGTTACTCCATGTGGATACCGCCCCATAATTACATATCTGAAATCTTTCAAAGAAATTAACACATTTTCAAAACATTCCACAATGTGAGGTTTTGCAGGCTGAAGAAGGACAATTCCCTAGATGACAGGGACTTCATAAAGAGATAATACATTTTAGTCTTAGAACATGCTCCTGGATTCTCTGATCTTTTGAGATTTCCCCACCTGTTGCCATGGTTTCCAGTGCCAGTTACATCTTTGTCTTGTATTTCTCTTTTTCAAATATATCTTTTTTAAGACAGGTTTATTGTTCCTTGTTCTGGACAGTCCTGTGGGGTCCAGAGAGTCTCTTAGACTCCTCCCCAGACACACTTAGCTTACTAAATTATATCCTAATGAAGCTACTGCACACAACAGTGTCTATATTTTAAACAGTGGCTATATTTTTAGCACTGCTGTTCATGTTGAAATACATTGCTGAAAAATAAAATTTCACATCAGAACAGCTCTGTCTGAAGCAGAATGAAAACTTTCTTGGTCCTTGCCAAAACCATGTACCTATCCTG
This sequence comes from Sinosuthora webbiana, assembly GCA_013397395.1. Classification (NCBI taxonomy): domain Eukaryota; kingdom Metazoa; phylum Chordata; class Aves; order Passeriformes; family Sylviidae; genus Sinosuthora; species Sinosuthora webbiana. Next base: position 2,922,407 of record VXBN01008891.1, on the reverse strand, counting down.
GCCCCACCATGCTACTTCACTCCTTTGTCATGGAATCCAGGAAAACCTGCATAGAACAGAATGGTTTCTTCCCCCTTTCAAATTACTTCATCCTGTATCACTCATTATAAACTTGCAGTGATTCAAACTACCTTTTTTGCCTCAAGAATTTTCTGCAGTAATTTCACAAAGAATTAGGAAAGATGAATATCAAGGTTTATTGGCAGAGAGAGCTCAGCCTAAGAATTCTCAATGAACAGATAATAAATCTTCCTGCTCATCAGGATGATCTCAAATTCCCCATAGTTAAAAACATTCAGTATAAGCAAGGTCAAAATATAGCTGACTTCCTTTGCCAGTTCCTTTTTTGAAAAACCTTATAAATTAGAAACTGAATTGTAAGCCTAGTCAGGATTTGGTCTATTGAATTCAGAAATTAGTACTAGAGAAATCTCACCAGCTAGAAACTCACAACATCATCAGGTAGTCTCCAGACATATTTCTTTTCCTATTTTAAAAACATATGAATGAGAGAACAAAAATTGTCTATACGGAGGTAACAAAAGTAGGGTGAAAAAAACCTAAGTAGGGTGAAAAAAACCTAAACTGCTGCTGTTCGTCCACATAATGTGTATTTCCACATCAATTTCCTGTTCAGGACACCAACGTATAACATCTATTCAAAGGCAGATTCATATAAAACTTTAAATGGGATCTTTTACAGAAGCTAGGAGGTGAAATAGACCTGGTCTGTTGTCAAGAAGAAGGGAAAATGGAAAAGGTAGGGGTGAGGTCAGAACATGTTGTGAAGTCTATATTTCTTCAAGTATAAATAAATGTTAAAAAGGGTATAAAAAAGGTTATAAACTTATGGTTTGAGATCAAATTTTCAGAAATGCCAATATACTTATCTGATATGTTCACACATAAAACTGATTTCAGATGTACATACTGATCTGCTGTGCAGCTGAAATTACTCATTTACACACAAAGATTTTAAAGCCCTAGGGGTTATGCCAAAACTTCATCTGAATTCACCACTTGAGTGAATAAGGAGACCTGTAGTCTTTTGAACAAGTAGACATATGAATAGGCCAAACAAACAGAGAATAAAAAAAGACAAAAAAATATCACATACCTGTCCAAAACAGGCATTCTTTCAGGGTATGTTAACTTATCTGGTGGAGAGAATATGTTTGATTAACAGGATTGAAAGAAGAAGGCTGACGTGTTGCTGGTACTTTTTGCACTCAATCATCTGTATTAAATTACATTTTTCCTCTCCTTTTGTCAACAAGCTGGCGGGGTGCGCACAACATGTTAGGTCTGTAACACCAGCACTGCTGTTGGAAAAGCCCAGTATGAATGCTTGTTTCTGTGAATAGGTGTCTCTAACACGAGAAAATATAACCAGTCGTGGAGAGAATCAACAGGTGATGTGTGTCAAAATTATACTTAAGCCATATAATGCTCAATTTCTGTCTCTGTCCAGATATTAGCTGGCAAGGAGGTATATCCATAGCCTCGGGCATAGATGCCTGCACTCCCATTATGCCATTACCACAATATTTTCAAGCAGGCACTCCGTTCCCTGCTGCCTGGCTGGTTAATGATGGAAACAGTACACACACCATATGTTTGCTGAGGCACTTCAGAATAGCTGTGCTGGTCCTGGCCCAAAACAAGGAATGGAAAGCCATGGCAGAAATGTAAAAGAGCCACCCAAAACTTGTTTTAAAAGAAGCCTGACTTCAGATTGTTTATCTTTACAGCAGGTTGTTCGTCTGGGTCTTGTGCAATTACCTTACCTATCCTATTCAGATGCTTCTGTCCATTTTTACTCTGTCCTATTGCCTACAAAAAACTACTTTCTTCTCCCAGGAGTACCCAGCTGCAACTAAACATAAAGAACACCAGGTTTTGAATATTGTGTTCTCATAGCACCTGAAAGACTGCATTATTAAGCTCCAGTCCAGCGCACTAAATACCTTCTTTGCACCTGACAGTGATTGGTGAACACTCTCTGCTCTTCTCAAAACATCACACCACAGTTAACACTTAAGAGAAAGTCAGCACCAGGGGTTTTGCTCATTCCAGTGAGAAAAGGATAAAGACGAATCACAAGGAATGCAGCCTTGCCAGTATGGTGGGAGTCCTGGTAGAAAGTGGAATAGGCACAGCTGAAGAGAAGGTTACAGCTTTTGTCATGTAGCCATTGTGACTACAGAGGAGGTGACTGCTGTGACAACAACCGAGAAGGCTACTGCACCTTGTTTCTGAACAGAAAAGCTGCTCTGCCCTCAATGGCAAAGAGGATTAAATGGATGGCCTGAGATAAATGGTCTGTCAGTCAGAACATTTTAATCAGAATCTTTTTTCCTGATTAAGTGGTATACACAACTACTACGACACGTTTTTAATATATGTCAGTACTGACAGCTTTTCATTTAGGAAAGAAATTCAATAATATAGAAAAGCCCAGTTTAAACATTTTTTGAAAAGCTGTTTTAAAGGAAAAATTATTATAATCATACTTTCTTGAAAAGGTGAAATCAGAAACGAAATGTTTTGTCTCCCCAAATCAAAACCAAAAAATCCATTTGATTTATTACAGTTTTTGAAAAGGCTGTTGCTCTTCTGTTACCTCAGAGCAAGTGAAAAATCAGAAAACTAGAATTTTGAATGTAAAATACATTCCAAATTCAATTATTCATCTTACAATGCAAATCTGACAGTCACTTGAGTTTATGCATACATTAGCATAGCTTTTCACATATTCTGCACATACCTCTGGAAATATTTTGATATTGCCAAAGTTGTTTCACCTTCTCACAGACTATTGTAATCTTCCCTCATGAAATACCTGGGAAAAGGAAATACTGTCATTATCTGAATTTTAGCTCTCTCCCATGTATTAGATACCACATATAGAATTTTACTATACTTTTCAAAGCAACATTGTACACTTGGAGTCTTTTTTTTTTTCCTAGAAAAGGCACATGAAGTTAATTTATAATAATAAAGGGTAAATGTTCCTTTGGTGGGTTAGCCTTGGCTAACACCCAAGCACCCACCAGATGCTTGCTCACTCCACCCCCTTGGTGATGTGGGGGAGAAAATAAGAAGAAAAGGAGCAAAAAAGCTCATCAGTTAAAAGACAAGGAGTTCACTTACCAGTTAATGTAAAAACAGACTCAACTTTGGGAAAATTAACTAAAATGTTAAAGCAATAACAACAACAAAAAAACAAACCCCAAAACATAATTGCTAATTCTAATAATGGAAAACAAAAATCCAAACATTTAAAAACCACATTTCCTTCCTTTTTTCTCATACTTAGGTTCTCTCCACCCTCCTCTCCATTGCTGCAAGTACCACAGGGCTGGGTTATTTTGGTCAGTGCACAGTAGTTACTCTCTCTGTTCCCTCCTTCTCATATTTTTCCTTTGCTACAGTATGGATCATTTGGGGGCTGCAAGGGATATCTGCTCTGGCACCTGGAAGCATCTCCTCCCCCTCCTGCTCATATGATGTTTTGTGTTCTCTCTGCTTTTTCTCACAATTTCATTCCCTCCTCCTCTCTCTGTGGCATTCTGCCCTTTCTTAGACATGTTTTTCCAGAGAAACCAACAGCTTGGTCAGATTTTGCGATGAGGTCTGTTGGAGTCTGTTGGGATGGGCTGTGTAACCCCTGATATCTTCTCACAGAGGCCGCCTCTCCAGCCCCCCCACTTTGACACTAACACCCAATACAGTGAGTCATTTCAATCTGAGCTGTCATATTCATGAGATCCAGCTCATTTAATTTCACCATTTAGAAGTTTGACTAGAAAGGATGTTTTTCCTTATGATGAGGATAACATCTTCCCAGAAAAATCCACCCCATCTTTCTGAAGTGTTCATCTCATCCTTCAGAGCTTTCTGTATCTTGGAATTAGGAAACCATAGATGCCACACCTTTCTTCAGTATTGGTTGAGATGAATCCCCTCTCTCAGCATAGCTAATTATCCAAACTCTCCCTCTCACTGTGAGACAACATACCAAGAGCAGTTCTGGACTCCAAAATTGGGAATTGTCTCATTTCAGCTGCAGAATTATCTTATTTTCAGTGATAAAAACCCAGACACGTAGTGATAGCTTGTCACCTGATCTTCGCTACAGCTGATGGAAGAGAGTCAGGCACCTCGAAAGCAACTTCAAATCCCTGTCTTTAGATGGAAGGCATGACCCTCCTGAAGTATGAACTCTTTCCCTTGTCTGCAGATAGAATCTTGGTGACTGAGATGACTAAACACCTCTTCATCAGATATGTCATCCTTAAATTTCAAAACCATTTGCTGAAATTAATGTGCAGTTCTTGTTATACTCAGTCTTTGTTCTTTATCTCAATGTTGTTATCAACAGAAGAGTCTGATAGGTGAAGAAGAAAAGCATGTAGTAGAAACAAAATTAGAAATGGAAAGCCAGCTAAAGAATTGGTATTTTTCTGGCTGTAAGCTCACAGCAAGCCATCGTGTCCTCCTGCAAGTCTGCCATCAGGCAAGAAAGATAGATGGGAGCAGCCACTCTTCAAACCACTGAGCAAAAATCCTCATCCTGAAGAACCAGAATAATTTACAAATTATATCTCTGTCTTTCCTTAATCACTAGTCTTTACATGTAACAGCTAAATTGATTTGGTGCTCTAGAATTTAGATATTCTATCATTCTCTTGTAATCAGTTGAATATGCCTGACTAATGCTAGAATCCCAAAATAGAATTAATGGTGTGTATCTGTGACAAGAGTACCTGGAAGACCTTAGCAAGGGGTGCACTACTGAAAAAGAAACCAAATCTGTGGCTAAGGTTCTTTCTCCCTCTACACAGATATTCTATCATCATATTTAATAACCTACTAGTGTTCTGATGAGGAAGTGTGTTAAATACTCCAAAGTGTTCTTGTCAGTGAACATTAGGGCCCTCTGTTGTGTTAGCCCAATACCTGATGACACAGCTTTCACACTTTATGAACAAAGTGTTGAGTTGCCCCAGTTTCAATTATAGTTGATAATGATAAATGGCAAAGTACCTTTTCTAAATGTTCTTTCTGAAGAGACAAATGCACAAAGCCTGCCATCTCAAGGTCTGCTCAGCTGATTTTCACTCTTTTCTGCATGTCAAGACAAATTTCCATGATTTTTTTTTTCAGCATGTTTACTTACACTGTATCTTGAACAATGTATTATCTTTTAGTTAAGTTTCTGTTATTCCCCCCAGGATTTAATACCACACTTCATAAATTCTGTCTCTTATAATTAGCAAGAGCTATAATTTTCGCAACTCAAATTTTATTGCATTTCTCTACGCACAAATACTCTCCTACCTGTAAGATACCAGTGGTGTTTTTTCCTATTATTCTATAAATATCTATTTCACTATACATGAGGCAATCTAACATGCTTAAAATCTAAGATCACATAGCCACTGCAGCTGATGAAGTTTTGATGTTTCTCATGGGCTGTTATACTAATCAAAGGTGAAGAAGAATACTGATCTATTTTAAACAATAAAAGAAATGAAAACTACTTCAGCAGGTGTGAAATTTCTTAAGGTTTGTGCAATTTAACTCCTGCAATTTATTCCTTGGACTCTCCTGTTTTCGTTACTAGGTGCACCCAGTGGTGAAATTAGTGTTCATTCCCTCAAAGGTATCTGCTTCTGAAAAAAACATACAGGCTCCACTCCATTTAAAAATACCTTTTATTTCTCAGCCAAAGAATGTGTCACTTCTCAAAATCTTGGCTTATGCATTTGTTTTTTCAGGTTATGTAAAATACTGCTCCTTACACAGTGCCCAGGATGGTTCCTCTGCCTTAATGCACTGGGCCTGCCAGTGACCAGCAGGGCTGTACAAATCATGGGTGGAAACACAGTGAATGCTTTTTTCCCCATCTGATTCTCTGACTACCAGCGACCTGCAGGACTGTACAAATAGAAGTTGGAAGACAGTGACTGGTTTTCTCGTGATGGTGTTCCTTCTTGACTCACTCCATGGTTTCAGTTAGATGCACAATCTCTTTTTACTTCTTATTACACAGCATTTCTGTAGGCTGATAAACAGCTGTTGGATATTTTCTATGCAAAAGAAGATCACAGCAGTGATGGGGAGAGTGTAATCCTTACAAAATAAATGAGACATTATGTAAATAAAACACTTTTAAAGCCTCCAGGCTGCAAGGTGCTATCCAAATAAATATCACCCACACCCTCATGTGCTGCTAAAAAAAATCAGGGTTAAGTGTCAGTTTAGATGTGCATTTCAATGAGGGTTAATAGTTCCACAATAAATGACTCATGCAAAAGCATTTGTTTGGGGGCAAGGCAAGAAACACATGAATTTCGCCTCCAAGAGAGACATATTTGGGGGGATTATTTTGCACCTAAGCCTGATGCTTGAGCAAAAGGACTTATAAATTCTCTGCATGTTTGAAAAACATATCCAAGCAGCTTAAAGTGATTTTTTTTCCAAGACTTTTCCAAAATACAATTTAAATAAGGCGGCAAAAATTGTAGCTCTTTTTAGAAGATGAGGCATAGGATCCAGTATTTTTCCTTTGAACCCACATGTGGTTGTGTGCTCTTTCTTAAATCTTTCAACCTTCCATTTTTCTTTTTGGTTCTCACTGAATGGCTTCCTCATTCTTATGTAAGGATTTTACTTCTCTGATGCATGTAAACACTATCTATTCCAATTGTAAGTGATCAGGCAGGCAGAACAGCATATCAGTATTGCACAAGGCTGGGCAGCAATGACTGCCCCCTTCAAAAAGAATTTTGTAGTATAGATGCCATGTAAGAATTTAGAGGTGCATCTTGGAAACACAGGCCAAGCTGTAAAATATATTTAATTATGTGGGTGTTGGTCCTGTTTGTTAGATGCCAACAACATGAACAGGTTTAGACATTGAATGCATAATGAAAAAAACCCCATACTCCAAAGGACTGATAAGAGGAGATGTAGTTAGGAGAGGTTCTAAGTGCTGTGTGTCAGTTGAGTAACAACTGCAAGAAAAGGCCTTTATTTCCTTTCCTTTTTTGACTAATACAAGTCATGATGAAGGAAGGCTTAAATATACCTAATAATTTACAAAAATATGTCCATGGTACCTTTAAAGCGCTTTGATAATTCTATCATCTTCAAAGGAATCTAAAGCAAAATAGGGCTTATTTCTATGAGTTACACTGAGTCTAACCATGAGGTATGGCAAAAGTGAGATGATGCCAGTTGGTGAAAAAGCATAGGGGTTGTACTAAGGAAGCAGATTATACTTAAAGCCACCATGACCTAAAAGGAAAAGCAGACCTGTGTTCAGCCTGATCTGAGGGCCGCTACTGGCTTTAGAACAGGCCAGGAGAAACCCTCATTCTGTAGGAAAAGGCTGTAACAATTAATCAGCAGGAAAAATTTTGTTATTGCTATTTTCATGGGAATATATTGGACAGAGACCTGAAATAGCTGTTCAAGGCACTCTGCCCTGCTGCCATAGACATCTGCAAGGTTTTCTTTCCAGGAGGACACTATCACTGAGAGCAGACAATAGTGGGCTTTGTTAACATTTTCCCCCGAAATAATATAAGCCAGCCAAGCCTCTTTGCTAAGGAAGTATTTAGATTTCTGCAAAATGTGCTTCTTATCACCCCAATGAAAAGCAGCTTTGCAGTAAAGGACCTGGGGGTCACAGTGGACACCAAGCTGAACATGAGCCAGCAGTGTTTCTGGAAATGTGATTGTCTTGGACTTCATTAGCAGAAGTGCTGCTAGCAGGCTGAGGGAGGTGATTGATCCCTCCTACACAGCACTGCTGAGGCCAAACCTATAGTTCTCGGTCCAGTTCCTGCCTCCTCAGTATACAAGAAACATGGACCTACTGGAGTGAGCCCAGTAATGAGCTACAAAGACAACCCTGGAATGACAAACAGCTGACAACTATGTAGCTTTGCCCAAATCCCATCATATTTCTTAATAGCAAGAGTGCTACTTTTGGGAATTAAAAATAACTTTTTCCTTAATGTTTTATAAAAGAAAAAAACTACTGGAATTGTCTGACAGAAAAGCCTGCAGATCTCCAGGGAAGAGAGCTAGGGGAGGCAGGTATGAATATCTGAAGGAGGGAATAATTTTGACAGGGGTGTTAAATATTATGGCACAAGTTTGAAATAAAAAGGAGAAGTGAGGCCCTAGTTTGCAGTATGGCTGCAGTTTTAGCTTACCAGTCTGAGATCTGGTCCACTGGCTCCCTGATGCTGCTGCCTCAGCTTGAGGTCTCGAAGAAAAGCACCATAATTTTTCAGGTTGCTTGCAGAAGAACAGGAACATCAAAACAAACTTTTAATCTGTTCTGATGTTTGCTGCTCCTGGGAGAAGAAAGCACTTCATTCAGAGTTAGAAAATATGACTGGAACCAAACAGCTTCCCTCTGAAGTTTTCCAGAACAATTACTATTGGAGCTTGTTAGATGGTGACCTAATTTCCAGGAGTAGGAACAAGAGTGTAGAAGTTACATGCAGCGTTGCATTCATCTGCCTTGCAAATTTGAATTTTCCTTCTCATCCTCATTTATACTGCCCATGCCTGCTGGTGTCACGCGTCCTGATTTAAGATCCTGCTCACTATGTAAAATTGTATTGGCTGAGTGGTCTAGGTCACTTAAAGAACCACTTTCAAAGAGATTAGCAAAAGTGTTTTTAAGATCATGTTGCAAAAGCATGATTTAACAAATTCTGATGGCATGGTTCACTCCATTTCCTGCTACATGGAAGAAACATACAAATGAAAATCAAGTTATAATCAAGGTAGAATAATTTACACAGAGACCAGAGATGCAAAAGCTTCAACACCCACTGCGTTACTGCACTTCCCTGTGGCTTTTTAGAGAGGTTCTTGGCCCAGCTACAGAACATGGCTTTACCTCCTTTGGAGCTTGTACCAAAATACTGCTGGTTTGGTTAAGGTTGAGTGCATCCATCACAGCTGGTGCTTCTTTAATACTCAGACACAGTCCTGTCCATCTTTAAGGAAAGCTGACACTACAGACTGGATTTAATTCACTCACTGAAGACAGAAAAAACCCATAAATCCTTCATAACAGTCTTCTTCTTGCACTTTTAACTCTATTCTAGCACTGCAAATAGTTACTGCATGCTTCAACTAAGGGATTTTTTTGTATTGGACCACAGTGAGAAACTTGCAATTCAAATAGATTTATGAACATTTAGAAATGTAGACAAATCACGCACACAAATTTAAGTACCTCTTCCGTGTCAATGCAGCTTGGGTTTGTAAACTGGACCCGACAACCTGCTTCAAACACTTCAGCAGTACTTGATTGCCTCCTTCCTTTAGTACTTTAAAGTACTAAACCTAAAGTTTTTAATGGCATGATCTTAAATGAGACACCACAAATTCCAACGACTTCCTGTCAATTATTGTTTAATTTATGGGTTGTTTTATATGATTTTAAAAGCTTGGTTAGCTTACAATTAATTAATTACATTCAGGACAACATATCTAACATTATAGAGGTAGAAAAGCCTAGATCAAGCAATTAAATGACATTTCTTCATCAAATCAAAATAATTTCATTCTAGTCTCTGTCAAAAGGAAGTATTTTCCCCATTTACTCTAGGATCATCTCATTTGGTTAAAAAAAAAAAAAAGTGAGCTCCTATCTTGCTACTACTATCTGAAGAAATGGAATAGTTAATATGGTGTGTATCGAGGTGGTATAATTTTGTACACTCTTTTCTTTTTGGAAAGGAAAAATATTTATGAACATGTTTCAAAATATCAAAAGATGCATGCCAAATCTAATTTAATTATATGATTTTTTATTTCCAATGGCCAGGTTTCTGAATAGTAAAGCAAATTGTCAATGTTGTGTTGAATTGCCTTATTTTACCATAATGTAAAATAAGGAATGTTTTCTATTTTGAATTATTTACCCTCAGCATAGTTAGAGTCTGACAACACTGTTGGTTATAGTAAGTACAACCTCCCACCAATCAGAGCACCTACAATGTCTGAATCAATGGTTTGGAATTTGTGAGGCTTTACTTTGGTTAAAACATTTTGACTAAGATAGCCATGTAGACCATTTTGGAGGTTCTCCAACCAACACCAACTCCAAGTACCAAACCAGACATGCATTTGAGGACTGGCTGAACACTGATATCCCCTATTACAAAAGTAGAGTATTCTTGCTTTGAATGGGGAAAACCACAAAGTTTTTTTTGTTTTTTGTTTTTTTTTTTTAAGTACTAGTAATTACTCATTCACTTCTACAGCTTATTTAAAAGATGAGGCACCCTGCAGGTCTATTTTCCTGCTCTCTGGATGGTTGCTCCTTCCTTAGTTCTGCACATCACCTAGGATCCAAAACAAGCATTTGCATTTAGAAGCCCTACAGCCTGTAGGGAATGTAGAAGCCTTTGCTTTACTTTAAGGGTTGCTTTTGCCATTTGTTTCAACAGTAGACAGTATTTTATTCTCAAAAAATGCAGGAGTGTTCATATGTGTTATTTTGCAAGGGTGGCCTGCAGTCAGTTTCCATCCATTAAGACAAGTGCTGTCACTCACTGTTGGAATGCACATTTCCAGCTTGTCATAAAAATGAGCCAAGGGTGAAAGGAAAATAGTGGAAAAAATACAGCACCAAAACAGAAAATGATGACTCATGACCTGATAACATCAAAATATGTAGACTAAAATTAAAAAATCCTTTCAGAATAGTCACAATTAACTGAATGATTGCTGTATGTGAACGACAGATATCAGCCTTGTGTTAAGAGTCTTGGCTTTCAGTCAACATCAGGAAGGACATGTTAGTTTATTATTTTCCTCAAATGGATGAATTATATAGACTAACCCTTTAAATTTGTTTTAGGATATGAAGATTAGTATTACAATAATATCTGTAGCCTATTATATGCCATTGTATTGGGTTTGCATGGCCAAGTTTTGGTAGCATGTGGGCTAAGAGGAAGGTTCTGTGAGAAGCTACCAGAAGCTTCTTCCATGTCCAGTAGAGCCAATCCCTGGCAGCTCCAAAGACAGATGTGCCACTGGTCATGGCTGAACCAGTTAGAAACAGTGATAACACCTCTGTGATAACAGATTTAAGAAGAAAGAAAAAAGTTATTGGACAATACTAGTTGTGGCTAGAGAAGAGCAGGGTGAGAACATGTGAGAGGAACAACCCTGCAGACACCAAGGTCAGTGCAGAAGGAAGGGCAGGAGGTACTCCAGGCACCAGAGCTGAGATTCCCCTGCAGCCCGTGGCGCAGCCCATGGTGAGGCAGCTGTGCCTCTGCAGCCCATGGAGATCCACAGGGATGCAGAGATCCACCTGCAGCCCATGGAGGAGACCCACACCAGAGCAGGTGGATGCCTGAGAGGAGGCTGTCACCCTGTGAGAGGCCCATGGAGAGAGGATCCTCAGCTGGAGAAGTCTTTCCTTGCAGGACTGCACCCTGTGGAAGAGTGACCCACTCTGCTGCAGTCTGGGGAGGACTGCTGCCCATGGGATGGACTCATGTTGCAGCCACACATGGAGAACTGTCTTCCATGAGAGGTATCCCACAGTGGAACAGAGGAATGACTCCCCTCCCTGAGCAGCAGGAAAAACAGCAAGTCATAATCCCCATTCCCTTCTCCCTGTGCCACTGGGGAAGGAGGTAGAGCTGGGAAGGAGGGATGGGTGGGGGGAAAGTGTTTTGAAGGGTTTATTTTACTTCTTATTATGCTGCTCTGATTTCATTAGCAATAAATTCAGTTTATATCTCTAATTCAAGCCTGTTTGGCCCATATTTGATGAATGATCTCCCCTGGTCCTTATCTCAAACCATGAACTCTTCATTACATCTTCTCTTCCTTGTCCAGGTGCAGAGGGGAGTGTGAGAGTGGCTCTGGTGGGTGCCTGGCATCCAGCCAGGGTCAACCCACAGCCATCTATTCCTTTGCTTGAATACTGTTAAACTTACAACACTGTAAGAATTCACTGTACCTCAGATTGAAGAAAATCTCATTGGTTCTCAGTTCCACCAGCCCATATGTCACTCAGAAAAAAAAATTTATATCATTTGTGTTAGGCCTGCCCTGCATTTAAAAATTCTGTGCCTACAGATTGAACTTTTACACTGCTGCCAAGACCTACCCTATGAAAATGCCTTTGTATAACCCAGTGACAATCTTTTCTTATGTAGTGGTACAGCCAGTACAGAAGTGTTTTGAGTTAAAGGAGTAAGAAAGTAATTTATATTTACAAGAAAGGATATTCAGTTATGAACACAAGAAAAACATTAATTTAAATATCATGACTCAATACTTTATGATTATATATGTGTATATATATGTGTGAGTTTAAAACAGACTCAGTGATGGCTTTTGGAGCGATTCCTCTAGTGACTACTGCTGTGGTTGTCACTCATCTTGTTTCTGACAGATGAAACATATCAGAAACCTCTTATGTTGTTACAAATAATTTTGATGCTGGCCGTGAAGACAGCTAACTTGTTGGAGAGAACTCTGGTGGGATACATGGCTTCCAGGAGAGAGAAAGAAGATGGAAGCTGAGCCCTGGGGCAGTGACACTCTTGCACTTTGAACAAATACACAGTGTGAGACAAACTGTTCAAATGTCTTTTTTGAGAAAAACAAACTTACCAAGAAATGTACTTCCACAATCTCAAGATTTTGGAAGATCTTGAAGAAAAGACAAATTCCACCAAAACATCTTTCAGAAGCATCTTCAATAAAAGACAAGGCAACCAACAGATAAATATTTGCAGATAATGCTGGAAATTATTGAACTTGATGAAAAAAATACATACACCTCTGCTGAGTTTTCCTGACTGGAACATAAAAAGAGTGAGAAAATTCTTTATTTCAGGCATCCAAACTCACCTTGTAAGAAAACGCACTTCAGTTCAATCTAAAAAAAATCTGTTATATCATCAATAACTACTTATTAACTGAAACATATGGATAAATATATAGACCTTCTTTCTTTGTTGCAGCGTAGTACAGCGTCTTAATATTTTGGATGTTTTCTGGCAACTTCTTCTGAAATCATAGAATAAACACACTGTCTATTTAATACCTTCCCTTCCTAGCTGCAAAGAAAATCTGGACAGTCCACCAGTTCTTAATAGGGAAGAATTAGCACATTTACTAAGTCCTCATTTTTAAGACATCATTCAAATGGTTTGGATTGTGATCAATGAATTCTGAATACTTGGCTAAGTTAACCCCAGGGCTTAGATGTTCCTTCATGTACCAATGGGCAGCAATGACTTCAGTTGTCACTACTTCTCTCTAGCATGTGTTTTATTCCAGCAGGTGAATAAGCAGTAGAAAAGATATGTGATCACTACTTTAGCAAAGTCAGACATCTCAGAGGCCAGGTCAGGCCACCAGACTTCACAGAAATGACTGACAAGTGCTTGCATGGCCACAGACTGCACTGCAGGCAAAATAAGTGCCATCAGGGGGACTGGAACAAGCAGCTACAGTGTGCCAGGCTCAGAAAGCAGCTCTTCCCCTTGCTGTGTTGATGCAGTTGTAAGCCCAAAGAGAAGCATGAAAGCATGCAAAGAAATAAAAGCAGGATAGCAGAATTTGCATAAGGTTTGTTTATCCTGATGCTGACCTCCCCGTCAGTAGGCTGAGGAAGGATCCAGAAAACAGTATTCAGAAGGCAGCTTGTTTCTGAAAATAATGTGGTTACATATGACCCTCCAGTTAATGAGATCCCAATTTAATACTCTGTAGTGTACCATCATAACCACATGGTAGTAAACAAGTTTGCATTTCTGAATGCTGATAAAGAAAGAAGTGAAAATTTTAGCATCTGAATCTGTGCTGAGCAATGTTCTGTTCCAAAATGCACTTCAGTGCTGGACAAGAAAGCTGCTTCTGCCATCAGAAGAACATCATTCTCTTGTAGTTCCAAACAGTCATTGACTGGATGATTCAAAAACAGTTTATTAGAGAACATTTAACACATCTTTAGGTATTTATATTATTTTTCAGTCAGCTAGGGTAAGACTGATTTCCCAGTGCATCAGGACAAGTGACATTTTACTCTAGTAACACTGTATGGAAAAGCTGAAAATGACACTGAAAGGCATACAGAGGTCACCAATACAGATAGACTGACATCCAAACAGTTGCATATAGCAGGCATGAGAAACTCTTTGTCATTACCTGCATGTCTTCAGGACTGCTGCCATAAGCAGTGTCTGACTGTTACGTTGTAATTACATTCATGGAAAAAACTGAAGTGTTTTCCATGAAGGTAATTAACTGTAATGATGGTTGATAAGGTTGGACACCTAGCCGTCACTATCTTAAAGTCAGGCATCTGGTCTAAGGTACACATTCCTTTTCTTTAAATTCAATAACATGACATCTGAAAGCAAGTCATCCCCTTTAGCTTCAATTCTTTTCTTAGGGATGGCATGAACTTCCACAGGAGGTGCCTGTGTCTCTCCATTGCCTCTAAAGGGCATCTTGATAAGTGGCCACTCTCATTCTATTACTATTTAATTAATGATTAAGGATTGTTTTACTTGCTTAGTTTTGAATGTTTAAGCTTGATGACTTGTTTTGACTTTGATTTGGTTTCGCTTATTTGTTTCTTTTAGGGGTTTTTTGGCATTTTTATTCTGAAAGGAACATAGATGATAGGCTTTGAAAATTCACATTTAAATTTTGCTAAAATTGAATATAATTATATCTTTCAGTAATGGGAAGCACTTTCTCTAATAGATAGCAATAAAATGTAACTTTTGAGGCTGATAAAAGCACATGCACTGAAAAACGGCTGTAGCTATTTGAACTTCATTGCAGAGACAACTCTGTTATTATCTCTGTATTACTAGTATTTTCATTTTAGATCCAGGCTAAATAAAACTTACTAAGGGAATGAGGGCATGTAAAATGAATGGTTGGCTATAACAACTAGTTTAACAGTAAGATGAAAGGTAACACAAAAATTACTATTATAAGTTCAAAATAAGAATTGCAAACTCTCTTATGTCCTGTCATATAGGAAAATATGTCTAAAACACTGCCATATTTCAAGAACTCAATCAGGAGAAACTGCCCAAGTTTCTGCCTGGGGTTAAAGTGCAGTCATTTTTTCAAAGCATGACTTGAAATTTTGGTAAACCACAGAAGTAATCTGTCATATTCCATCTTGTCACAAATGTTTTTACTGTGACCTCATAAGCATGAGAAATTTTTGAAGAGCAATGAAGGGGAAGATTTACTTTGCAGACACTCCAACTTAGACTTGACTTAGTACATTCCCCAATCTCATGTATTTCAGTTGGTTGCAAGTATAAGCTATACAAGAAACGCCCCCAACTCCCAGCTCCCTCCTCACCTTCTCTTTAAGCAATTCCTAGCAAACTTGGAATTTCCTCTTCCAGATAAATTGCTACAGCTTATGTACATGTTCAGCAAACATGGCAAAAGGTCAGCAGCTGGACAAAAAGACTGTCATTAATATATGCAGTGCAAAAGGGAGTGTGAGTACAGAAGTAGAAGAGAAGATCTTTGTCCATGCCATGTCTACAATGTGAAAAAGGGTGTGAGAAGGCCCTGCAGATCCCAAGTGGAGAACAGCCCTTCTGGCCAGGGCAGTTGTCCTGTGCAGTGACCATCACAGTCACTGTGGCTCTCCTTGCCTTGTGGCTCTCATGGGTGTTCTGTCCTGCAAACCTCAGCCCAGATAGGCAGTGGCTTGGCTTCTCTCCATGCCAAAAGAACTCATGATACTGGTACCTAGTTGAAAACTGGACACACAGGTGGAGTTTGATGCAAGAGAACAAACTCTCTCAAGTGGAATTTCACAGTTTTACTGGATGGATAAGCTTGATAGATAAACAACCTCCTGAAATCTCCTGTTTTCAACCTCTCCAACAGCACCCTCTATTATGTGTGCTTGTAAACCAATAATTGCTTTCAGCTATAGAATAAAATTTGTTGACTTTTTCAGTAAAGTTTGAAGCTATGCATTTTACTAAGTCTAGTTTTGCCTACTTTGTTTCTTGTTTATGATTCTTTCTTGAAAGGTATAAGCTTTGAAAAGTTCAGCTAATTTGTTTACAACCAGATACCACAACTTTTCTTTCTAAACATGCTGGCTTGTTTTGACTTAACCGAAGAAATAATGTGTGACACTCCTTCTTCATAACAAAATTGTAACATAGACTGTTTACCATCACAGTCTGTCTTCTGCCTAAAAACACAGATGAGTGAGGGGTCCTTATCTAGACATGAAAAAATTAGGCTTTTCTGTAGCTTTGCTTCTTTTAGTGGCCCAAATACTCTCCCTATAAAATTAGAAACAGTAGATCTAGTAAGAGGCTCAATTTTAAGTCCAACTTTTTATACTTGTAAAGAAATTCAAACAGCAGTAGTTCGTGGCTTCCTAAATCAACTGGCTACATAAGTTGTTGTCTAAGGTGTCTTATGTTGATACCTGGAAAACAGTGAAGCTGAGGACTCAGTGGTTTCACAAAAGAGTAGATGACCAATTTTTGGCTGATTTTATCTAAGTTTGCATTCGATCTTCCACTAACTGCTGTTAGAGCTTTTCTCTCTGGAATTTATGTAAAAGTTTTGCTCATGATACCCTAAAGCAATTTACAAAGAAGACCTGAACCAATATCTCTGTTTTCAAGATATAGAAAATTAAGGCATAAGTTACTTGGGCTGTGTAACTGAACAGCTCAAGGCTGACACAAACTTCCTGAGATCTGGTTAGCCAAACCTGAAAAACAGAGTTAGCAATGTTACAAGTTATGACCCCTTGTCTGGAAACCATGCCTCTCACCTGAGGCACAGTTTCTGCCCGTAATCTCTGAACAGCCCACTGCCATCCTCACTAAAACAACTTAACTGAGGCACTGAGGATGGCTGGGGCTGGGAGGGTCAATACTTCCAGCTGAAGAGGCGGAAGCTCAATTAAAGGCAGTAACTTCATGACATGGGGCTTCTTGGTCTTCCTGCGCTCCTGATGCACTGTAGTTTCAGCACTCAGAGCCTGTCCCTGTCCTGGATTGTACTGTAGGATGTGCACAAAGTATTCTATCACCATCCTAACGAACTGTTGAATCCAATTGTTGGAGCAGTGCTCTTTCCGGGCCCCCTCCCTCAGGGCTATCTTCTGCTAAGGGCCCATCAGATGCCTTGCCCATGACTCATAGATAACACCCTCTGGAGTTATCTCTGTTTAATGAGCCATCAAGGACTCCCTGCATGACTCATCATCCCATTGTGAGATGCTCCACCCAGAGGGAGGAACCAAGCATTCCAGCCTGGATATATTCTGGGATTTGGGACAGTACAAGCAGCCTTACCCGCTGGATTCCCAGAGCTACCAGACCTTTCTACGGGATCACTGCTTCAGGAAGACCACCTCATCTGGACTGCTTCCATCACCTTGATCAGGTTGTATTCTGACTCTGTCAGTGGTCTTTTGTATTATTGCATTTGTTTTATATTACCTTTTTTTTTTTTTTTTTTCTTCCTATTAAATTGTATTTCTGACTTGGAGCCTCTCACTTGTTTTGCTTTCAAACCACTACAGTCCCCCATGCTTTGCTCCCACCTCTGCCCTGGCAGATAGTAGATGGATAGTACAATTCACTTCCAGGTCCCTTTCTTTTTATTAATGCTGCATGTTCTGGTGCATATTTTAGGTTGTTTTCAACCTCCTGGGTAAGAACAAATACCTCCCTTTCCTAGCTAGGCTCTTCCAGCAAGATTCAGCTCTGGACATACAAATGCAGGTTATATACATGTAACCTGGCTGCCAATTTATCCTATTTCCCAATATATCCAGTGAAGAAAAGAAAACAGTGGTGCCTAGGCTGCAGGATACATTTTCAAATGGATTTAACTGCTTCAGTTTAGCCTTCTGGTGCCATCTGAGATGGCCTTGGGTATCTGCCTTGCCTCCAGCAGTCACTACAGGTGACCTGGTGTCCCCTGTAGATCCTGCACCATATCTGACAGCCCAATGGAGATGTCTAGATTCCTCAAAGGCATTTTAAATGACATCTGAATCATGCCTTGTGTTTTCTTTGGAGATAACTGAATCATTCTCTAGGCTCCACTTACTGCTGACTAGTTCTAAATCAACCAGCGTGGGAGCTCCAGCACCCCACTCATATGCAAATGTCACATGAAACCCAGGTTTCTGCTGCCTCGTCTAACTCTCACTGCTCTGTTATCTTTACTGAGACACGTACTTGGACTTTGCTTAATTTATTCTACTGTTCTGCCAATTAACTGTCAAGTATGGCTGCTTTATTTTTAAATAAATCTCAGGCTTCTTACAAATATTTCTTCCAAAGAATAATAGGGCTGTTAGAAACTATTAGAACCTGTGCCAATAGGTTGCTAGGACTTCACTTACAAAGTCTCTACATTTTCTTCTCAGATAAAGGCTCTCTCTTGGTGTCTTAGTTCAAGAGGTCTGCATGTTCTGCTGAGCTATAAAAGTCTTCTTTTCAATCCTAATACTCTTACCTCCCACTTTTTCTTTTTCAAATTAAAAGATGAAAATCTTTGTAGTGTCTGTAGGAGGCTGGATTTTTTTCTGTTTCACAATCACTAATTTTGTGTGGCTCCTTTCCTTCCCCTGTTCCCAGGTCAGGATGCTACTACCTACACCAGTCCCTAAGTGTTTGTTTGAAATACTGAAGAGAATGCAGCATGGGACCCATATCACCATTTCTGCCACTTCTGATATGAAGGCTTAGCTCCATGCTAGAGTACTGAATAGAGGAACTGGGACTGTGTCCTTGCAGTTGGACATCCAGAGCTGAGGCAGAGACTGAGTTCTTGATACTGACGGTCTCTCCCACCTCTGTATTGAGATTTTTTCCTGATAATCACTGCAAAAGGTTAGCATTTTTTCTGCTTTATTTTTTTCAGCTAAGTCATTTACTTCCCTTAATTTGGAAGCAGTGTTTTCTTCCCTGGCTGCTCTTACTGTCAGTTAGAGTAGAGGGCCTGGAAATGGATGACCATGAAAGCAAAATGTGTTATTGGCATGGGTGTTATTTCCCCACGTACTCAATGCAGAAATCCAAGTGAGAGCAAAATCAGGTCAAACTTCCAGCTAAAGAGCACCAAAAGGAGAGGAGGAGGCACCACTCTGCCTCTTCTCCTGCATTCATCTCCTGAGTAAGGGTAGCATTTCTGAAAACAAAAATGGATCCTCATAACTGGGAAAGCATTCTCCCTGCCCAACCCTTTCAGATCCCGAGTGAAAACTGAGTGAAAATAGCTAGAAACACTAAGGCAGGGAAGAAATGTCCAAAAAAAGGGAGTAAAATTCTTATCCTAGCAACAACAGCAGCTGAGGGAGGAAAACACTTAGTTGAATGAGGGTGTCTTTTTTGAGGCTGGTCATGCTCCCCATGCTCAGTAGCTCACAGGATTCTGAGTGACGTGGAAGCTGCCGTTTCCTTGGCCTTTGCCACTCTGTGACGTAGATTTAGGGAAATAGAAAGGCACTGAATGGTGGGCAAGCATTCCAATCATTTCTAAGGGCCCAAAGCCACCAACTCGGCTCAGGCAGGAAGCAGGAAAGGAATGTCCTGCAATCATGAAGTATTCACACTTGGCAGAAGAGAGGTTACAAGGTCAAACATAATTCTTGAGGGTCCTCAAGAACTGTCTCAACAGAAAGGTCTGGATGTGGAAAGACAAGGGCCAGAGTTTGGGTTCAGAACCACAAAGCTGCTCTAGTCTCTCTGCAGGGAGAGGATCTCTTCTACACCTCTCATGGGGGAAGCAGGCACCTCTATCTCTGTAACGGGGCAACTCTGTTACCCCGAGCCCCTAGGGCCACTTGGCATGTTCCTGAGCTGAATTATGGGGTCTGGGGAGGAGCAAAGATATTGTGTACTCAGAAGAAGACTTTAAAGTTAAGTAAGAACTTAGCAATACTTGCCCTCCAGCACAAGCAAAGGAGTCCCTCCTGAGTACCATATGTTGCCTGCTACCATTTCTCCTACTTCCAGGGCACAGGCAGAGCTCATTAAAACCATCTATACTCTGTACAGGTGTAGTGGTTTGATGTGGGCTAAATGTCTGGTGCCCACTAAAGCTGCTCTGTCACTGCTCTCCTCAGTTGGACAAGGGAGAGAAAATACAATGAAAGACTCATGAGCTGAGATGAGGGAAAAATCACTCACTGATTACTGTAATGGGCAAAGCAGACTTGACTTGGGGAAATTAGTTGAATTTATTACTAATCAAAATGAGAATTAAAATGAGTCTTAGAAACACCTTTCCCCAACCTCTCTCCTACTTCCTGGGCTTAAGTTTGTTCTTGATTCTTAATGTCCTCTCCTGCAGCAGCACAGGGACACAGTGAGAATGGGGCTTCGGTCAGTTCATCACATGTTGTTTCTGTCACCGCTTCTTCCTCAGGGAGAGGAGTTCTTATTCACTGATCTTGGTGTCTGCACTGTTGTTTCTCTCATGTATTCTCACTCTGCTCTTCTCTGGGTACTATTACTTCTGAGCAACAACTATTTTCTTCCTGGTTTTTTTGCCCATAAATATGTAATCACAGAGGTGTTACTAACACCTCCGATTGGCTTGGCCTCATTCTGTGGCAGGTCCAGCTTGGAGCTGGCTGGCACTGGCTCTGTCAGAGTCGGGGGAAGTTTCTGGCAGCTTTTCACAGAAGCCATTCCTGTAGCCCCACCACCAGCAGTACCTTGCCACACAAGCCCAATAACACAACTAAAGGGTTGTATGGAAGGTTTGAGGCAAAGGGAGATCTGCATCTGCAGGCTCTGAGAAGCATGTGCTGTTGTGACTACACCCCTTGTCTACCTCTCCCTGCCTTCTAATGGAGGAGGGAAGATTTGAAGAAATCCCTCTGGATACCACTTACCACATCATCCTTAAGGTTAAGCTCAAAAATGAGTATCCAGAAAGCTTCCACTACTTCATATATTTTTTTTATAAGATGAGTAGTTTGGATTTCTAGGGACAGTGTGACTTCAGTTAGAGGTCTTTAATTCCTGCATCAACAGTTTTTCCTTTAAAATCATTGGACATATTCCTGGTGATTTTTGGACCTATAGCCCACAGCATGTTTTTTATTCTTCCATCACCAACGAGATTGGTAAGATCTGATTCTGAGGCTGGAGTTGGAAGTGCAGAGCTTAGCAGTAGGTTGAGTTCCCTATGATATACCCAATGTAAGCAGCTCTGTCGTTGGTCATAATTCTTTTTCAACACAATTTGCAAGAGAAATGACAGTAATCTACATTTTCTCTAAAACTATTATCATTCTGCTATGGCACTAAAATTCATCTGCCCTCACGAAATGTTTCAATAGGAACCTCCATGTATAATACATGTTTTCAATTTATTATTAATGCACTTCAATCTGAATCGCAAATTCAACATGATGTCTGACTTTTTCAAGCTCGTTCTGTTCCATATCAGCTGTTATAACATGTTCCTCACCATAGCATCTGAACAACAGACGCACAGTGCGTTAAGTGATGGACTTAGAAATCAGTCACACACTGTTCAGCTTCTCAGCTTTGCCCCAGAGGTAGAAGTCTGGACCATGTGGAACATTCAGTTTTGAGGGGATTTTTCGTTTGGTCTGATGCATTTTCTCTTTTAAAATATTTGTATTTAAGCCAGTCAAAGCAATGGGGTTTAACATCAGAGTATGTGATGGTGAGGTTAATGACAGTCCTTAGTTCCTGCACAATGAGCTTTACAGTCTTGGCTTAGTCAGGCCTGTGCCCAGGGCTGACAACCCTCAGCCCTGTGATAAGGCACCAGTCATCCCTCGGCAGTTATCAGCTTTGGTCTTGACCCCAGCATGTCAGAACATTTTGTAGATGGGCACAGGCTCAAAATAAAGTTTAAAGTCTAGCAATTAGCTACAAATCCTAAAACCCAAGCTCATCTTCATGCTGAGCTCTGGCAGTGGTACCCCCTTCCTGGCTGCAGCGCAGTGCTGATGGAGCTCTGAGTCAGCCGTGTGCAGCTCACAGGATCCCTTTTATCCTTAGGTTACCCCATGGCCAGGAGATACTGGAGCAAATCCCCAGGTGAGGCATCCTGGAGTGACGACACAGATCACTCCACACACAACCCCTGGAGAGAGGCAGGGCTTTGTTAGGACACGGCCAGCATCCCTCTTACAGGCAGCAGCGCACCGCCTCATGTGCACACAGCCACCACCAGGCTGCAGCAGGCTTTCTCACCATGCAAAATGGTTCTTAAAGCTGCTTGGGTACCTTCCCAGCACTACCCATTTGCTCCCATGGAGAGAAGTTTTAATAGCCCAGTTACCACCTGGAGTGGATAACACCTGTGCCACGGGACATGCAGAGCCAGTGGGACTGTTAAGGGATTTCAACAAACCCCTTTGGGAAGCTGAGAAACAGGGGAAAATAAAGCCAGAAGAAAGCAAAATGCCACACACTGTCATTTCCCATTGCAGAAGTCGAAGGAACTATAGGGAATTATAGATTTTAGGAACACTTATCACTTTTTAGGAGCACAGGATATTTTGTTGCTGATGTAAATATTCCATTTATGACTGTAATCTTGATATCCAGCTCCTGCGTGTTGTTCAAAAGGCACCCCTCAGACTATTTCCTCAGGCAGTCAGTAAAATAGTAAAAATCCCACAAGTCACAATTTTCTACAGAAGTACAGACACTGTGAGCTATACAGCAGCTGGAAGGAGTCCATAAAATACATCAAAACATCCCTTTTGAAGTTCTTTGAGAACATGAATGGCAAGCTAGTGCTAAACAACTTTGCATCCAACCATGGCAAATGTGAGATTGCTTTACTTGAAAGGAAGAATCTAGCCAAATTTTCTTTCAAACCTCTGAAAAGAAAAAAAAAAATTCATGTGAGTAAGCATTTCAGAAGAATGAGTCTAAGCCAAATAATCATCATTCTGACATTCATAAAACTCACTTTATTAAAGACATCAGCACATATTACAATACTGATGCAGCTATAAGAACTGGGGAACAGACTGAGCCCAACATCTCCCAGCAAGAAGCAAACCTGGGAAGACAACTCAAGCACTCTAACTTGCAGGCTTCTTGGATATCTGGATACAACTCCTCTTTCAAAGAGCTGGGTTGCCATCTCTGCACTATATCCCTCTGCACTATAGCCCCAGAAACCAAGGAGAGGAGAGAAAAGCTATTTGCACCCTAAGAGTCTGCTTGCTTTCTGTAGAAGTCAGCCCATCAAAGGGCAACCAGGTTATTTTTACCTGCAAGACAGACACCTTGCAGGACCCAGTCCTCATCAGGTCTGTACAAACTGAGCCAAGATCTTTGTCTGAGGCAGGGCATCATGAACAGATAGGAAGTGAAACTAAGAGGGAAACAAACAAAGAAAAAATACTACCAGAAAGGTAATAATGCATTTACCACAGTGGACTGCTAAGGGATTTACAGAAAAGCAGGTCTTGGCCAACAGATATTTGACAAGTACTGGATAAAGAGTAAATTTTAAGAGGCTTTATTCCACTAACAGGGTTAAATTCAGAATTGCACTCAGAACAAGGCAGAGAAAACACAGCAACAGCTCTTAGCTGCTGTAAAATGCTTATAAGGAAAGAGATAGATCAGTGATCACAGCAGCAAGCCTGATACTCTGTGAGTTTCCCTTATGACTGTCTTAGAGTTACATGCTTTCCATGCCTGTGAATCCCTTGTGTCCAGCCAGCCAGCCAGCCATCCCCCAAAATAGGCCAGCCTGCTGATCACCTCTTTTCTTCAAGTTAAATTACTGTTCAAGAAAGCCAGCTGTCACTCAGGTGTTCCTATTAAATTTGCAGTTCAAAATTGGTTGAGTGTTTAAAAAATTTACCAATGTTCTATTTGTGGGAAATAGCTCTATGATATTCTAAAGAATTGTATTTTAGTTTATAAATATTTGATTAATGCAGCTTCTGAAATATTACCTTATCAGTTTTTTCTCTATGATACACACCCTTATCAAGATTTTAAGATCAAAATATGTAGAGAGTGCAATGTCTTTCTTTAGAGAGCATAATGTGGGGGCAAGGAAGCTCAGGGAAGGCTGAAAGCATGGATACTCAAGGACTTGGGTGACTCACTTCCATGTGCACACAGGCAACTTATGGTCCTCAAGATTTGACAGCCATGCCTCCATCCACAAACCTGGGCACATGAAGATTGCAGAACTGGGGAAGGGTTGCAGCCTCCCAGTTGCTGCTCTACCAAAGAAAAAGCAAGCAGCTGGCACACCCAAGGCAGCTGTGCAGGAAGCTGTACACATCGACTTGTGGTAGTGCTGGAAACTAGACCCCTTTGGGATTAGGCAATACCAAGTGATGTCTTGGAGGCTCTGGGTGTTGGATGTAAGTGCTGATGGTGTAGGGGGCAATTCAGGTGAGTACCCAAGTCCTTTCATGCCCTTGAGCTACAGGTGAGACCAGAAAGGGGTATGGAACAACACCCTGAGGTGGTGGTTTTCATAAACTGTGGAT
The DNA here is from genome assembly GCA_013397395.1 of Sinosuthora webbiana. NCBI lineage: Eukaryota > Metazoa > Chordata > Aves > Passeriformes > Sylviidae > Sinosuthora > Sinosuthora webbiana. The sequence continues at coordinate 2,897,842 of VXBN01008891.1, read as the reverse complement.
AAAGGTATGAGATTTCCCAAAGAAAAATTTTGTTGGACAAAACCTTACATATAATTATGTTAATGAATAACCCAAAGCTGTGCAGTCTTCAGAGTCATTCAATATTTAATGCTGCTATTTTCAGGTTAATTTATGCTGGTTGTTTGGGACTTTCTTCCTGCTCTCTGACTATCACTAAGCAGAGGTGACAGTTGCCCTTGAAAGACAGATTCAGTTTGAAGCTGCCAGAATTTTCCTGAACTGGCTAAATATTTCCAGCAGATATTTGTGAATGATCAGAAGGAGCTGAGTCACCTTACTGAAGAATTAGAAAAGAAAATAATCTTTAAGCAGTTTCTCACAGAAATAGCTTACAAGATCTTCATCTGCTCAAATGGCATTACTTTGAAATCTGGATTTTGATCATAAAGGTGATTCTAAGACACTCAAAGACATGGTTTAAGCACATCTGAAGTCAATGGATCTTGCATAAGTGCATGCATTCAAGTGTGCCGACTTGCTCTGCTAGGAAGGGATCATTTTTCAAAATGAAGATTTAGATATTAACCCTGAAATTCATCTTGGTGGTCTGCAATCACGACCAAGAGTTTATGGCAGAAACATGCACAGTGAAAAGCACTTACACATTGAATCTCAGAAGCAGGTGTGCTTACACTGGAGAGAGTTAAATGATGGACATGCCAAAACTTTACAAAAAAGGATGAAGCAGACAACTTCTAGATTGGCTGAGAAAAACTGATAAACAACATGGGGTCAGGACTGCTGTGAAGAAAAAATCTGTAGTGGAAAAATGCAGAGGTTAAAATATTAAAATTCTGGTGCCTTCACTAGAGTGTGTGTCACCCAGGAGAGGAAGGATGCCAAAGACTCTAAATATTTGAGAAGTGAGGGGTTTGGGGCTGATTTTCCTGCTCAGATTGCCAGCACTAAGAGCAATTACAAGGCAGAGGCTTTAAGTGGACTTGGGATGAAAATCTAAGCAAGAGTTCAAGAAGGAGTCCTGAAGTTTTATGACAGCAGAAGACAATGACAATGACACAATAAGTGATACTGAGAGGCTGTAGAAAGTCTACCAGGTGCTGGAGAAAATGTAAATGCTTTATGCCAGTCTCCTGGACAAGCTAACCAACCCACATTGACTGAATTCATTAGATCTTGCGAATGCCAGGTAGAGCCTTTAACACCAAGATGTACTTTGTAGATAAACTCTCAGCTTTCCATGCAGAACTGGACAACTTTTACAACACTGTGAGGAAAACTGGAGATCAGAATGTTTCTGGATACTTAAATATGCAGATAATGAAGACCTTTGCAAATCATATTAAAAATACTGGGGCACTTCCTAGGAGAGAAGTATTGCCAGGAAATGACCAAAGCATTCCCATTTTCAACAGGCAGTACTGGCCCAGTGGTCACAGATACCTGTAGTTCAAATGCAGCAAACAAGGGCCAGTACAAGATTCTGTACTGCCTGGTGAAAACTGAGCCACAGCTCAGAGAAAAAAAAAAAAATAAAAAAAAGGTGAGGCTTGGCAGAAGGAAACTGAAGCAATTAGCATCCCCATTAAATGCTGCCTTGCACATCCAACACATCTTCTCAGCCCCTTGCAGCAGTAAGGCAGAGTTCTCAGTAGTGGAATTTCTAGAAACAGAATGGTACATCATTGCTAAATGCTTACAGGAAAAAAAAAAAAAGAAAAAAAAAATATATATATATAAAATAAAAAATAAAAAGGGATTTAAGGCTCTGTGAGGGTCATTCAGGGATTGAAAAATTTCAGAGGGGAACCAGACATATTTGATTGACCTCAGATGAACAGTGGCATTATGGAATGTCTAAAGGTTTGTCACACGTGGCAAAATACAAGACAAGACAAGTGAAATAATCCATTGGTGGTACAGAGAAGGCAAAAAACTTGCTGCCTGAAGCAAAGTAAGCATCAATTTGTTTAATCTGGTGGAAAAAAAAATGCTTCTTGTTTACAAATATTTTTCTAAACTAGCAGACACTCTTTTCTAGTCCAAACACATGTTTTCAAATACTTTGCATGAGTCATCACATATTTTTTAATGCATTTATTAGAGTCATACCCATAAGCATTTTTGAATTGACAAACACTTTTATCATTGAACATTACTGGAACCTCCATTTAATTTGAGTGAAACCCATCTTTGTACAGACAATGGTATGAATTCAATGTACTATTTTAATTATCACAAAAGAACAAGCAAGGTTTAGGACTGTGAATATTTACTGCATTGGCCTTTGATGGAAAAAGTTGTGGATGTACTCAACTGTAGAAAAACAAACTTTTAATTTCTACAAAGTAATTCTTATTACAGAAATGCAAGTCCAGCAAGGGATGTGATTGTTATTATCAATCACAGATGACTACAGACAGATGAAACATGGATCATCCACAGACCCCATGGACTCTACACACATAATAAGCCATATTCAGATGTGCTTTCATATGTTAGACAGTATTCCCAAATGCTATCAATATGAACATATTTGGAGGAGGAGCAATCTTACAGGAAGAGACAAAAAATAATTAAGTCCAGAGTGTATACCTGTTTTAATTTTTATTAAATACACACAGACAAAAAAAAGTCTTTCCCCCAGATCCATTCCCAGAAATCATTTTCTGTGTCTATTTGTATCCTCAAAAGCAGTAAAAAAGACTAAACTTTTCAGTTTATTCCTGAATTATTACATTGCCATATATTCCTTTACTGTTTGTCACTTTCAGAGCTGGGCAGATAATCTAGATTTCCTTTCATAATTAGATTTCTAGATTAATCTATTCAGGAGCAGACTTTGGATGAGTGGATTGCAGTAAAACTTTGAGACTCAGCATGTTATTTTTTTCTTGCATCTTTTCTGTTTTTTCCTGGACCGCACAAAGACACCTTCATACTTCAAAAATACCTGTTCTCGGTACACTACATATTTACCAGTGGCTTCTGATGTCTTTATATGATGGTATTCATTGAGGCTTTTTCCATCAGTTCTATTATTCTTAATCTTAAGGTTCAATCTTCTATTATAACTAAGAGATAGTTTTTTCATCTTGCATTAGTGCTCTTCATACTTGAGCAATTTCAAAAGACAATCTCACAAGGTCATTCTGGTTTGAAAATCTGAAGGCAGATGCCATTTTGATTTTTTTGAGAAAAAGAACAAAAATGTTCTTGAGGCCAACCTGCAAGCCAGTGTGCATTTTCATGTGAGTTTTCTGGAAAAGTCTTATTTCTAAACTTATCTTTTGCTGGTGAGGAATACATGAAATGTGGGCAGAAGCTCAAAGGCTGCATATGCAATATGGAGCATTCACAGCCCATCAGTCTGACTGATTCTATCAAAACCATTTATATTCTTCCTCTGGTGGCCAAGAGAGCTACATTTTTGTCTTCCACGCTGAGAGGCAGAGTGAGACACAAAACCATGTAAACTGAAGAAAGATTATTGTCCTTGTACTTCCCCTTTTTTATTCTTAGGTTTTTTTCCTGCAATTCAACTTTTCTCTGATCATGAGCATGATGCAACAGTTGGGTCTTCTCATACCTCCAGTTAGAGGCCAAAGAAGGGAAGGAACCATGGACATCCCATGTCAAAGGCAGGGATGGACCTTAATCTGATGCATGTTACAACTGGTCTCCAAGTTTTGTAGTCAGTGAGCCAGTGCCAACTGTCTCCACCAGCCAGGAGTCACCAAGTTTCTCATTCATCAAACTGCAAATGGACTCTTGCTGTAGCCAATTTACATGACATAATCTTCAAAAAGTTCTGAGAACAAGCTGCACTGAGATTTGGGTAAGGTCAACAGAAAAGCAAATCTTTCTAAACTTTTTCACAGGTCCCCAGGTGGAGGGCTGGGGTGTAACTATTACTCTTTTGACCCCAGACTACATAGACAGGTTTACTGACATTGTTCCATGGGAACAACCCCGCCTATGATTGATTTGGGGTTTTTGTTCTGCCCTATTAAGTGCTCCCCTCATCTTTCATCCCTCCTGTCACTGAGCAGTGTGTAAACACTGTGCTCTCATGGTTCTCATACCACATTCATCAGCAAATTTCAATTCTTTAGTTTGAAACTGTGCTCCCAATCCTACTTGGCAGGAAGAAATATCTTCCCTAAAATGAGATTGGCTATGATATGAATAGAAGAACATAAGAGAAATTCTGTATTCATGGCAATTAGGACTGTTTGAATAGTCTTTGTACCATTTGGGTTAGGTTGAATATTTTAATGGCTACTGGGGCATTCTTGTGAACACGTTTGTGTGTGTCACACATTTGTAGCAGAATAACTTCCCTCTCTGCAGCACTCATTGTCTTCTCAGATCCATCCTGCGTGGAGGGTCAGTGTGACATGCGACATTTAACCTCTGCATGCTGGAACAGGACTGATGTGCTGTTCCTCTTCAGAATGGTGCACGTGCTTGCAAAGGCTACCATATCAGAAGCAGTTTACCCAGAAACTAAAGCAGATTCAGAAAATATGTCTTAAGGACAGCTGAGTATGGTCTCAATGAAAAGGACTAATAGATATGGAATCTGAAAGTAACTTTGTTGCAACTGAAATTTGACAAGATATTTTACTCAAGGTACTTCTTTCAACTTTCCATCATAATTTGTTAAAATCTGTTCATGGTAATACCACCATCTTACATCTTTCATTAAGTGTTTGGTACAAAATGGGGGAAAGCCAAAAGGTTAAGAACCCTTAACTCTGAACAGGACCCACACAACTGCTGCCACAATCTCTTTATTATTGCCCAGTAAAAACATTGTTATCACTTCTCCACATGCTAGAAGTACAAAGTTCTAAAGAAAACTCTACCTCTCCAACATATAGCAGTCTCGGCACTCCACAGGAAAAAATCATATTTTGACAGTGTTA
>VXBN01008891.1:2877778-2892909 GCA_013397395.1 Sinosuthora webbiana | reverse complement strand
AAAAAAAAAAAAAAAAAATTAAAGATTTTTTTTCTAGTTTTTAGTGAGATGGGAAAAAAATAATCCAGTGCGATCAAGATGACAAAAACACAGTATCAGTATATATATTTGAGATTATTATTGAAGAGAGTTACTTTTGTTACTACTTTAGTTTTATTGTTTGTAAACAGTAAATATGAATCTTTTTGATGAATGACTGCAGAAACAAAAAGTAAAGAAGAGCACTAATGGACATCCATGAAACTATACGAATTTTTCTGAAGTAATTTTTTTTCTGGGATTTCCTTGTCAACATCATTTTAGGACAACTATTATATTAAAAAAGTGTTCTTAAGATATACAGTACTGCTTTGTAAGTACAACTTTTCATCTTTGTTATTTTTTTCCATTCTTGTTCCTTTTTCTTCAGAAAAAGGAAAAATAGAGAGTGTTGCTAGATAAAATTGTATTCCAGGTCCACAGATGAGAGCTTTCAAATGCAGAATGTTTGTGTCTGAATAAAGGCTAGTAGAAGGCTGTAAAGTGCCCTTACACTGAGGGAAAGGAGCCTGTGGGGATGCTGCCCAAGAGACAGCATGATGAGAGCATGTCCTGACCACCAAACACCTTTCCCCAGAGGTGAAAGCCAGCCTGCGAGAGCTTTGCTGGCTCAAGGCACAGACCCAAAAAATTCAAGCTTCCAGACAGAGTTGTGGCTTCTCTGTGCTTTCCAGGCAGCTCTGTATGATGTGATGGTAACCGGTGCCACAACACACTAGCCCAGATAGCTGTAAAAATTCAGTGTTAAGCTCTGAAACATGCAGTCCATCTGCACACATATTGCTCACTGCAATCAGACTCACAAGCATTACCTGCAGCAGAATCTGATAAGAAAGATAACAGTCCCTTTCTTGCAGGAGGAGGAGAGGATGACGACAGAGGTTTGGGTTTTTTGCCTGCTAGTACATCATGGCTGGTAGTTAGTGGTCTCTGGCAGTCCTCAGTGCTCACAGGCCCTCTGCAGATTTCTCACCTGCAGCTCAGTGTGGGGTAGCCTCAGAGAGGTTATCAGCCACCCTTCCTGGTTATCAGCCACCCTCCCAAGACACCTGTGACCAAAGAGATGAGCTGATTTTTCACAGCACATGTGCCTACAAGAAAGGGCCTTTTCCAAGGCTGAGAGTACTGTTTAACCAAGTCCCAGCTTCCCCCTGCAGAGAACCTTATACAAAAAGCACTTTTCAAAAGCTCTTGGGATCCCTCCTGGAACATTTAACAATAAGTCTGTTGTCCATGAAGCTCCACCATGCCAGAGAAAGGACAGAATTCTCCTTTAGCTTTGCTTAGAATCCTTTGTGGGGGGAAGATGGTCATTTGTATTATTTTGTATTGTAATTTATTTTAATTATTTATAGTTATGTAAAATTTATTCAGAAACACTGGTGGCCTTGTAATCCAATGAGGCTAAAGACCACATGCAGTTGTGAATACTGTGAAGCCAGCACTTGCATTTCAATGTCAGCTGCTGTGCCTTTGATGTCTCCTTAAGTTGGTCTTGAAAGAGAAAATAGCATTGCAAGAAAAGGGAAAAAAATTAATATTCTATGTATTTGCTAAATTCAATAATTAAGCCTAATTGGACATAAAAACATCCAAGCAAAACAAACAAGCCCTCTTATCACCTTAAATGCAACCATAAGCGGGTTCTGGGAGTATATGTAAATTGTAAAAACTCATGGTTTGAGATAAAGACAGTTTAGTAAGTAAAATAAAAAACAACAAAATAGAAAAACAAAGCCAAGAAAAAAAACGTCATGGAAAAACCCCAAAAATATTGCTTACCACAAGCTGAACAATGCTGACAGAATCCAAGCAACAGCAGCCCTGGAGAGTTCCCTCCCTCACAAACTTTTACTGCTGAGCATCATGTCATAAGGTAGTCTTGGACATTCCTTTGATTAGTTGGGGTCAGCTGTCCCAGATGTGTCCCCTCACAACTTCTTGTGCACTCTTATCCTGGTCACTGGCAAGGTAGTCTGGGAAGCAGAAATGGCCCTGAATCCTGTATAAGCACTGTTAAGCAATAGCTAAAACGTGGGTGTGTTATCAACACTGTTTTGTTTGAAGATCTAAAAAATATCCCACATGAGCTGCTGTAAAGAAAATTAGCGCATTCCCAGTCCAAACCAGTATAATCCCCTAAGCAAAATGCATAATAACAATTGCACCACTAACAACTAGGCCTCTAGATTCCACACCAAGCCCACAGAGCCACCTAAGCAACCCTGATCACACCATGCTGGGCTGGTTGTGGTGACAAACATTGGCACCACCTTCATTGTGACAAGGCATTACATAGAGCATCAGGAAGGAAACTGCATTAGGACCAGAAATGCAGAGTGGCTTCTCAGTTTCCAGCTGCTGGGGATGCATGGGGTGCAAAATGGGTCAGGAAGGAGAGAAGCTGGGGGCTGTAGTGATGCCTAGGAAAGGAGGATCTCGTAACTAGGGCACCCAAGAAGCAAATGTTTTTCTTTGCATGCATCCTGGGGGATGGTCTGTGCATTCCCTCAGTGTGTAGGAGCCAAGTCAAGCCCTAAAAGAGAAAACAAGGGGACTGGGGAGGAGCGAGGTAGAGCACTGTGGCAAAGGGACCAATGTTCCTGGCTGTGAGCAGGAGTGGATATGCAGTGGGTGATGCTGCACCCTACCAAGGTGTCTCATACTTGTGCCCAGGCCCTGGCACAGCTCTCCCCACTGACCTGCTGCTCCCTGTGCAGCACAGCTCATCCCCTCCAGCCCACTCGCTCCCTGAGCCCCAGCATATGAGGCCCAGCAGGATTTGGCCACCGAGACTGATTTGAGGTAGACTGTTTCAAGCTCTCACAGCATGCTCTCCATCCAACAGCTCCCTTGACTTCGGTGCAGACAGGCCAGTGTGTAGACACAGGGACCATCCAGTCCTCTTCTGTCCTCCCACAGGGACCTGCATAACATTCCAAATCCATCCACCTACTCAACGGGCAAAACCACGAACTCCTCTATCTCTGAAAATAAAATTACCTACAGCTGAGCTTCCACAGGCATGCTCCTACAGAGAAATTTGGAGCAGATCCCCTGCCTCCCACTACCTTGTGCCACATGGTACAATTTGCAGCTTATACCAAGCACATGATATTGTTTAACACTGAGATGTGGCTTTATACAAATATTTCTGTGATGATGTGACTACTCTGCAAAGCCATGGAGGCAAAAGGGAATGCAGAGGGGGCTGTGACATGTTTGGTGCTCACTGAACAGCTCTGCTTCCCTGCCAGCAGCCCAGTGAGTGAAGCCCACCACAAAGGGAAAAAACACCCTTGTGAAATCCTGGGGAGAAGGGGACATAGACACATCCTGCAGCACAGCAGCGTGGTGGCTTTCACATAATACTGCTTCTTGGACACGCAGTGCATTCCTTCTGACTCCCTAAAACTTTTGTCAGGAATTGCACAACTTAGTATCAAGGTTTGGATACTGCTACACTTACCCCATGCACCGCTGCTGGGTCCCAACCAAGGCAGCCAGCTGCAGGGCTCAAATCAGATCCAGAACCCCAAAGGGTGTTGGCAGTGCTGCTGGCAGTGCAGCTGTAACACCAGAGCTGTGTCCTGTAGAGGACAGCCACACTGCTCAGCGGGCTGGGCTTTTTAGGAAGGCAGCAAATTAAATCCCAGTGCTGGCCATAGACAAATGCTTGCTCCTCTCAGCTCTGTGTGCTGAAACTTTTATGAGAAATCAGACAGCTGAAGTTCCAGCCCCTTCCTTTAGCTTAGACATGGTAGTAACAGCCCCACTGAGACAAAGCCAGGCCCAAAAATCTCCCCAGGGACCTACTGTGAACTACAGACCACAATCTGGAGCATATCTGTTGCTGAGCATATGCCTGCCTGCCCTGCCCGCTGTTACAAAACATCCCATCTGAAAACTTGGATGAGCATATAGCATAGTTTGTTCAGTATTTTAAAAAATACACAGGAAACGAAGGAATGATTGAATAAAAAATTACCTGTTACTGCCTAGAGATTTAAATACAGATAAGTGAAACAGGCTTCCTAGTAACAAGAACAATAGAAGTCCAGAAAACATGCCCTAGTTGAAGGGTACCGGGGACAATGAATAAAACTTATTTCAGAGCTTCTGTCTAGGACTAGAATATAAAACCTTTTCTTGAAGTAAATTCTTGTAATACCTTTGAGGGATGTTTAATTACTGACATTAATTTAGCTAATGCACCTATTTTCATTATATTTATTTTTGGATCTGAAGGAAATTCACTATTATAGTAAGCCTTAAAAAAGGGAAGAAAGAATCATGTCAGTTTTTGTCATTATTTTTGATAGCTTATGATATATTCAGCCCTCCAATCATTCTGCTCAGTACTATTATATTGATTGGTAAATGAATAGTTCAGTGAATATGTGGTTGGAAAATCTAATTTCTGAATTTGGTTTCTAAGCAATCATCTCTATCTGGTTTTTTTGGCATGTCCCTCTGCAGTGGTCCAGGCACTGGACATATTCCAGTTGCAAACTGCTTTTCATTGACAGCTGTGCTGCTTTTCAGACAGCATTTTGTGGTTCCAGAATTTAATGTTCCCAACTGTGGCAGCTATACAAAAGATGCGGCAGAGAACTGCAAATTCATTCCAAGCTGGGCTGGACCCAACTGCAAAAGGCAACATCTCCAACAAGTTTTAGCTGGCTTAAAAAGAAGTCTCAGTCCTGTACTCCTCTGTCTTTGCAGTTTGGGTCCAAATTCACTTACCTTTTCCCTTCCCAGCAGCTCTCATGCAGGCTGCAGCTGCACTGTAACGAGGAGACAGGCAAAGGAGGCACGTGGGTAAGTCCTGAATACAGGATAGACAGTGTTGAAGCTAGGAAAACTGCAGAAGACAGAGAGCAGTGAAGGCACATGCAAAGAAAACAAGGGAATAATCGGCATAGTGGGTTCAGTAGATTGCAGAAGGGGAAAAAAATACCCCAAACTGGTAATATGAACTCTGCTTAAAGCTTTTAACATAGCCAAATGCTCTTCCAAGGAGTATTCTTGAAGTACACCTGGAGCTCACATGACAGGATGGTTTCACCAGAGGTTTCTTGCAACACCAAAAAATGAGAAGCAAGCTCAGGAGTCAGTGTGGGAACATGTCCATCCCATGTGCACCTGAGATGAGCTGCCTCCCAGGCAGCCTCTGGTTGCACACTCCATTTCTCTTCTCAGAAGAACACAAGTGCTGAAAAACAAACTGTTTCTGAGGCAATGGAGGGGAAATTTCCATGTCTTGGCACTGCACATCTGCAAGAGCAAGTAAAACACTGTGAGAGGCACTGGAGCAGGGCCATGTTACTTCTGTACTGGCCCTCTGTTCCTGTGCCAGGAGAGAGACAGATCCGGATATTTTTCTGTCAACAGGCACTCACAAAGATCAGTTTATCAATTTGACCCATAATGAAAGAGGTAACATCAATTTCTAGACATGAATGATCCATCTTCTTTAGCTCTGGAGAAAAAAACCCAAGCAGCTTGCTTAGAGTTTGGCACGGGGCAGAGATGCTGCCAAACACTCTGCAGTTTTAAAGGGAGTATAGATGAGGCACTTAAAGCTAGTCTAGTGCTGGACTTGGACTTGCTGTGTTAACAGTTGGATTCAATGACCTTAAGGTGCATTCTAACCTAAACTGTTCTATGATTCTATGATCTTGGTGATAAATGCCCTCGAAATGTCCATGCCATAAGCCAGTGGCTTCCCAAGACCTAGTCTTGCTTAAATAAGCCAAGGAGAGTTTTGCAATTCATGTTAGTGAGGTCATTTGACACTGGGACCTTGTTCAGATAATGTCCTGTATTTAGGAAACACTTCAGTAATTACAGATGAAACTATTAAAATTGTTCATGAGTTCTTCTCTGAGCACAGTCCTCACGCTCTCAAGGTCTCTAATTGCTCCATTATTCAGAGATTTAAAGCATAGTTCTCAAAGTTTAAGTAGAGGTTATAAACAGCAGTAACTAAATAAATTTTGTTGCTGTGATTTCAAAACAAAACTAAGAGGAGTTTCCAAAATGTAAGAATTACAGTCAGTGTTATGCCACTGACATAGGGAAAGCTGTGTATTTTTATTTCTATGTGGTCACAGCTTCAAGTGGCAGATTTCATAAGAGTTCAAGAAAACCATGTTCTTCAGTGCTCCTTGTACCCCACTTTCCAGTGTTCCAGTTCAGAAAAAACCTGACTTTTTATGCTAGAAAAATGCAAAAATTGCCTCTAAACAATGGCATCATCTGAAGACTTTCAGACTGCCAAGCTTCATTGTACCAAAAACATTCAAAGGCATGAAGAAAATTAGATTTTCATAAAACCTTGGTGCTGCATTTAGTCACAAGCAAGGAAATCCCTGTAAGGAATTGAAAATCCATTCTATATTTAGCATCAGCTTAATAGGATAATGTGGCTAAAGTTTACTATTCTTCAGATTGATGGAATTTTACATTGTTTCACTGAAAAGGCTGGGCTTCTTTAAGAAGTCTGATCTTGCTACATTTGGAAAAAAGTTGTCTTAAGGTCAAGGAGAACAACTTCCACTTTCTTCTTTTGGTAGTTCATTGTCTTACACAAGTCTAATACTGCTCTGAGGAGGCCAACACAAAATTGTCTGATTTCTGTGTTTTAAAAAGATGCCCATACCATTCTGAAAAAAAAAAAAAAAAAAAAAAAAANNNAAAAAAAAAAAAAAGAGTTGTTAAGCTACAGCCATCTTTTCATCTTTTACAGCTTCAATATTTCCCAGGCACTATCTTTTTCTGCATAGTACAATTCATGTTTATAATCCTATAAGAATAATAGAATTATTAAGTTTGGAAAAGACCTCTAAGATCATCAAGTCCAACCACTAACCCAGCACTGCCTTGTTCACCATATCCCCCAGTGCCACATCCACCTCTTCCAAATACCTCCAGGGATGGTGATCCCACCACTTCCCTGGAAATCCAATTCCAATTCCAACTTAAAATAGTACTCTGTGACTTGCTCTAGTATCTTATCTCAAATCCCATTTGAGAAGAAAACTGAGAGCATCATGTGATAACAAAATGCAGCAATGCTCTAACCAGATGCAGAACATAAAAGGAATGCATCCTAAAAGTTTCAGAATAGCCTAGCTGTGCCCTGGATTTAAACTGATCTTGAGTCTTCCACCTGCAAATAATACAGGAGATGTTAAATGAAATGCATAACATTTTTGTGTCAAATTTTCAAAAAGTGTCCACCTCCAACTTCTTTTTTTTAAATATGCTAGAATATTGCCATCTGCGAATGTGAAGCTGTGAAAGCATGAATCTGAAATCTGTCAGCTGTTCATCAACATGCTGGTAATAAAAAAATGCAAGTGACAGAAGGTTGAGTTTTGGGGAGGAGGTTGTGGAGGGTGGGGGAATCGTGCCTATTTTGCCAGAAGGCAATGAGAAGCTGCACCTAGACCAAACTCGGGATGCTTTGCAGGCTGTACTGCAGAGGCAGGAGCTCTGCACAGCTCACGCCTGGCTGGAGAGCATCCCAGCCTTCCCATGGAGACAGTATGTGACAGATCCCTGTCTCTGGGGCTAGAAATCAGACATCTCTGCAATTTCAACATGTCCCAGGGATATTCACTAAAGCAGGAGAGAAATGGCACACCAGCTAGGTACCCAACACCCAGCACTAATAGCTCAGTATTTGCTCTCAAGCCAACCCTTGACTTTTAAAACCCAACATTTTTAAAATAACTTTTCTCTTGGGAAATTAAATAAATAAAATTTATTTCCAAGAGGAAAATAATGTATTATTAAAATATTAATCATTCTGATAAATTTGACCTGATAGAAACCTTTCTGCTTTTTTGTAATTTCTTCTCTCTCAGTTAGTATTCAAAGGTTCTATTATAGAATTGTTCAAGCCATAGCTTGTAATACAGCATATTAATAAATTAATTTTCTCTTTCTAACAGCAGTTTTCTATTCCAATTTCCTTTATCTGACTTCTGCATGATTTTTCTTTCAAATGATAAAATGCTCTCTTTCATATCGTTAATCCATTCGTGACTTTTAAAATTCATATTTCACATAACTATTCTGGCAAGTTTGCTCATGTTAGATCAATCTCTTTCCCCTATAATTTTCAGTTACCCATCTGAACCGATTCCTTAAATTTCCTTCTCTTTTAGCAGCTTTAATTTAATCCAGACCTTTTGTAAGAGAACTTTTATGAATAGTATTTTTTTTCACACATGAGAAATCCCCCTGATTATACAGTATTATATTAATCATCATTAGCTGCATGCTTCCTAGCAATTCAGTTTGCAGTACACACCTATAAAAACCCATAAAGCAATGTCTAAAAATTTGCTGGAACAACATTTTCTCAGCGCTGAATGAGGCCTCATAAGAAAAATAACTTGCCTTCAAAGTCCAAACATCCCAAAATCTGCTCATCTCCACAATAGTTCACAGCTTTTGATCTCTGCACAAACCCTCCTGTTGTATTAGTTCATCATTCAAAAGGATGCTCACTTTTGACATCTTGACTTCACAGTTTTAAAAGGCGAATGAGTAACAGCTTCTCCTAAATTGTCTTAGCTGATGCATTATTGTAAATTCATGGCTTGTTTTCCAGTTTTGACTTCTAATCCTTAAGTAGTACTTATACGAGGATTAAATAAATTTTTAGACTCCTAAGTCAAGCCCAGACACGGCCACAAGCACCCTTTGGTGGGTATTTGATCCCCAGAATACCCACACAGCATCTTCCTGCTTGCACCAGAACTCCTTTTTCCTGGTTCAATTTTGCTTCTGATCATTGCATCTACTTTCCATTAAAAGATGGCCAAAAAAGGAAGTGAATGAGAATGTGCAGCCCAATCTTTATATTGTATCTGAGACATAGGAACTGCAGTACTCTGAAGAGAGAGGTTTATGTTCAAAGCCTTCCTCAGCCTGAGAAAGTTAAACCTTGGTGTCCCACCTCTCATAGAAATGCCCTTTCACCCCTTCCTGGGCCCAGAAACATGTGAGGAACAGGAGAGGGCTGGTAGTTAAGCCACCATTTTCCTCTTAGAATAGTCAGATTCGGGTTGTAGTTTCAAAACACGTGAATAGTTACCAGACTCACCATCAGCCTGTCCTCCAGGTGTGTTTTAAAAGAAAGCACTTAAACATGGGATTGGATCTCTAGCAGAAAAATAATACCAAGTCCAGGACATTCTGACCTCAAAGTCCTATGTTGGTGGAGATCCATCCTGGCTCCTTACCATTCTGAGACAGTAGAAGATGTCAGACAACATCTGGCCATCGGTGTTTTCTACAAGCTTGACCAAGAAAATGCACCACCTTGTCTGCATCCCATCTGGGGATCATCACTGTCCCTGTGTAGCACTGAGGAAAACCAGACACCTCTCTCTGGGTGACTGGAGCTGGCTGTGAGCCGTGTGCTGGCTGACCACTACACCTCCTCTTCCCTTGGGTACTGCTCACAATCACAGTACAGGCAACTTTTAACCCTTGGGCAAACAGCACAGTGAGCTTTTCTGACATATCGCTGTAACATATTTTCTGAAATTGAACACCTCTTTTCTGATCCTGTTTTCTGGAACCTTTCTTACATTACAGCACATATGCCAAAATACTGTGTTACAGCCTCTCAGATCATTTGTAAAACTGTACTAGCTACCTCGCTGCTCTCAGGCAATCTGCTTGTGTATTTGGGGATTTCTGGTTGCCACAAATACAGTATATTAGAAGTTTTAAGCAACCATTTATCACCTCCTTTTTAGGTTGACTTCACACCAGGATGCAACAAAACTCCCATCAGACTTAAAATACTCAGCCTGACTGAAACTTCCACATGAGGCACAGAGTCATTAACAAGCTGATAAATTTTTGATTGTTGCAGAAGCCAGCTCATGCTAGCTTTGGAATTACCTCCTCATGCATTCCAGGAGGCTGGTTTGAGAACTGGGATGGCCAGTAGCAGGCAGGGGACCGATACAGCTAAAGAAAGCTCATGAGCCAGTTCAGAAGATATGCTCCAAGTTCCTCCCCAGGTCTTTTGCTTTTTATTCTCCAATTCAGGTATTACATTTCCACTGGTTTCCACCAGGATTGTGCATGCACCTTGACATGTTCACAGAAGTTCCACGATACAGAGTTTCACAACTGGGACAGGTCCCTACAATCAGGACACCAGGGTGACAAAACAGATTCTGGAGAATTTCCCACTGAGTAGGATGGAGAGAACATAATTACCACATCGTAGCACTACAGTGTCTCATAAACACAGAATAGACTAGATCCATTTACCACAAAAATCACAGAAAATAACTTATCAAAGAATATATATTTTATGTAAAATATACATTTGTAGAATATAATTTTAATACAATTTTTATACTTAATAATGTTGAGTTTGCAACACTTTGAATTAAAAAAAAAAAAACCCACAAAATATTCTTGCTGCCAGAATTTTATTTCTGATAATACTTATAGTTTGAGGTAACATTGAAAGAAGACTGTGTGCTGTGAACAAAGTCAGTGATGTTTGTCTGCAGTCACATTTTTGTTATTAAAGTGAAAAGTAAACTTAGGACTTGTCATGTACACTAGAATTCATAACAATTTAGGTCATGGCAAACTGAGAAAGCAAGGACTTATGCAAACCTACTCTGTTCAAATTTGTGACTTTTGCAATATATGCCATTAGTATGACAGAAGTCAAGACAGATGTAGTTTACATCACTATCATTATTAAGCATGTGTCTTTGTATGATCCACAGCACAGCTTACTGCAGGAACCAGGAATAATAAACACAGGGGTGTGGGTCTTTGCATGGAGCCTTAGCAATGATGACATGAATTCAGCTTTCCTTGATATAGATAAAAACTGATATTCCATGCACACACGTTTTATTTACAGTGACTCATCCACAGTGACTAGTCACCCCTTCCTCTGGCAGCAGTAATTATGAGCAGTCGTTCATCTTCTTTAACAAGCTCTACTCCGCACGCAAAGTCTCAGTGACCTCCTCAAGGTGTGAGTCGTTTATCAGGGTCCATTCAGCAGCAGCAGTCTCTTTCCAGTACAGTCCTTGGTATGGCTAAATTCCATTGTCCCTTTTTCAGCAGTCAAAAATCCATGATAAATTCTGTACAACACTGTAGTTAATATAACAGCAGCACCAGATATTATATTAATTCATTTGCTAAAAGCTGTTTGCAATTATCTCTCTATTGACAATATTTTACCAAAAGTAAGTCAATGTACATCTCTAAATATCAGAAATGTATACTTTGATAAATACATTATTGTACAAGAATTCTGACATGCAGGTCATGCTATTGGGCTTGGCTATATACAGAAGAACATGTTACATGGTCAACAATAAATTTAATTTCTTTTCCTAACAAAAAATAAAACATGACAGTCAGGTATTATTCAACAATTTCAAGGATCACTTAAGATTTCAGTCATTAGGTCTTCCCCATGTAGTTCTAAAACTCTACAGCTTAAGGGTAATTTTTCCTCACCAGCCCAGAACCTCAAATTTGCCATTGCATTTGACCTGTTGCATAAACAGAGGTTAATATTGAATGAAAAAGCCACTAGAGGAGATACAGTTTCAAAATTGTAATGAATGCTGGTTGCTAGGAGGAAGATTGATGCAATAGGCAACCGGTCGGTGCTGAAAAGCCGCTCGAAAAATCTTAGGAGTGCACACGAGTTAGTCTAGATGATACTAACTGCACTTGAAAAATATGTATATTTCTATCTATACACAGATGTATAGTCCATATGAAAAAAAGAGAAAAGGAGAAAAAGTGTTCTTAGTTCAACTTAAAAGAAGGGGGCATTTTAACAGTATCTCTGTGCTTTATGGAGACAGATGGAGAATACAAGGACACAGGTTGCAGAACAGACAGACAAACAACATATAGGACAAAGCACCTCAAAAAACATTGACTGAAGAAATTTTTGAAGCCCATGAGCCAGAGGTATAAGGCTGGTCAAAAATCCGACTTGAGAACTCCTACCCTCTTACAATGGTAAAAAAAAAGCCCCCAGTAATTGTTTCAATTTTACTTGGTACTCAGCTTTTGAAAATGTTGAAGAACCCTGGAGTAGAGAAAATACTACAGTACCAAGCAGCACTTGCTAGCTTAAAATTGCAAGTCTGGATGGCGTTTACCTTTCTTGCATGTTTTGTGCCTTCCCCAAGCCATTAAGAAAGAGATCTGGCTTCTGCTTGCGTGTAACCAGTTATGACAACCTCTTTGCAGTTATCTGTGTGCAAACAACCGGAGACATTCAGAACTCTGATACAGCAATCCAATACCGAAATAAGTTAATCACAAAATAAAGTCGTTTATAAACAAGTAGATAGTTAAAAAATAAAGGAAAAGGTTAAACAAAGAAAAACAATCCCACATGCAGACCAGTTTATCAGTGCTTTCATTTCAGCAGGATGGTAACAATGTGAGAACACACATCCAGAGCCCTCTGTGGTCTCCACGATCAGCAACACTGCTTGTCAGGTGATGGAGACAGGATGGTCCATGCAAATGAGCAGACCCTTCAGAGCAGACATCTTCAGAATGGATTAGAGTCACAAGAAATGGAGGTTCAATGGAGTGACTGATAATCACTTGGAAGCACATTAAGTAAATCTCCCTGAAAATATGCTTATTTATTGAATATACTGGACAACAGCATCCACTAACTGTCCTTTTATTGCCACAGGGAAGTAGGACAATATAGTAGATAAAAGGAGAAATGCTACCTTAATTAACCTTTAAAAGCCAAGACAAAAATCATCAGCTACCCAAGTGGCTTTTCTTACTACTGACAGTTGTATCATGCAGGAGTTAGACCATATTTGTGGAGCCTATGCTTAATGCTACATTTATTTCCAATATGTGGTAAACAGTATTTGATTTAATACTATGTAGCCGATTGATGCCATCTGGTTTACAAGATGGAAGGGATGGGAGACCGAGAGCGCCTTAGAGGACAAGGTGAGCTGTAGGGTGATGTTACTGGAGACAGTCGCAGAGCATTGCCTGTCAAGCCAGCTATGTTGTTTAAGCTTCGAGATTTTTCATAGCCTTGTATGAGAAAATGCACAGACATCAGTTGAATTCAGCCAAAAAAATAGACAAAAGACAAACAGTACAGTGTAATGTAATCCAAGGAGCTATCAGGGACTCAGAGGGAATCTGCCTGCAAAAGAACTCAGTGCTGAGACACATTACTACCAAAAGATAATAATAAATAAAATTATTTATGAATTAATGCATCTGGTTTTCCCCAAAAAATTAAACAGACCACCTCAAAAGAGGTCTGACCTGCTCTTCCACATCTCATCTTGCACTTAGTATCACACTGTGGGCTTCAGCAGGGTTGCACAGAGAGCAAGATCCCATCAGGGTGACTGAGCTATCTGGCTAAGCATAATCAAAAACCCATTAAGACAGACTACAGAAGCTGATAAAATTATATAATCTTTGCTAAATTCAATTCCTAACAAAGAACAATTTTTTTCTTTAAAATAAAGAAACCAGAAACCAGATAAATTTTATACAGTATGTGTAAATCAGTTTTGCAGAGGACTGAATGATAATATAAGAAGCTTTATCTTAAAAAATATTAACCCTTAGGCTTTGCTTCTAATTTTAAAGTCTAGTAAGACAGCAGAGTTTGACGTATTTGTAATTGCCTCCTGAATGGCACACTTAAAACATTGAATTTGTGCTTCTTTTCCAGATGATTTGAACAAAATCAACGGTATTAATCCATACAAGCAAGTAGTAAATAATAATAACTAAATGAGGCAACCACAAAATGCTTCACAATTTGAAGGGAACATTGCACTTGCAGACATTTCTGTTCACATACACTGTGAGCTCTACCTACCTACTTTTTGCTACTGTGGATTTGTTTTCACTTTGTAGAGGCTATGCTGTAAACCAATGAAAAAACATTGCTATTCACTGCATCACTATCTTCATATTCAAGTATTTTCAGCAGCTGCTGAATAAACCCATTTGTTACGAAAAGGACCTGCTCATCAGTCTGAAGATATCAGCAAGGAAATACAACAAAGATCAAGCCAGGCAGGACCTTGTTCCTGAAGTACATGGGTACATGCTTCAATGCAAGCATGAGAAGGCTCACTGATTTCAGTGGCACTACTTATTTCTTTGAAAACAATTATGCATTTAAGAATTTGTCAGGTTAAGATGTTCAGGTCTAACAGGGAAATAATGGGACTTTTTCCCACAGAAATTTTAAAATACCAGTGACAGGAAAGCTAACCACCACATGGAATGTCAGCAAACTTTTTTTCTTTTCTCTGATTGAAACGGTCACTGGCTCAAATTCCAGGAAACAGACAGGTAACGGCATCTTTAGGAAAAATCGTATCTTAGGCTCTCCCCTTACAACAATTATCATATTTCTTACCTACTGAGACCTGCACACTGTAAAACTAGACTTAAGGCAAATGTATAACCTCATGTCTGCTAAAACATTGTGCAATGTTCTCTCCAGATGGCAAGGGCAGGCTAGACTGCAATACTACACAGAATTCTGATACATTTCTGAAACAGCCTCCAGTTCCTGAGTTTCTATCAGTATTTACACAGACTAGAAAGAATTATATTTGAAAATGGAATTAAAGAGGAGCACAATGCTAGTGTATATATTTAAACTCCCTGTAAACATAAAGCTTATTAAAAAAATCAAAATAATCAGGTAGCTTTTTTACATAGAAACTAGGAAAGTAGTGTTTAAGATTATTTTCTTGCTACTCTTCTAATGATAAAAGGAAAGAACTGATAGAGGAATGTGGTAAAAATTATAAATAAACTAGAAATTCCTAAAAAATGAAAACCAGATACACAAGATGAATAGTGAAAGATGCATGATCCAAAATCATTACTTTTCAGGTATTTTAGTGGATCTGCTCTGAATGAGTATCGTCTTGGAGACGGAGACGCAAAAAAGCTCAAAACTGAGAATCAACCAAGGAACAAACCAAACAAGAAGAATGGAAAGAAGGAAGGAAGGAAGGAAGGAAGGAAGGAAGGAA